>JBAIZL010000002.1:43066119-43301119 GCA_036971475.1 Prosapia bicincta
AGTCATATTAAAACTATTGACTGTGTTATTGATCCACAAGAAGAAACAGATTTGACAGTTCTTATCAAGAAACTTCGAGGTTGTTAAAATTCTGATGTGAACAATTTGAGATAACAGATGTTACGATTATTTAAATGGTACAAAAACTACTGAAGGCAGAATACGGACCAACATACAGGTCAACAGATGTGCTTCTGCTAAGACGTCTATGTGACACCGTAGCACAAAAACGATCTGATAAGCAAATGCAGAAGACACATAACTTCTTAAAAATATGTAGCAACCGTGTTGAACAATGTATTCCAAAGCAACATTAATTTATGTAACTACTGTAGTCAATAAAGATCTATAAATGTATTTTCTGCATTATTAATTATAGTATTAGGGTTCATTAAAACTCCTGCTTTTTCTAATGCACAGGAACATATTTCCATGCAATCCGAGGGGGTCTCGGTCCCATCTACCTTGAATAATCAAGACTCTACTGTAATACCAAAATCTCTATTGCATGGCAAAAAACTATATGCTCACGGATGGGATAGTATTGTGTAACTTCATTAAAATTGTTTGAAATTCTTAATATACTAATATTTATTTCTGTTAGGAATATTTCTATAAATTTCAGGAAAGTTTTCTGCCTTCCCTCACGTTACAATATTATCTTGACGTGTTTTGGATTGACTCCCTTTTCAAAATTTAAATCGTACTGTCTAAAGTACGAAAAAGGAGTCAAATCCAAAATGCGTCAACAGAAAGAAATATTGTAATGTTAAGAAAGGGAGAAAACTGTACTCAAATATATATAAAACTATTTGAGTCTGTTAAAAAAAGACAGAATCTAGACAAGGCCTAATTTTTATTTTTCATGTTGTGTTTATCACAGAAAACCCGTAATTGTGACTATTTTTCAGGTATGTATTTTAAATACTTATTTATAACATTAAGAAAACTCATAAGGTGATTTTTTTGCTATTTCTTTGTGATACAAATAAATACTAGTTTTATTGTCTTTAATATTATGTATGTGAAATAAGTTTAGAGAAAGTTGCCTTGGTAGTACAACTGTTGTCCAGCAACAACAGATCACTCATGTTTTATAACTGAATAGAACTTGTTACTTTTTTTTATGGGCTGTTAGTTTTAGTTTTAGCTACTCATTTAGCCACAGAATTAAGGTGAGGTGATTTTATTCTGTTATTTATTGCGTCACATTTGCAGCATACATTAACCTGTGGACATCAAAACGTATAATTAAATTGCCCCTATATAAATTCTACTGGAAAAATTTGCTGACTTTGTAGATGGGGTATTTGTCACAACACATTTTCTATATGAACTTATAGTTGAGCTCTGCTGGGAGATAGGACATTTCCTTCTCACTGTAATGGGAACATTTGGTGGACATGAGTTTATATATTCACTTACTGCATGACCAACATCTTAAGGTAAGGCATAACTAATCCCTTTTCGTTTCTTGTCCTCAGGAGTCCATTCAACTAGTTTAAGGTGTCGAACTCACCTAATTCTCTTTTCACTTACACTAAAGGCATGTATTTCTGTACATTATTATATTACTTTCATTCTACCAAAAATTTTGACTTAATTTAGCGTGAGGCCAGGAGCGGCCACTCCACCCTAAGCGGATGGCTCTGCATACATTGAAAACGTTTCCTTACACACACCTACAAATAAACTGCTGGGACACATCGAATTTTGTGAAATGGGTGTAAATCAACTTAATAACTAATTAGACCGTTCCTATTAACTCACACCCTTTCAACAAAAACTGGCTATCGACATTTACGCCCTTGCAACAAAAACCAAAAAATTCAAATGTTTTTTTTGCCTCAGTGGATCAAAATGATTGTGTCTTGATGTCCTCTATACAAATTACAATAAAACTCAATGTTGAAAAAAACTGACTTGAGCCCTTTTAACAAAAAAACTATTTGTATAGGGTTTACATGTTGAAAACTCAAAGTTTTTATACAATAGGTCTGACAAAATGTTTGTTTTTTTTTTAAATAGGTAAAAAAATTCAGCTTTGTTGATGAAATAACATTTTCCTCACGATTACTTAGTAATATTGAATAAATTTACAAAAATCTATTTGTAAGATTTATCCAAAAAAATATAAAATTATGCACACGAGTAAAAATGCCAAAGATGGTGTACTTACTATAAATCAGTTGCAACTATGTTTGAATGTTACATGTAATCATTTGTTCACTTTGATGTAATCGTTTAAAAAAAAACAAATTGCACTAAACTCCATACTTACAAGCACAAAATATATTTAAAAAAGCACAAAAATATAAAGGCCTAAATTTAAATTATTCAAAAATGTCATATAGACCTATTCAAAATTATTTCATTTTTTTAGGCAGAGTTTATTTACACATATTGATTTATTTGACCACTTAAAAAACACTAACTTATTGTTTGTAGTCTTTGACATTGTGAAACTGGTTTGGATGTATTCCTGGGTTGTTTGGGCAAGTGTGCAGTAAAAAATTGTCTATTTTCTCCCCCTTGGTATTTTTGTTAGAGCTTACTGCACAGTTTTTGGTTTTTTCCATCATGGGCTTTGTTAGAATGGTATAATCAATTAATTTTTATTGGAATATCACCAATTGAAGCAGGCTTGCCCCGTTTTCTACAAATGTTTCGAACATCAACAACAATAGCTTCAATGAGCTGCTTGCGGTAGTTGAGTTGGAGTCAAGTTGTTGGCAGGTTCGTCTAAATTATACAGTACACAACTGTTCACTAATGATACTTGTAAAATCTATAAAAACAAAATTAAATAAACAAAGCAGAACAGGAATAAGGTTATATTCACATAAACAGCAATCAATCAACTTGTGCAGCTGTATGTTGCTTACTGTGTAGTACATTGTAAGCAACTGTCTAGGACCACTGAAAATATAATAACAAATTCGGCAATCAATGTTATAAATTAGACCTTACTTTTTTATAATACAGTAAATGAACATTGTACATATTATCATTATGTAATACATTGGAAAGAACGTAATATTGTGTCACAATATATGTCAGACTGAGTCTCACAGTGGAATGGAAATGGGATTTTTTGTGATGACTCAGATTGCCTATAGAGTCTAAAAAGGTTAACATATAAAGACTTGTGTTTAAATTTAATAATAATGTGGTATACATCATGAACAACATCCATGAGCTTATCTTAGCAAGACAAGCTCCAGACCATGTATGCAAGAAGATGGTTTGAAAGGTTGGGGAAAAATAACCCAAGCTCAAGTTCAATATACAAGAATGGTTTTAAAGGTTGGGTGAGAATAACCTAACTTTTGCAAGTTGTATTATTACTAATTTCAATATAAAAGTTTTACCATAAGTAATAAAAAAATGTACAGAGTATGCATGGAAAAAAATATAAAGTACATTTATTTCTACAAATGCTTAAGCCTAACATATTTTGCTGTTGTTAAACTTACCATCAAAGCCATTGCCATCCTTCCACACTAAATAGGAAGCATATCCCATACTACTGTATAGTGTAGTCCATACTATTGGAAAAGCACTATTTGGAGGCCTCCAATCTGGTTTTTTTAGAGACTGAAAACAATTATTTTAAGTATTTTTTTAAACTATAAAGATTTTTGTTAAACTGAGGCTTCATTTTCAAATTCAGTGGAATCTCAGTAGTAAGGGGATGTATTTCCAGATTACTGAAAATGCCAGATTACTCGATGCATGGGTTTTCACAAATTGTAATTTGTAAAAATAAGTTCAAATGAAAGGGTTTAGTATACTTACAATAGCGATTATTTATATATATTGTCATCAGAAACTTGTATTTTTTTTGCTGTTAAACTACTGTACAGTATTTACAGTAGTTTTGAAAAAATTCATAACACTTTCTCGCACTCGCACTACAACACATATTTGGGGTCTTATCAACCAGACGGGCCTACAACAATAGTGGGAAAGGTAGCATCCATGCAAAGGGATTGCCTATTGTTATTGAATGTTATCTCTGATATAGAAATATTGGTGGGGCCGTCTCTTTTAATAAAGGTACTTTTGCAAATGAGTTACACTTGGACCTATACATACAAAATTATCATCATAAATTGAAAATAAATTGATTAAACTTGAAGTATTTCTCTTCATAAAGCAAGCTGCTTAGTGTAATAAAAAAAATACATTCTGGTAATATCTTTTATGATATTTTTATTCTTGTCTCTTAATCTAGGTTTTAATCTACATTTGACTATTTACAAACTCGTTGAGGATAAAAATAATTATCTGCTCTGAAAAACTCTTCACTCATGAATAAACAAAAACATATTTCTCCATACGTATTCGACAACGTAATTTCAAAAGTACTCACTGACATTTGGTCTAGTCTACATTGCAAAAACTTTTTATTTTAGTCCAGTGATATATTTGTTTGAGATCAAAATTTAGAGTTTTGTCTTACATTGCTCTACAACTGGTTGTCAATGTTGAAGAGGCAGAAAATACAGAAGAGAATGTAAATAAACCAAACAAAAAACATTTTTTAAAAAATTTCATTGAAATTGAAGTTCAATTTTGAAATGTTAGTTGAAATGACATATCCTTTGTATGAATGAAGAAAAAATTTTAAAAACCATAATAAAATAGAAATAAAAGTTAATTAAATTTTTTAAATAGTTCTGAAGCTTACATAAATAGTTCAAGAAATGTCTTATAGGTTACATATGAAGTTTATAAACTTTTACCGCATAACAAACACAGTCTACAGTTTAATTTTCACTGAATTTAATTCCAAATTGTATTTTAAGGGTGTATTGATTTTTTGCAATGAAATTAGAGAAGAAATATAACATAATTTTAAAACTAGTTGAAACTTTTCATGTTTTAAACATCCATACTCAAAGTTAAAATCAGATAACTAACTGCCTAAATTTTAGAATGAAAAAGGGGGAGTAACCAAATTGCCAGAGGATCACTCACATTTAATTAAGCAGTGTGAGAACTTCTTAAACAAAAAACAATTAATAAATTTAATTTAAAAAGCACACACCTTTAAACTAAACAATTTGAAAATAGTTACAAACGTGTTGATATTTGTAGTGATGTCTTTTCATAGATTAGCCCAGATGAGCTTAGCACGTGGAGAGATAAAAGCTTCTTTCTTGAATAGGCATGAATCAACTATAAAATCTAATTTTACAGAGCGATGCTACACTGACACGTGTTGAATAAAACACTTTTTATTACTTTTGGTGATGTAACTCATGCACAAAATTTTCAATGTAAATTCTTCACCAAAATATACACAACTATGAGCAATACAGTAGAACTTCAATTATCCGAAAAAATTGGGACCCGCCCCAATTTGGATAGTTGAATTTTTTTTTCAAAAGAAGGGGGAAAAATCACGGTAAGTATGTTACAAATGGAAGAAAAAATTCAATTGTTTATAGTTTCAAATTTTTGTCTAATCTTCTGAGCTAAGATCTTTGTTTTTTATAAAGAATCGAACTCAAATCGGGTTTCCTGTAGACTTTTATTGCATAAACTACTGAAAACAGCACTTTCTAACTATTTGTTTTTTGCTGCCTTCATTGATTTTCTTGAAGAACATTAATCTTCCTTTTCAATGAGTCACACAAAGTTTTAAAGTAAAGTGATCCCTCGTTATTCGTGAGGGTTACATTCCCTGAACTTACCACGAATAGTTAAGCTCCTTAGCATTATGGCTAAGGAGAAAATATCAGTCTCAGAGGCAAGAAAAATATACCGATTTGCTCAACTATACAGATCTGACAAAGAAAATAGAAGTTCTTACTGAACAAGTAACTCGCCTTCTTTCATTACTCGCAAATGGCCTGTCTCTTAATATAATGTAACCACCAAACACCTCACGTGATTTGGTTCCTTTACCGACCTCTTCCGCGGAAGGGCTTGGTGGACGAGGTAAATCCTTGACTGACACTTGGTTCGACTGCAAGGAAGAAGCATTATCTTCTACTGTTGGGTTGTCTGGAGATTCTCCATTCTCTATAAGGGAAATGGAGTCAGCTCTCGCGTAAACGAAGGATTCTGCACCAGGTCCTGATTTCACTGTATATTCCATGATTAAACATCTACCATTATCGGCAAAACTTGTCCTCCTTCAAATATACAATCGCTTATTCAAGGAGCGGTTTTTCCTCGATGCAGGTTTAGAAACTACTGTAATTTCTCTTTTAAAACCAGGTAAAGACAAAACCAATCCCAATAGTTAAAGGCCTATATCTCTTACAAGCATCTTGTGCAAACTACTAGAGACGATGGTCAACCTCCATCTTGTCTGATACCTAGAAACCAACGATCTTCTTTGCATCAAACAGTGTGGTTTCAGACAAGGACAATCATCTGTTCACCAATTGATTTTGTTAGAGTCCGCTACTCAAAATGCGTTTCTCTTGCATCAAACACTCTTTGCTGTTTTTTTTCGACCTAGAGAAGACATATGATATGACATGGAAAAGAGGAATTCTTAATACTCTGAAACCATGGGGTATACAAGGGAATATCCTGGAATTCATCGCCTACTTCCTGTCAAATAGATCTTTCGCGTTCGTCTTGGAGGTGCATATTCAAACTGTTGTAAACAGGAAAATGGTGTACTGCAGGGAAACGTGCTGAACATCATGCTATTTGCCGTTGCAATAAACAGTATCACATCTAACATATTACATCTACATTGTTCTCTCTTTGTGGATGACTTTTGTATTTATGTGCATGCTCGTAATATGGTAACTGCGGAAGAATTTTTGCAGTTAGCAATAAGCAGATTGGAGGAATGGTCAAAGACTACAGGTTTTAAATTATCTGCTTCGAAGACCTAATGTGTAATATTTAGTCGTCGTAGGCAATACCAGGAGCCGATCCTTTAACTTGATGAGACCGAACTTCAAACCAGGGACGTTTTCAATTTTTGGGTCTTTTATTTGATAAAAGACTTTCATGGATCCCACATGTGTGTGATTTAAAGATGGGATACAGAATTAATATGCTTCGATTCTATTGCATGGTAGTTAGATCGTGCATGGATTATGGCTGTCAAGCATATTCATCTGCACAACCTACAGTTCTAACTAAACTCTTGATGCAATCCACCACTCTGGACTTAGACTTGTTATCGGTGCTTTTAGAACTAGCCAAATCCCTAGTCTTCTTGTCAAGGCTGGGGAACCTGCATTGTCAAAACGACATCTAATACTACAAATATCTTACATTTCAGGTCTTCAAAATAAACCTAATCACCCAGCATTCAAAATAGTCTTTAATAACAGTCCTAATCAAGATTACGATGCATGTCAATATTCGACCGCTCCATTTGGCATACGAACGTTATGGATAATGGATAAACTTCAATTGCAACTTCCTTCAGTGTTTGAGCGATCAATGTGCTATCTATCTCCATGGAAAATAAAAGCGCCACTTCGATTTCTCATTTGCCAGTTACATAAAACACGATACTCCTGATCTGGTTCTACCACCAGGAATTTTTATCTATTTATAAATCTCATCAACACAATGACATTATTTTCACTGATGGTTCTAAACTGGACAATGGCGTTTGGTGTGCATTTCATGCATGGGGATGTACCTACACATATGGATTTCCCTCAGTTTGCAGTGGTTTCGCTGCAGAACTATTTGCCATTTTTAAAGCGTTAGTTGTCATTCAATCTCTATCTCCCACTATCTTTTGTGTTCTGATTCCAAAAGTGCTCTTCAGGATGTTTTCTCTGTTAACCCTTTAGCTGGGGATATTTTGTGTGCTATACACAGGCTTCAATTGGAGGATGTGGAGGTAGCATTCTGTTGGGTTCTTGTGATATTGCGGAATACTCTAAAACACAAAAGCAGGTGAAGCGGAGAAGAATGCTACAAGTCTAGAGCCCATTACTGAATGGGTTATGGCATCTGATTATGTTTTGTAAACCTTTTATTGCTCGCTACTTGGAATGACGAGTGGCATACCATGACTCAGAATAAGCTGAGGGAAATTAAAGATACCGTCCGTCCATGAAGGTCTTCTATTCTTTCAAAGCGTAGGGAGGAAGTGGTTGTTACACGCCTTCTCCATGGTCACTCTTTTGCAACTCATGAATATTTTATGCGTCACGAAAATCCATCAATATGTCAGTACTGCGGTGATATCTTCACTATAAAACATTTTGGTGGACTGTGTTGGTTTAACCAATATTTGTGATTTTTTTAATGTGGAAGGCAGTTTAAAAATGGTGTTAAGGGACGATGCCTTGGCCATTGACCGAGTCATCGCTCTCTTGCACCACTTACACATATATTTTTAAATTTAATATTTAAAAATATTATGTTTTTATATTTCTACACATATTTCTTTGTGTTTAGTATATTGTTTTGTGTAGTTTTTTATTCATTTAAACTTAGTATAATTTATGCTTTTGTTGCAGTGCTATTAATATTTATTTATTGTTTGTTACTTATTGTTATGTTTTAATTATTGTTATATTTATTTACTGTTATATTGTCGTTGTTGTTATTTTGTTATTTATTGTTTTATTATTTTATTGTTATTTTTGGATGTATAATTATTGTTATATCTTTATTGTTACATTGTTATTGTTAAGTTTTAAAAGCTTTTTTTTATATAGTTTCTTGTTGTTGTTGAATTATATTTATTTATTAGGTTTTGCATTTTGGTTTTTATATGATATTTAAAATGATTTGCCTTTAGCCTCATAAAAAAGTTGACTAAAAAACCTGATAGAGGGTTACCCATAGCGGTGGCTTCCTTAATGAATCTACTGCCTGAAATGTAGCGAGTGTCCTCTGAAATATATAGGCCAAACAAAAAGAAATATTAAAACTAGGGCTAAAGAACATTTTTCCCACATTAAATATAATAGACCAGAAAAATCTGCGATGGCGAAGCATTGTTTAGAGGAAGAGCACGAATTTAAAGTAGACGATGTAACCCTGTTAAAAAACGTTGTTAAGTGTAGTGAATTGGATGCATGGGAAACTTTGTATATTAATAGGAATAAAAATAATATTGTAAACAACGAGTCAGTCCCTATACCAAATTCTATATTATTGTAATTAGCGTAACAAAAAGGGGAAAAAAATAAAATTTATTGTAACTTTTAGGTTAAATATTTTGACATAATAATAATGTGTAATATTAGTTATCTATTTTGTTTATATGTAATTACGTTGTATGTTACAAATTTTATTGTAATTATTGAGTTAGGTACAAAATTTCTATTTGTTGTATCATGTTTAAAGTAGGGTTAGTAACTGTTGTTTTGACAAGTGAGCGTGGCAACGCCTACTGTATAAATACGGAAGTGTAACCTTACTTTCACCATAGTTGTAAGTTAGAGTTTGTAGTAGTAACACTCACTGATGATGATGACTTGGTCATTGAAACGCGTATGAGTAAATAAATGAATAATTTGTGAGTTTTGTGTATGTTTTTATTTGTTTTTAACATAACCTCACAAGCTAAGCTCAAAGAATATATTTACTTGTGTTGACTCATTTAATTTACAAAAACAGCTCTTAAAGACTTATATACAAAATATTTATTGCAATAAATTCTAAGCTTACCTCATACCATGTTGTGTAACTGTCCTTTACCATATAGCCACTTATAAATCCACCAATATTTGGCAATGCTACTGCTCCTGCTATACGCCAGTAATCATAAGGCATTTTTACCTATTAGAAAATCCCGAAACACAAATATCAATAACTTTATTACTAATATATGGTGTATCAGAACAAATTTTGAAAATTCATATAAATTTATTAAATTAACTGATATTAATCAATTTGTGTTATTTTGTAACAAAACACTTCAAATTTTATTACCATACAACTAAGAGATTCAATGTGACTTGTGCTGATTATATGGCACACATTTAATGAGTTTTATTTACCATTACAGCCAAGTTTGACTCAGCAGTACGCTACTACTAAATCAGTCCAGGACAAGCATTGAAGAATTTGAAGTAGTGAAAATCAAAATCAGGCTTTGGAACATGTTCTGGATAGCCCAAAAGTTAATGTTTTATGCAGGGGTGCAGAAAATGTTTTTACCTCTAATATTCCCCAGTTCCGTATATGAACATTTCAAATTTCCCCTAAAGGTATGGAACATATAGATAGAGACTTACCAGCTTACATATATTCTATATTATTACCAGTGTAGTGATAATTTTGCAATATAGGCCTATTCTCCCTATATTTGATTTTCAAATTTGTAGTGTACATAGTGTACACTACAAATTTGAAAATCAAGTAATACAGTATTTTTAAAAATTAACAGTCAACATAAAATAGTATACCTAGACATTTATTTTTTTGGTGAAAAACCAATTAGGTTATCATAGCCAAGTACAAATGGTGTTTGTTAAACTAAATATTCCAAAAATATAAATTTAACCTACTACTAAAACCTAAACAGGTATCCTGATTTGTTAAGAAAAATGAACCGATCGATCATATTAACCTAATCTTAATTTTATTTATTAAATAACAAAATCAATTTTTAGAAACACTTAGAATTAAATACAATCTGCAACTGAGCCAAGCATCTAAATTTACTACCTTTCAAGTTTTCCCATCATTACCTGAGGGAAAACTGTCCTTCTAAATCACAAAGACTCTATATACGCAGAGACAACTGGATCCATGTATACACTGATGGATCATGTGGTGAAACCTGCATCTGCAGCTGGCTTTTACAGTGACCACTTTGAAGGTTGTAGCACTGTTGGAATTAATGCCAACAACTTCGATGGTAAGATTGCGGCTATAGCATAAGCTACCAAAAAACTCTGTTCAATCTCCGGACAGTTGGCAAGGGATGTGTTCTTCGTGGATTCACAGGTTGCCATATTCCACTAATTAGTAATATCTCCACCGACTGTGTACAAACAATGAACAGACGAAATGCCCCGGGAGGCATGATTAAAGAAGGGTGGTACATTGTGCTGCAATGGCTCCCGGCATTGAAGGAAATGAACGCGCAGACCAGCTAGCAAAGAAAAGTAACACCTTGCCTCATCCTGATAATCCTATTTTTCTATTGACAGCAAGAAGCCTGATTAAATCAACAATAAAAAAACAAGAGATAGCAAAAAAAAAGTGAGTGCTGTTAAGGTATGGAAGGACTTGGCGCACACAGTGCTAATACCACATAGCCTATCTTAAATGGAAACTGTTGCCAGATTCAGAATGCTTACGGGTCATAACTATCTGCAAGCCCACTGATATAAAATAGGATTAAAACCCTCAAATAGTTTCCCTCTGTGCAACTGTCAAAAGATAGATGCACCACATCTTCAGAATTTCACAGCTTTGTAAGATGGGGAAGAGTGAGGTCAGCATTGTCTCTACTGGAAGACTAGGCCGAGAATGGCTCAAATGTTATCATTTAGCATTGGATAAAGTAAAGGTGTTTAGAATCAAAGAAATAAGCAAATACAGTGTGTTTTATAACCTTGTCTGACAATTTATGTAGCTATTAAGAAACTTCAATCAGCAATCAGCCATTATCTTTGTGAATTGAATACTGCCCATAACCTCTTATTTCTTGAATCACTGTGATTTTTTTAAATCTTAGTACAGTAAAACCTGTTTAATCTCTTGGGACCAGCATTATTTTCTGTCTAAGACAGTTGTCCGGCTTATACAGTAGTAGTGTACTGTATGAAGGTAATATTACGTAGACTTTTGCAAAGTTATTTTTAACATTATGGTTGAGGGAGGGGGGTTTCTTAGCCATGAGAATCCCCTATTCCTACTGATAAGCCGTATGACACAGTACATAAAAATGTTAAAACCTACAGTGCAAAATAAAAATCTTACCTTTTAATGCAGCATAGCTTTATCCAAGTCCACAACACATTTTTAACAGGAAACACTAAAACTACACTTGTCAACAAAATCTATTAATAAAAGATGCACTTTATTGAAAGTTATGTAATATTTTTTCCTTGACTCTATTTACGAATAAATATGCACAGTAGGCCTACGTCAAAATGAAAGAGAATCAAATAGGCTTGAAGAAATCTAGCATTGACTTTTGTTTTAAAAGATTAGTTTTATTACTTGCTTCTGTTTCAGTTATTGTTTTTAATTGTAACAAGTTGTGACGCATTTGGGGGCTGTTAACATGTACCGCAAAATCTTCTAATTCACAAATTTTCATTATAGCTTCGCCAAATGTTCTTATTTTGTTTTCTACTACTGGGCCGTCTTTATTTTCTTCTTCACTTTCATTAATTTCATTAGTCTCCATTTCAATGATTTCATCCACAGATTTTGGCCCTTCTTCTGCTGCCAGTTCATTGTCAGTATAAACATATTCTTCAGCAGTTAAATTAGAGTATCCAGTTTCTGTCAACAAATCTTTCACAGTTTGCAAGGTAATGTCTTGCATCCCTGTTTCAATAGGATTATTATTGAGTTCTTTGTGTACAATAAAACCAGCTTCTCTAAATGCATTTTGAACATAGGACTTTGATATTTTCTAATAAGAGCTTGATATCCATCTTATAGCATCCAAAACAGTGACGTTATTTTCAATTCCTGTACTGACGAGCAGGAATTTATGTTTGCAATAAGAGATTGTAAAACATATTTTCTGTAGTGTAACTTTTAATTTTTTAATAACACCCTGATCCATCAGTTGAGTAACGCTGGTAGTATTGGTCAGAAAAAACACTAATTCTATGTGAGAGTAATCTTCACGAGGATGACATGTTCCATTATCCATAAATAACAAAATATGCCTGTTATCATGCTTCATTGTATCATTCAACTTTTGTAGCCAATTTTCCATAATGGCTGACATCCACGCCTTTTTATTACCATGCCATTGAACTGGTAACTGGCCTTTTGAAACATCAGGGCTTCTATGATTTCCCAACTACCAAAGGTTTTTCTAATTTTCCATCTGCAACATACTTCCAATCATCAACTGTTTCCTGGTTAACATCTTTTGCTTCACCACAAATTTGATTGAAAGAAATTGAGTGTCTGGATCGAAAACTTTCTAACCATCCATTTGAGGCTTTGAGTGTTGTGTTCCCTAGCTTAACAGTAATTGACTTAGGTTGCTCTTGTAATATTGAACCTAAGATGGGAAGATTCTTGGTTCGCGCTTGTGTAAACCATTTAAATAAAATTCTGTCAATTTCTATATTTGTTCATGTTTTTTGCCTTTTAGAATGAAATGGTCTCTTCCCTTTTAATGAATCATCTTTTATTTATTCTTTGTTTTTCAAAATTCTAACCTAAGTCATTATAATCTTTATTTTTTACAGTATGTATGTTATCAGAAGTTTCCGGCTTATGCAGAACTAAAATGTAGTAAAGACATACTTACTACTCATCCTTTACCCTATTCCGCTTCCGCCTTAGACAGTTTCTGTCTTATGAAGGTTATTAACTAGGTAAATCAATAGGTGACAATCGGGACTTTTTAAAGTTTCCACAGTAGACAGGATTCCGCCTAACACAGGGTCCGTCTAAGACAGGTTTCACTGTACAAATATAAAGAAACTATCAAACACAACGAGCATTCTAACAAATGATTTAGTTATTCAAAAACTTCAATCTACCATGGTCTTTATGAATATTATTAATAACTTTTAATGTTTTGTAAACCCTGAGCCTACTTTTAGAAAAATATCACTCAACCAGTCAGCTTGTTTGTTTATTCCCCTAGCAACACAAGCGTGTGCGTAGCCTGCTCAATTTCAGCAGTGACCAACTCGTTAGTTTCTGCCGCTTTGGTATAATCTTGCATTCATGTGGAGCCGAGCTGCTCTGCACTGCCAATTCGAGAACACAATACGCTACTGTAGTTGCCAGAAAATAAAAACAGACAACTAGATACGAATTCTAATCTATCAGCCCATTTGTTAAAGATGTTTTAGTACATTTTGAATTTCTTTTATTCAGAAACAGTTTATAAATTATTCTCATTAAATAAAAAAATTGGATAAATTATATTTTCCCCAAAAAACCAAGAATTTCCCTGAGATTTACCCCGATCCTAGATCGCTGTATCGGACATATTCTGCACCCCTGCATACAACATCCTGTTCACTGTGTTCATAGGTGACAGAAATGCAAAGTGATTTAGACGGCAGTTTGATTTTGGTTAACACTGTCATGCCATGAGTTAATGTAACCTAACTTAGTGTGTTACAGGTTCCAGGACGGAGGTCTATGAACAACCCAGATTTCGGAGAACATACAGACAGTGTGAGAAGTTTTGAATACAGTCCATGCATGACTGCGGCAGATCACAAGTCTCGCATTTTTTGTGTAAATAGAAGTTTATTTCAAATAGTTAAAGTGATAAGATTGTCACCCTTACACATTGCTTATGTACAACAAATAACCAAGCAAAATAAGGAAACAAGATTTGCTTTCTGCCTCACCCTGAGCGGTTTGATGTGGGGAAAACCAAAGATTGTGGGTACTTTTTTATTATACCGACCACACACCTATAAGCAGTGTAGGACTTTATTGCACTTTTATACAGCATTACTACATACCAATATTAAAATAAACAAATTATTCAGTTAAGATAGATTTGATTGTAATTTTATACTACCTATATTAAAATATACCTATGAAGTACCCAGTTATAATAAATTTGATTCTAAGAAATGTAAAAGTTTAATATAAATGTATATTTATGTATATTTTCATTCTGTAATCTCCTAAATTCCCTTTAGGTGTGAGTTCGGTATAATACCAAAGTAGCACATTATTGTGTTCAATCTACTATGATGAAGCACAAATCCATTTTTCTGGCTTTGTTACAAACAAAACATGCGATATTGGTAACCAGTCAACCTGAAGGAACTGCATAAAATGTTTTTGCACTACTCTGAAGCAACTTTTTGGTGTGGAAAAAGTTGGCCATATTTTTTTAAATGATAATGAACAAATATTAACTGCTACTTCAGAACCCTATGAGTCTATGTTGGAAGATTTCATTGAACCCCAATTACAACAGCTTGGCATTAACAATAACACCTTTATTTCCAACAGGATAGGGCAACAACCACACTGTGTGAAACAGTATATCATTAGTTAGTCAAATGTTTTTTTGGGACTATGATTTCTCTTTTAGTGAGTTAGCTTGGTCTCCTGATTATAGTGTAAAAGATGTTTTCCTGTGAGGTATCTAGAAGACTGTGTAATTAAAAATCAGATGATTACTATTAAAGAAATAAAGGAAGCCATTGTTAACAAAGTTGCTGCTATTGATGTGAACATAAGAAGGTATGTAAAACACAACTTCAAGCAATGTTTTCAAGGATCCATTGGTGTAAAAGAAGACCATCTACCTGATTTAGATTTTAAAAAATAACCTTGTTATATAATAGAAAATAAATGGCATATTTGACTGTATTTATAGGACCTAACTTTTTTTTTCTTTACTTCCATACAGAATTTATCAATAATTGAAATCTGTCAGTTGGCTCTGCACCACCTTGTATATCAGTGATATTCAGAAGATTGCTTGGTAATTGTTTACTTTTGGGGAACTAATTAGACATCTGCTTCTGAGGAGTAACACCTTTTGCCAAGTGACATCATGTGATCTCTATTCTTACCTTACATCTGTAGATTTGTTTGTTTACACATATAAATTTACAACAAATCTATCCTTACTGGATACTTCATAAGTATATTTTAATATAGGTCTATAGTAATATTGTATAAAATTATATATAACCAAATCTATCCTCACTGGATAATTTATAGGTATATATTAATGTTGTATATACAGTACAGTGCGCCGTTACTACTGCACGTTCAAGAAAGTAGTCCCAAATAAAATGTGATACAATAATTTTCCAACAAAATAAAAACAAATGAATTATAAATATTACCTTAGGACTTGTTTAGGAATGTTTTCATACACATATCTAAACGGTTCCCTAATGTAAATAACTATCTATTGTTTTATATATAAAATAGCACCATTAAATGTTATTAAAGAAATCAATTGAAACAATTTATAAAGAAAAGAAGCCCCTAAAATTATTGGTTGAGCACCTAATGATATGCAACACTAACTAGTATTGATGATTTGTGTTAAGATCTAGTTCATCCACATGGTAGAAAATGTATTCCTTTCATTTAAAAATAAATTTCAATTGTGATAGATCCGTTATAAGCTTTTAATATTTCACCTTGCTTAATCTTGTTAAATGTCAATCACACTAAGAATGTCATAGGTGTATGAATCCTTCTAAAGCAAATTTTGAAAGGACAGTAAACAAAAGCATAAGTGATCAATTTTGATTGATATAGAAATGAATTATCGTAATTTGAACAATATTATTTGCTATTTACCAAGTTTTACATTTCAAAAACTTAAAACTAAATTTATTTTACCTATTTATCATCTACATAATTTTTACTAACATCATAACCACAATTGATTTCACTACAAAATGTTAAATAAAATCGTGTTACCACATGTATCACCGGCGAAGTTTTATAACGAAACTTGCAGTTTTTGTCTCGTAGATCTTGAGACTTTTCTATAATTACAATTGTGGTATCAACTTGACAAAAAACCATTACTTACTGATATTTTTCAGAAGACGCGTTTTGCACTAAGTCAGCGCATTGTTCAGTGCTGTGAGTCACGAACAAGACTGTTGCTCAGGTGTGTTGTGGTTGTGTTCTGTGGTGTGTTATTTTTCATAGAGTAGTTGTTAATTATGTGTTCAAATTTAATATTTGATTATGGATGTATTTTGTCATTTAGAATGTGTTTGTATCCATTTTTAAATATACTGATAAAATACATAGCCTATAAAAATGGATACAAACACACCTTGATAGACAACATTATGCGAAAAATACAATACACACATAACACAACAACAATAATACACAAACACAAAAATAAGTAACACTAATATATCACAACACATCAGAAAAAACAGCTTCCTTGTTTCATAAACTTAAATACAAAGTATAATTCAAAACATCAAACACAACTAAAAAACACTTACACAGTATAAAAACACGCCAGAATAAACACAACAGGCAGGAGTATACAGGATTACAACGACTGGCCCGCTTTTACATAGGACAAACAGGAAGAACCTTTACCTCAAGCAACAAAGCACACATAAATAATATAAAAAAGACACAGCCCAAATCAAACTTTGCCATACACATACAAAATATTCTACCCTCACACACCAATATGGACACTAATCTAAAAATCCTACACTACATCAAAAAAGCAACAAACTAACACAATAGAAAACTACAAGATAAACAAATACCACAAAAACTATCCCCATCACACTCTAAATGACAAAACACACTCACAATCAAATACTATATTTGAATACATAATTAGTGATGTGAGCTGGGAATATCCCCAATGGGAAGTGAATTTATAAATGGGAATATTTCTAGGGAACTTTCCGAAGGCGTTATAAGTTCTCAAAACGAGGGTAAGGGAGTGTTGTACTTTTCGACAGTTGTACCTCTGGACAGTTTCAGTTCAGCCTAAATGAGAGGGAATTTTTGCTTTGTCTATGTGGCCTGGCGAGGTCAACTAGCTTTAACAAGTCTAACGTAAAAACCTTTTTTGATAATTATAAGAACATACTGAGCTGGAATAAATTTCCGCCTAATAACATACATAATCTTGACGAGACAGGCAATTCAACCGTCCATACCCCTCAAAAAATTATAGCACCGAAAGGTATATAAAACGAGTTGGAATGACTTCTGGGGAGCGTGGTGCAAATGTCACGATGGTGGCATGTGTAAATGCTGCAGGAAATCACGTACCACCAATGTTTATTTTTCCCAGAGTCCATTTCAAACAACACGTGTTTAATGGAGCTCCTCCAGATTCAATTGGCAGTGCACATCAGTCTGGATGGTCAACAGAAGAGTTGTTGGGTGGCCCGTATTTGGATCATTTTATTCATTATGTAAAACCATCAATAGAAGAACCAGTTATACTGTTACTAGATAATCATGAAACACATATTTCAATCGATTCCATTAATAAAGCCAAAAAGTCAGGGGTTGTAATGTTAACATTTCCCACACACACCACACAAACTTCAACACTTAGACAGGACTGTCTTTGGGCCATTTAAAAGATTTTACAATGTTGCTGTGAATGAGTGGATGCTTTCTAATCCTGGTAAACCAATGGCCATTTATGAGGTAGCTCAAATATGTGGCAAGGCTTATCTGCAAGCATTTACTGTAAAAAGCATTATAAGTGGTTTTGAAGTCAGTGGAATAAACCCCCTGAATGAAAATATATTTTGTGATAAGATTATTTGCCCTCTAATGTAACTGATAGACCATATGGAAACATTGAAGACAACAATCTTGCTATGCAACCAGGACCATCAACATCCACTGATGTTTTGACAGAAACACAACTCAGAATATCTCCGCAAGTAATCAGACCCTTTCCAAAAGCATTACTGCGCAAAACAAAAGGAGAACGAAAAAAGGCAGATCTATGATTATGACTGGCACACCTGAAAAATTGGCAATTGAAGCAGACAAAGCTAAGAAAAAATTGAAAAATCAAACAAAAAAAGACTGGGAAAGAAGGAACTAGGCCTACGTAAAGTGAAGAAGATTAAAAAATATTAGTTTTCTCAAGTTCAGAAGAAGAAGATATGGACATAATAGAAGATGATACAGAGTCTGAAAATGAAGCATTTCTTACCCTACAGGAAGATATAGCAAGAGAAGAAGAATCAGTATTGGAAGAAAAATCATTAGAAGATGACAGTGAAAACAGGAGACTTTGTCCTTGTTCGCATGATGGGGAAAAAAATATTTTTTTTTATGTGGCAGAAGTGAACAATATTTTAAGTGAAATGGAATATCAAGTGAAATATTTAAAAAGAGTGGATACGACGAATAAATTTAAGAGAGATAGTGAAGACTTGTATCACCTCATTGCTGGTGATATAGAAAGAAAATTGCCCGTTCCTGTATCAGTTGGTGGTTCGGAAAGACAAATTTCTCTCTTATCATTTAGTGTGGATTTTAGTATTCTTAATGTACATTGACAAATAAAGTTTTTTCTATTTTATTATTTTCAGTGACAATTCATAATATAAAAAGTGCCTAATAAATTAAATAAGATGTTTTAATTGTAAATTTAGTTGTTAATTTAAAATCTTATGTCCAAAGGTACAACTACATGTTGAACCTTTGGACACTTTGCTCTTTATTTTGTTTACCTTTGAAACTAATTAACCTTTAACACTTCAGTAATAAGAAAAATACATTTTAAGTGTAAAAGACCAACAAATATTTTAATTTATATTATATTCATAAAAAATGCGGAAAAAAATTATTTTGTGAAAATTGTCGAAAGGTACAACACTCTCCCCTATTTATAGAATAAACTCTTTAAATGGGTTTTATTTTGTCTTTAAACTGTTTTAGAACCTAAGTTTGATCTAAATGATCAATAACAAACCCAAATAATCAAAAATATTGTGCTATACCATAGCAAAAACTTTTATTTTAACCGTGATAAAAATTTGAGCGCATTCGGTTGATTATGACCCCAAGACAAAAATTCAATTTCATTATAAGCTCAAAAAACCTGATGATATAAATTTTGAAGTATACTCAAGTTAATTACAATTGCTTTGTTCTGACATTTTGGGATGCGAAACTGCTCGACAGTGTTTAGCAGATATCATTGAAATAGTAAAAAAAAAGTCGTTTCAAAAGCACTTTTTGATGCAATTACCAAAGAAGAAAACCCTAAAGACGGGTTGTATCTCAAGTTAATAAGGAAAAACAAAGTGGGGGAGGGGCCATCTGTTCTGTTTGAAAAGTCTACAAGCGAACAAAGCTGTTCTACAAACCTTAGCTGTGAATGAAAAGGCCTTTCTTGAACCAACTTTAAAAAGGCTGTTAGATGATGCATATTTTTGGCAAAGAGTTGAAAGCATAGTAACACTCATGATTCCAGTTGTACACTTAATAACTTCAATTGAGTCAAACGAACCGCAAGTACGTCATGTGAAGAAAAAGTTACATGACTAGAAACAGTTCTAAAAGGAAAGCTACCATTGTCTTTCCTTTCTAAAGCAGAAGAAAAGAAAGGGCTGACAAAATTCATAGAAAGGAAAGACTTTGCCATTAGACCAATTCACATGGCTGCAAATTTGCTAGACCCCAAAATTCAAGGCAGCAGTTTGAAAGCTGACCAGCTTTTGGATGGAATCAGTTTTGTTTACAACTCTGCAGAACAAATGAAATTCAATGTTCCTAAAGTACGAGAAAATTTGGCCGACTATAGAGACAATATAGGCTTGAGCCAGAAAGTTCTTATGGGAAGGGTTTGATAGAACGACGACACCCACCAATATCGAAATAAGTCCATTGTTATGGTGTAAGACTCTCCAGGGAACCTGTGAGCTGGCAGATGTAGCCATACGAATCTTAAGCGCTCCAGTCACCTCTGCAGTCATGAAAAGAACATTCAGTACCTTATCTTGGATCCATAGAAAGAAAAGGAACAGTCTTACTTCAGAAAAAGCGGCTAAACTGACTTATTTAGCACACAACTGAAATCTCATACAGAATAGAACACTTAAAATTGGATCTAAAGCTTTGGGAAGCTCAGCAGAGGAAAACACTGATATGGAAATTATGGTAGGCCAGGATGAAAATGATGAGGATGAAGAGAAATTCAGGTTAGGAATCAATGAGGAAAAAAATAAGAATGAATTTGGACTTGATGATGCGATGGAAGATGATGAAAACTAATTAATAACAACTACACTCATTTATTGTGCACAATTCAATAATTTATACCAAATAAAGTGTTAATACAGACCTGATCTGAACAAACAGTGAAGATATCAAATCTAATTTAAATTATTAAAAACAAATAATATTTTGGATTTAAAGTTTAATAAGTTAAAATGACCTATTAGTATTTGGGAGTATTTTGCACTATTTTATAACAAAGATGCAAGAATTTGTAATATGTTTAAAAATTTAATCATTTTCTTTGATATAGAAAACATGATATTGATCTACCAAGCAATCATGTGGTATCCAATAACATTTAAAAATGAACACAAATAACATTTAAAAATGAACACAGCCAGTTTACTGTTAAAATAAACAACAAGTATCAAAATTTTTGTAATAGGTTTGTTTGTAATTTTGGTAAATATTTAGACTTATTGCCAATGCAGAAAATGACAACCAAATTAATTATGACTGGATACTGCATAGGTATACTTTAATATAGGTAGTTAGTAATGTAGAATAAAATTATAACCAAATCTATACTTGACTGAATACTTCATAGGAAAAATTTTAATATCGGTATATGGTAATGTTCTACAAAATTATAACCAAAAATTTTTCATAGTTCTAAAGTTTTTACAACAAAATTATCATGAAAATAATTATGTGGAATAATCTATAGCTACAAATAATTTCACTTATTAAATATTACCTATAAAATATCCTATTAAAAATTATGCATAACACTACTTACGTTTTAACAACAATTTGCTAA
Source organism: Prosapia bicincta (assembly GCA_036971475.1). Classification (NCBI taxonomy): domain Eukaryota; kingdom Metazoa; phylum Arthropoda; class Insecta; order Hemiptera; family Cercopidae; genus Prosapia; species Prosapia bicincta. The sequence goes on from JBAIZL010000002.1 coordinate 43,087,733, forward strand.
TTGAATAAGGAAACCTGTATACCTCAATATCATGAAAACACCGAAGCTCAAAAACGCTTTATACATACACGAGAGCTTAGTGAAGTACAGTATACATCACTTTTTTTTAGTGATATTTTGATTACCCTATTTAATTAACTAATACAGTAACTGTAATAGTTATTTAATATACATAATTATACCATCAACTAACGTAGATACAAGTTTTGAATTTTGTAGTCCATTACGTTCGGTGAAACAATCACTTTTACATTAGTTTATGACTATTCCAATTTTAAATTTTGTAAAAATTTACACATTTTTAGCAAGTTTTACAAAAAGTTTTTTAAATTTTACAAATTTAAAGCTCGGATAGTCATAAACTAATGTAAAAGTGATTAAATAGATACAAAGATATATGAAATTAAACTTCCAAATGTTTAGCCTACTTACACAATAATTTATATTAATATTAACCTAATCAATGATTTACCATTCTTATAAATTATTGTATTTATAAAAACGTACTGAAACAAAATATACTCTATTACAACTACACGCTCCCAGTGACACTACAAAAGTACTACAAATACACTGTATATAGTACAAAAGCTGCCTAAAACATACAACTAACACTAGTGCAATCGAAAACGTTTTGTTCAAGTATTATCAATATACACTTATATTTCTTGAGGACGGCCGTTTCGGAAGATGTGTCCCATTGTCAACTCAGACCGTAACTCAACCTAGAGTTACGGTCTGAGTTGACAATAGGGCACATCTCTCGAAACGGCCGTCCTCAACAAATATAAGTAAGTGCTACTATAGGCAAGCTTATAAACATTTAAAAGTGCTTAAAAATAAACTAACCGAAAAAATATGTCCCACAATTTAAACGGAATTTATAAAATTGAATCCTCATACTGTAACAAATTGTACATGGACGAAAAAAAAGAAATTAGAAGACAGATATAAAGAACATCTCAAAAATACATCAATCACACGTTATCGAAAATAACCATACATTTCCCCACAGAAAACATACATCTAATAAAAAAAGTACTAAAAGGCCCAAAAATGACAATCTAGGAACAAAATGCAAATTTTAAAACACAAAAATAATATAATAAACTAACAAGTACAAATAAAATTTAAAAAATGATAAATTAATAATTAACTAGTGTTATTGGCCTAATTTTCAATTCTTCTGCTGAAGGGTGGGAGGGGGCATTGTCGAGCAACAGAATGTCCTTCTTTTGCATATTTTTACACACATGGGACAAACTTATTCTTAAACCAATTCCTAATTATGCGTTCTTTCATGAGTTTTTCTTTACCCTCATATCACACAGGTAAAGTGGAATTTGTATCTCTATAAAGATTTTTAAATCCCTTGATTTTGGGGATTTTCATATTAGGCCAAATTTTAATTTATTAGTTCCTGTAACATTACTGCAGACCAATTTAGTATTTTTTTTTATTATACCCTGTTTCTTTTTTGGATAGCAGTTGAGAAGAATTTTGAAATTTAGGCTACTTTTATCACAGTTATGAAGTCGTTCACCACTAATTCTGTCTTATCAAGCACCTTATGTAGAAACATTTTAAAATCTTTTGCACTTTTTCAATTTACTGGGAGCTTTTCGAACTTAATTGAAGTTTTCAAACGCCATTTTGATTTTGTAATTTCTCCAACCAACTTTCACTAGAATTAAAACCACTTTCAGTTCCCATTTCTTTATAAAATTCAAGAACTTTTCCTTTTAATACAAGTTTGGTTATGGAAAGTCCTTATAATCTACACTGCATGAACCACAATAAGAGTGCTTTGTTCATTTTATCATTTACTGGTGTCTTCAGCATTTTGTTGCAAACACCTTGGTTAGTGTATCATTTTTTTAAATTTTCCCACCTACACTAGTATTAGTTTTGTTCTGTACGTAAGTTCCAATTACCCGGCTAGCTGGCCTGAGCAACCGGACGGGTCCACAGGTGGCGGATAGGGGAACGGCCTACAGATATGTAGGTTACTTGTGAATAAGGATTCCGGAAGGTTTCTGAATAAGCAGGCCTGGACCAAGGCAATGGTTCAAAGGTGAGGAATTATCCCTCCTCGTCAGTCAACCGGTTGGGTGTGGTAGAAATAACTGCTCTGACTGGGGTAGTTGGGAATTAAGTCATCACAATGCTACTCTCAAATCCCAGGTGAACCAAGGGCAACGCGGCAGTGAAGTATGGGCGGGAAACTACCCTAACGACACAGTTGTAATAAAAGAGAGTAAAGCAGGCTGTTCGCTCCAAGATCAACAGTTAATAATGTCCTGAACTTGGGGTAGGCTTCAAGGTCAGTGACTGAATACCAAATCCAAGGTGGAAGGCATCGTGCCGAAGGATGAATGGCTCCAGGGTATAAAATGCAGTCGCACACGATCCCCTTGAGGAACCAGACAAAACCTCATTGTATGTTGTCTTGCCAGGGAAGTGGGGGCTCTGCTCTGGTCGACCGTTATTTCCCCCATACTCGTGGGACGTTAATGGACCAAACAAGTAAAAAAATTGATTTTGAGACTGCACAGACAGCGGGAGCCAATGAGACGGCAAACCGTGAGTCTGTAGCAGATGTGTCAACGGCAAACATCACTGGGGGTGCGGGGGCGGCTTTCAAGCTGCCGACTGCAGAAACCGGTGAAATGGCTGTAGAGTTGAGCACGCTATCTTTACGGAGAAAGCGTATGAGTGGAGCGGCCAAAAGGCGGCACCGAAGAGAACAGGCGAGAGCAGCGGGAGGGCCAATAATCCTGACAAAACGAAGGGGAGGCCAAAACCGAGCCGAGTTTGTCAAAGTCCAGGGCTTGGATGTTGTGAGGAGGGAGGTGCAACAGGGACGCAATCAACCAAGAGCACCAAACCCCAGCACGTCCAAAAGGCCTAGGAGATCGACGTCCAATCCCTCTCCAGTGGAGGGAGGAAAGAAGAAAGTGAAGCTGGGACAAGGGGGGATGCTACAGTGTCTTCGGGCACATACGGCGATACCCTCCGGCAAAAGCTAGCCATTGTCCCAGTTAGTTACTCAGAGAGACAACTCTCGGAAGAGATGGCGTTGGAGCTGTTCTTCTCAGAGCTGCTGTCCGCTGAGACGGAGAGTGGGGATAGAGGGTTCAGGACAGCATACTTAGAGAGGGGGGCTCTAAATGTCGTATGCTCCTCACGGGAGATCCTGGAGTAGGTCCTTCGGGTCCTGGCAAGCTTCACCCTGAGTGAGGGGGTAAAGTTGAGGGCAGGGCCACCCAAGGAGATCTTTTGCATTGCAAAAGTTTCAATGTGGGTGCCCAAACCCTACAATGACAAGGAGCCGGAAGAGATCCTGAAGGTCGTCAAAACCCAGAACCCTGGGATAGTTCAGGATACTTGGAAGGTGATTGTTAGGAAAAGGGAGGATGCAGGTCTTACCCTTATCCTGTATATAGGAGAGGGCTCCCTCAGGGCACTGCGGAACAACAACCTGAGGGTGAATGTGGGACTGAGACAGGCCACGTTTAAGGTGCTCTCTAGTCCTGGGGCTGCTTTGCGGACCCAGGCAACTGCTAAGTAAGCAGAACGATGATCAAGTTCCTCCAAGTGAACCTACAGCATAGCAGGGCGGCTAGTGCTGTCGTGTATAGGATGCTGGACAGGGGAGAGGTGGACTTGGTTCTCATCCAGGAGCCATGTATTTCTGGAGGACGAATATGCGGGCTGGCGACATCTGGAGGTAAGTTGTTGTATGATAAGAACTCCGGTGTTCCCAGGATGTGTATCCTGGTTAGGAGGGGATTGAGTGCTTTTGTACACACAAGAGCTGAGGAGGCTGGTCGAGCACTGCGGGGCTGTGGATGAGGAGCTGCTGTTGGGGATGGATGCTAACTCCTATCGCACTTCGTGGGGAAGTACAGGTACCAACACTAGAGGTGAGGAACTTTTAGCTTATCTTAGCTCTAAGAATTTACTAGTCTTAAATCAGGGGGAAGAGCCGACGTTTGTCACTAGGGCCAGACAGGAGGTCCTGGACATTACGGCGGCATCGAACCAGATGGCTAGGTATGTACTAAATTGGCATGTGTCGGATGAACCATCTTCTTCTGACCACAGACATATTAGGTATATCTCCCTCAATCCAGCCATGCTTCGGCCAACCAGGGAAGATCCATGCTTCTTCCAAGAAGAACAGACCGGAACTCCTACAGGAGGGACCTGGGTGTTCAGATTGAGGAGGCTGGATTGGAGTATGGTGGGAGGAGAGAGCTAGAAGACTCTGCCACATTGGTTGGCGAGGCTATAGTAGAATCCTTTACTGATAACTGCCCTCTCAGTGAGGGGAGAAAAGTAGGGGATCCATCAAGGTGGAATAAGAAGCTAGCCAAACTTCGGAAGACCACCAGGAGACTCTTTAATAGAGCAAAAAAGAACGGGGAGTGGGACCAGTATAGGAAAACACTAACCGAATACAACAGGGCAATTAGAGAAGCACGCAGGAAGTCCTGGAAGGAGTTTTGTCAAGAGATTGACAAAACTCGGGAAGGGGCACGACTGCATAAAGTGCTCTCTAAGGACCCAGTTAACCCGGTGGGGATGCTAAGAACCCCACTGGGAAATATAACAAAAACTGCAGGGGAAACTGTGGAAGAATTAATCAGAACACATTTCCCTTGCAGTACTCTGAGGAAACTTGGGGGAGCAGACACTGAAACAGTTGCCAAACCCTCCATAAGACGTGGTAAGAGGGAGGACTGGGAAGTGGCAAGGAGGATAGTAACTCCACAAAGGGTAAGATGGGCTATTGGCACATTTAAACCCTACAAATCTCCAAGTCCAGATGGGATCTATCCTGTGCTGCTGCAGCAGGGAATGGATATGCTGGTGCTGGTACTTACTAAATTTTACAGGCTAAGCATTGCTCTAAGGCATGTGCTGGCAGCCTGGAAATCTAGTAAGGTGGTCTTTATACCTAAGCCCACCGGTAACCAATCGAAAGGGAAAGGATACAGACCTATTACACTCATGTCCTTTGTGCTTAAGGGACTTGAAAAACTGGTTGATAGGCATATTAGGGGGGGGGGGGTGCTTTGGCCATAAAACCACTGCATTGGAACCAGTATGCTTATCAACCGGGGAAATCCTGCGAGGGAGCTCTCCATCAAGTGGTTGGTATGATTGAGCAAATGATCGCTAAGAAAGGTTGTGCCATTGGTGCCTTCCTCGACATTGAAGGGGCTTTCAATAACCCCTCAGTGGAGACGATGGTAAATGGTGCAAGACGTAATGGAGTGGATGCGACCACTTGTGGCTGGATAAGTTCCATGTTAACAAACAGAAGCATTTCTGTAGACGTGGCAGGGGAGGTCAGAAGGGCGGAGACAAGTGCACAGAGGGGGGGGGGTTCTCTCTCCTCTGTTGTGGTGCCTAGTGGTTGACAACCTTATTGAACTCCTGAATGAACAGGGGATATGCATAACAACCAATATAAACTACATAACCAACACAAACTAGCTGCTTACAACACCATGATATATCGCCTCCTTAAAACACCACTAGACAAAGATGAACACTACCATGATATAGATACGTCGACGACATCATAAAATTATATAAAGGCAACACACGCAGAGCACACATATTTCTTAAACACCTAAATTCCATACACCCAAAACTAACATACACCATCGAAACAGAACAACAAAACTCTCTCAACTTCCTAGACCTTACCATTAAACGAACAAACAAACACATAAATTCAACATATACCGACAACCCACTAGTACCAATACGACCATACACAGCTGCTCAAACCACCCACACCAACATAAACTAGGTGCTTACAACACCATGATATATCGGCCGCTTAAAACACCGTTAGACAAAGAAGAACACTACCAGGAGTTAAACACCATAAAATATATAGCACAAACAAACGGATACAACCCAACAATGATTGACAAATTATACAACCGCCTAAAAAATAAACATAATAACCCAAATACAAACACACAAGATGACAATCCCATAAAATACTTATCAATACCATAATGATCATCCAAAACCCACAATCTAACCAACACATTACGAAAATACAACTACAAAATAGCCTACTCCACACACAACACTCTCAACAAACAATTTAAACCCAACAGCAAAATCAACGACATTTACAACACCACTGGAGTTTACAAACTAACTTGCAGTTCATGCCCCAGTTTTTACATAGGCCAGACAGGGAGGTCATTCTACACACGTTACCAAGAACATATAAAAGCACTAAAAAACAATAACTACCAATCAAACTTTACCGATCATCTCAACTCCACAAAACATGACTACATAGACATAACATCTAACCTACAAATTCTTCATAAACAACACAGAAATAACCAACGCTACAAAACCGAGCAATACGAAATATACACGCACTTCAAACTACACACATACTCAACACACAATTACATTACAACTCACACACACTTTTTGACATCATAACTCCTAATACACACAAAATACACCCACACCACCAAAATATCCCACCCCCACCCTAACCTACGTAAACCTTGAGATCAGTTACGGTCTGAGTTGACAAAGGGACACATCTCCTGAAACGGCCATCCTCAACAAGCAAATAGTAGCTCACGCGAAGATGGAATCAACAAATGTTAATAATATTGAGGTTATACTGCACTTCAGTTAAAATTGTATAACTTAAGTCAAAATTCACCTGACACCATGTTCTGTACGTAAGTTCCAATTAAAATAATTAATACACCAAGTAGTAAAGAGACATTATTTTTTTAATATAATAATAAGCACATAAACATTACAATAGTACACGCAACTTAATAATGTTCACTTATACATGACCTTCACTGGTAATCACCTGTTTGTAGCTAATCCAGTGTTGTCACCTACACAACAAGTTTCTATATGCATCTCACTTGCAATTTTTTTCTCTCCCGCACCTACCAGTTTTACTGTCATGACAGCCTCTGGAGTCTGATGGAATTATGAAATAAACTAGTTTAAAGGAATAAACACACTAGAAGATATAAATATTATTATTTGTAATATTTAAACAAAAAGTATGAAACAAATTTTACTTGAATGTTATCGAAAAACTCGTTGGCAGTCAATGTGTTAACTTAATAGACAAAATTAATCCAAGAAAAACCCACAGTGCAATGAAACTGAGAAAATAGAACAGTATCATTATTTCTTGTGACAACGGAATTTTCACATACCTGCCTTCTACAAGGATCCACCAGTCTTCTAAATATTATCATAATTAATAGTTCTCGAAAGTCAACTCGCAAATATACCAAATAAGATTCTTGTTTAACCCTTTGATTAGCATTCACTTACCAGTATGTGAGACCGTGCTACGACCAGTGGGAGCATTCCCATATATAAATTGGATTGGCATACATTAATTTTTTTTCTGTATATTTTACTGCACTCTAGTTTCAATATTTATTATTATCTGGACAATAAATGCACAACAGAATACAAAGTCACAATGCTTTTCTGACCAAAGCCTATGGTTTGTCTCACGTGTTTACTGAACGTTGCATGATTTTGATACAAATAAATCAGGAATTTCTAACAAATTTGTTTTTCCATCAGAAAGAATCTAAATAATTAGACCTTTTCAAAATATTTTTTTACAGAGATTTGGTCAACAAAATTCATTGGAAACCATTTTTTTTCCAGGCGAAAAACCTATCAAGGTTATCATCGCCTAACTAAAGTTATTTTGAATAATTATTTCAAAATAAAACTAACCAACTAAACAAAATAAAATAAAATAAATGTTTAATACTAATTGTAACTAAACGAAAGAAAATAAAATTATACATAATTTAAATTTTATTAAATAGATTCACGTGGCGTAAGAAAGCGATGACACGGTCGATAGCCCTGACATCGTCCCTTAAAACCACCTTTAAACTACCTCGAAGATCGTAACGTATATACAAATTTGTTAACTTATCACAATCAAGCATAATATGCTTGATTGTAATATTATTTCTACAAAACGGACATAGTGGTGGATCCTCATGTCGCATCAACCATCCATGCGTTAACAAAGAGTAGCCGATGCGAAGTCGAGTTACCACCACTTCCTCCCTACGATTCGAACGAACAGATGTCCTCCGTGGTCGGACGGTATTTTTGATGTCCCTCAGCTTGTTTCTATTTACATTTTGCCATTCTTCATTCCAAACAGAGAATAGTGTAGTTTTAACTTTGCATACAAAATCTGATGCCATCACATGTTGTGTCGATGGCAACATACCTGTAGCTAATTTTGCACCTTCATCTGCTTTAGTGTTTCCGAATATTCCACAGTGACCAGGCACCCAGAGAAATGACACCTCGTAATTGGAGCCTGTGTATAGAGCACAAGATGTCTCCAACTAAAGGGTTCTTAGTGTACATTTCCTGAATAGCCTGGAGAGCACTTTTGGAATTACAACACACAAGATATTTAGATTTTACAGACGGAATTGATCTTAAAGCTTGGAAAATTGCATAAAGTTCTGCAGTAAAAACGCTACAGGCTGAGGGCAATCCGTAAGTGAAAGTTTGTCCTTCCATATAAAATGCACAACCTATCCCATTGTCCATTTTTGAACCGTCTGTGAATATAATCACAGTATGTTGGTGAGTTTGTCGAATCTGCAAAAACTCCTGACGATAAATAACGTCAGGCGTATTGTGTTTTAGGTACATGGACAATGAGAAGTCACATTTTGGCTTTTGTATTGTCCATGGAGGGATGTAGCATGATGTTCGTTCGAATATAGGTGGATGTTCTAAATTTAGATTCCTAAAAATGCGCAACGTTCTTATTCCGAAGGGAGCAGTTGAACGTTGACGCACATTGTAACGATCCTCGAGGTAGTTATCAAAAACTGCTTTGAATGTCGGATGTTTAGGTTTACTTCGAAGACCAGTGTAATATGATATTTGTAGCATTTGACGTCGCATTGAGAGAGATGGTTCTCCAGCTTCAACTAGAAGGCTGGAGATTGGGCTTGATCTAAAAGCACCAGTAGAAAGTCTAAGGCCAGCATGATGTGTTGAATCCAGGAGTTTCAGAACCGTAGGTCGAGCAGATGAATAGGCTATACAGCCGTAATCTATGCGCGATCTTACAACGGCGCGATAGAAACGGAGCATACAGGTTCTGTCTGCTCCCCAATTTGAACCACTTAGAACTCTCAACATATCCAATATCTTGCTGCACCGTGTCCTCAAATCACGCACATGCGGATTCCATGAAAGTCTTTTATCCAATAAAAGACCCAAAAATCTCACATTATCCGCGGTTTGAAGCCGCGTACCATCAAGATAAAGAATAGGTTCCTGGTGTTGCCTGCGACGACTAAATGCTATACACTGGGTCTTCGAAGCCGAAAACTTGAAGCCCGTAGATTTGGTCCATTCTTGCAATTTATTAATGACTAATTGTAAGGATCTTTCCGCTGTTGCCATACTTCTAGCAGCCATATATATACAAAAATCGTCTACAAACAGGGAACAGTGGACCGGTGACTGTACGTTTGAAGTGACGCTGTTAATGGCAACAGCAAACAGCGTCACACTCAAAACGCCACCCTGTGGTACACCATTCTCTAGTTCGCAACGATCAGAATATATGCCTCCTAGACGTACACGGAAAGTCCTGTTATTCAAATAATTTTTTATAAAAGCAAGAATGCTACCTTGTATACCCCATGATTTCAATACGTTCAAAATTCCTCTTCTCCATGCCATGTCATATGCCTTCTCAAGGTCAAAGAAAACAGCTACCAGTGTTTGTCGTAAGATGAAGGCATTCTGTATAGCTGACTCCAACAAAACCAATTGGTCAACTGATGAACGTCCTTGGAACCACACTGAACGTTAGAAAGAAGTTTGTTTGTTTCTAGATACCAGACAAGACGACGGTTGACCATCTTCTCCAGTAGTTTGCACAAGCAGCTGGTCAGAGAGATGGGTCTGTAACTACTGGGATTAGTTTTGTCCTTTCCTTGTTTTAGAAGAGGAATTATTGTCGCTTCTAACCATGCATCGGGAAAACCGTGCTCCTTGAATATACGGTTGTATATCCGAAGGAGCACTACTTTTGCCGACGGTGGTAGATTTTTAATCATGGAGTATACAATATCATCCGGGCCTGGAGCTGAATCCTTCGTTGACGAGAGAGCTGACTCTAGTTCGTCGATAGAGAAATCGATATTCAAACAAGAATCTCCAGACAATCCAACGGTGAAAGGTAAGGCTTCCTGTTTACGTTTGTACACCTGGAAAGCGTCCTTGTATGCAAAAGATGAAGAATGTTTTGAAAACGATAACGCTAGCACATTGGCAATTTCCTCACAGTCCGTGGTCAAAACACCATCCGAATGCCTTAATGAAATTAATGGCATCGGAACGGAAATGCCACAGACTGATCGTAATTTCTTCCATACTGTAGATGGAGCTGTAGTTCTTGTAATTGTGCCAATGTACTGCGACCATGATTCTCGTTTACTTTGCCTAAATATTCTCCGTGCTTTCGCACGGAAGATTTTATATTTTTCCAGGTTTTCACTCGTTGGATGTCTCTTGAACTGGTTCAAAGCTTTTCTCCGTTGACGAAGGATCACAGTGCACTCATCATTCCATCACGGAACAGGTGGTCGTCGTGGTTTGAATGAGGTTTTCGGAATTGCCTTTCCGGCGGCATTCAAAACGGTTTTTGTAAATGAATTGACAATGTCATCAATGGGAGCCAAGTAATCCACGTCCAGTGATTCTAGATCTTGTGAAAATTGTTCCCAGTTGGCTTTTTTCAGGATCCAACGGGGATGTCGAACACAACAGGGTGAGGAGTCACACAAAGAGATCTCAATAGGAATGTGGTCGCTACTGTAAAGATCAGGCAATGCTGACCATTTTAGCCTTGTAGCTAAGACAGGACTGCATAATGACAAGTCTACAGCTGTCCATCCACCTGTTGACGCTGCTAAATGTGTCGGAGAACCGTCATTTAGCAGGTATAAATCCAGTTCCGATCTGAAGCTTTCGATCAGATTACCTCGCGGGTTGCATTCTGGGGAACCCCATGAAACATGGTGGGCATTGAAATCGCCCACTAATAAAAACGGAGTCGGCAACTGATTCATAAGGTCTACAAGATCTCTCTGTTGCAGGTTGTCACTTGGTGGGAGGTAGACACAACAGAGAGTGAGTTTGTATGGAACAGCTGTTTGAATTGCTACTGCTTGTAAGGGAGTTATTAAGTTCAGAGAAACGGCGTCGACACAGTCACGGGCTAGAATGGCTACGCCACCTCTAGCTCGATTTTCTGTAACGAAGTCTGATCTGTAAACTGAATACTCCCTTAGATGGAAATTGTGCGATTCATGAAGATGTGTCTCCTGAATACAAATGTACATAGGGGACACATCCCTTACAATTAATTTGAGATCCTCAATGTGACTTCTAACACCGTTAATGTTCCACTGAATCACGGTTTGTTTAGGTGTGGACATTGTATTTTAGTGAAATGGATTCACCTGGCTCTCACTGCCGTCATTGACAATTTGTTGGCCTGGAATGTTGGACGTTCCAGGCAAACAGTCATCAGAATCCATCACCACTATTGTAGTGGTGGAATCTGAGGAATTTTTTGACTCAGAAGGGGAGTTAGAAATGATCCTCTTTTGAGTCGCTTTTAATTTTGCACCCACTTTCACAGGTGCAGTTTTGTTGTTATTGTTATTATTATTACTCATAGTTGGAATAGGTTTCACACTTGTCTCTATTAGTGTCTTGCTTCTTCTAACTCTACCAGAGGTATCTGGTAATGGAGATTTCTTCGCACATTTAACATTATTATTTAAGTTGGAAACAGAATTTTTCGTCACCAAAGCTAATAGCTGGCTAACTTGCTCCGTGAGAACTTCAATTTTCTTGTTTAGCTCAACGCAGTTGGAACACGACTTCTCAGTGGTGATAGCTGAGGCATAAGATTTCGTTTCAAGTCTAGGTTGAGTTGACTTGAACTTCTTTTTCGCTTCGTGGAAAGATGTTTTGTCCTTTGCCATTATGCTGAGGATCGCTTTCTCCTCCTTGAACTTTGGGCAGTTAAAGGAGCGAGCAGGGTGATCACCAGCACAGTTTGGGCATTTCGGAGCACTTGTGCAAACCTTATCAGTATGGCCTTCAGATGCACACTGTCCGCATACCTCTGGCTTGGAGCAAGAAGAACTTACGTGTCCAAAACGTTGGCATTTAAAGCACCGGCGTGGATTGGGAACGTAAGGCCTAACAGAAAGCCGTTGATAGCCAGCATATAAATATTCTGGAATAGATGGTTTCCCGAATGTCAGGATAATTGATGTTGTTGGAACTCTCTGACCGTTTTCCATCCTCATAATTCGTACGACATCTGTTACACCTTCTGATACCAGTTCTAATTTGATTTCGTCCTCACGGACATACAACAGATCCCTGCATGATATTACTCCCTTTGATGAGTTCAAGGTTTTGTGGGGAGCCACCGAAACCTTGACCTGATCAAAGAAGGAGGTCATTTTTAATAATAACTGTGACTGCTTCGAATTGCTTGTTTCCAACAGCAGTGTTCCGTTCCGTAACTTCCTTATGGAAGAGACGGGTCCTGCTGCGCATCCAGTTATAGCCTTTTGAATTACAAAAGGCGATACTTTAGAAAGATCTTTTCCAGCTTCTGCGCAAGACACAATTAAGAACTTTGGGGACGCTAAATCCATTTCTTTCCTCATCGTATTTACTTCCCTAGGCATTTTCGGAGAAACCTCACGACGCCTCTTTACATTCAACTGGTTGGACATTTGTTGGTTTTCCATAAGTTGTTTTTAAGCTAACCATCGTGTCAGGCGTTACGGGCGAGACTATGAGAACGGGTACACCCATGGATCACTTTCGATCATTTCCAACCCCCGGAACTCTGGGGCCCATAGTTTCCTCCTTAGCTCGACTGGATGGGCATCAGTTGAGAACTCGTAATACTGTGCACAGGCTCCGACACCTGTGCACCGCGGACACTCCCTGACCAAAGACCGAAGTGGCTAGCGGACCAGCAACCGCGCATACGTCTTCGGCAGAGCAAGCTCACAGCAGCGTCCCAGACCAGAGTTTGTCACGCTCTGGACTTTTCAGCACTCCCAACGCGCAACTGTTCTGACCAGTCAAAATTCCCTAAGAGAAGATGTAAGTGTTGAAATGTGTATAGATTGTGTTGGTGTGTGTACGTGTATGTATATGCTTTGTGAGTGGTGTAGTGTTAGGCTAGGGTACCGCGAGGGACGCCAAATCCCTCGTAGGTGCGGCTAGTCCGCACCCCCCTGCGGGGCATTGGAAACCAAAGAATATTATGACTTTGTGTATGAAAATACTAGTGTCTAACCATTCTAAGCTGAAAATATGGACTTCTACTAATGTTAACAAAGTTTATACTTTCTTAAATATTTTCATAAGAAATATGAGAAAAATAGTCACTAAACACTTGTAAATATTTACAAACTTGCCTATAGTAGCACTTATATTTGTTGAGGACGGCTGTTTCGGGAGACTTAAATCAGTTACGGTCTGAGTTGACAATGGGACACATCTCACGAAACAATATAAAGTGCTAATATATATCAACAAATATAAGTGCTACTATAGGCAAGTTTGTAAATATTTACAAGTGTTTAGTGAAAACTAGTAGCTCACATGAAGATAGAATCAACAAATATGTTGCTTCCAGGGGATTTATCAGGGCATATATATGTTGCTAATCAATGGGTTAAATACATTAAAGTTTAAGTGAATATTTTATTTTGTTCCATAGGATTCTATACATATCTCCTTTTATTGCTCAAAAATATATTTTCAACATATTTCTTAATTAGTTGTAATTTTAGCCTCTAAATGCTTGCTGATGTGAAGTTGACTTGGAAACATGTATCGTATAGGTATAATTACTCTTTGTTTTCAAGTCAGTAATTCACTATTTCGATAGGGTATACTGTGTAATACATACAAGGGCCTCCTGAAATATAAAAAGAACCTGATAATTTTTATTTTACATTTAATAAATGGTAATACAGGTATATGATTCATGCATATATTTATGACAGAATTTATACTAGTAGTATTAAAATTTACTTTTGCAATATTGTAACATTAAGTAAGTTTCATAAGAAATCAAAAGTGAAATGACAACTTTTAATTTTTGGTAGAAGAGTAAAGTTAAGCCCATCTCGAAATTAAATAATATATAAATTCCAGTGCCTTTATCCTATCTCTTAAGATTAGGACATTTTGTTGTCAAGCCTACAGGATAGGTCTAGACTAGTTGCACAATTAAGAGAGGTATGGCAACCCCTAGTCTAACATGACGCTTACTTCCCCAATACATGCACATATGCATAATCGACACACAACAGTATTACACTATGTATTTTAGCATCTCATCTAAGGCATTTTGACTGATCAGAGATTCTGCTGTGAGCATGCTTTACCAAATGCATAAGCTAAGTTGCTAGTCTGCAAGCTACTATAGGCCCCAGGGACGTTTTATCATCTGAGATCCATGGATGTCCCTATTCTTAATGCTTGACATGATTGCTGCATAAAATGCTACCTATGGAAAAACTCAATGACAAGCTTAGAAGAGGCTATGTCAGGATTCACCTGTTAAGCCTAATGTATTGATAGCTATAAAAAATGAATGGTGGTAATTACATCAGATTTGTCATCAACAAAATTTTTAGTTGTTACATGTGCAGGAAGTAGACAGATTCATCGAAAATGTCTGCCTTCTTAACTTACAATACTATTGTGTGCAAAAGTCCTTTATTATCTATTGAAGAATTTGTATAATGGGCACTGATTGTTGAAACATGCTCTCTTCTTTGATGGGGTCATGGAATTTGAAGTTTCCCGTTGGTGAATTTATCAAATGGAGTCATCACATGTAGGGATTTGATATATGTACCTATAGGTGAGATCAAGTCCGAATTGTTGTCTCAGTCAATTACAAATGTATGAAGATAGAAAAAGGTGATAAAACTGGAAGTCTCTTTTATTCTTACTTTTGGCAAACCGGATTACAGAACTTATTCATGTCGGTTATCAAAAGATCCCAGCAAGATCATATGTGGGTAACCAAGGCAATGCTTCAAGTGTCAGCATTTTGGATACAATACTTCTTCCTATTAAAGCAAGAGGTATGCGGGCAATGTAATGTCAAATGCCATGTTGACAAAGACTGTGCTAATACTCCAAAGTGTGTGCCAGCTGTGTTGATCTTTCAACTGTCTAATTTGAAGGAGGAAAAAGCTATTCTGGAGTAAGGGATATCTTTAAAGCTACCAAATGAAAGGTTGACACTATGCTGCTACAACAAAATCAAAGTTAGTTAGCCCTATCGCTTCACACAAATGGACCTTTATTAAATTAGAGACAATCTGAAAGTACATAGTTTGATTTGCCCCTTGACCGAGCTGTTCCACTAGCTTGGTACCAGAAGCAAATCTCTAAATGAAATCTGTAATTTCATGCAAAAGAATTTGCCTTCCGGTAACAAACTATTAATTGATAAGAATGTCACAAAGACTTGGTGAGACACCTACTTGTTTTTTAACCACAAAAAAAAAAACTTTTAACAGATACTGATACCAAAAAGTAATATACAAGAACATGGGAAAACCACCCATCCTAAATAAAAAATTCTTAAAATTACATTGCCGAAAAGGTGGATATGGAATGAGGATTCCAAGCCAAAGATATCTGTCAATGTTCCGGGCAAAATAGAAAGCCTAAATGAGAGCCAGATAATAGCTTTCTAAATTGAAAATCATGTTATCACTTAGTCAGTCAGTGACACAATGGAGTGTCAACGGCATTATAAGTCACATGAAGGATCTAAAAATAATTGTGCGAAATATGTCTCCAATGTTCATGTGTTCGTCAAGAAAGACTTATCTGTGAGTTGCTAAATTTCCATGTAAAGAAGTATTTAGTTTTTAGATCGGACCTCATTAAAGAAGATCAAGCTAGAGGTAAAGTAACAATTTCAACCCGTAACTGCACCATTTCTTATGAGGATTCAAAAAGAGAACCGGTTTTTAAACGGCTAGTAAATTTTCATTCTTCGGTTGGCAACAATGTTTGACCTCGCTTTTATTTCTGGGAACATTCAGATTGTTGAAACAGCTGGTGTTACTTTAGTTTTTGCATTCTGTGTCTAACCATGGAGAAGTTTACTTGTACGCATTGAGTGTTTATCATTAAATTGTGTTATCAGAGTGGAGAGTGTGGCTACTGTAAGGCGGCTTTGTTGTACTCTAGGACGTAATGAATCACCAGTTCACAGAATCGGGTTCAACAGCCGACCTTAAGTCCTGAACGTCATCTAGCTGAACTGAATAGAACATTGCATTGGTATGTGACCATTAGCAAAATCAATACGTCATTTTTCAACAATTGATTTCTAGATTTTTAACAATACGTGCTTGATGGCTTGATGCTCTTCTGTATAGAGAATTCTTCGGTACAATCCCAATTATCACCCCTATAAAATTCAGTTGATGCAACATTTGAAAGTGGTAGATCACCAGAAGAGTGACCCCCTTTAATTTAGGGGTTAAAGGGCATCATTTTGTTGCGTTCCTGGTCACTGTGGAATAGCTGGACACAGAAGTTATGAAGGTTGCTATAAGTATGATGCCACCTAAAATACCTATCATGGCATTTAATTATGTATGTTTTGCTAAACATTCTACATTCACTGCTTGGAATGAATAATGTGTGAATCACAATAAGCTGAGGGCAATTAGGGATGCCATTTGGTCATCTGAAATGCAAAGAAGAGGTGGTGGTTACTCTCCTAGCTACTAACCCCTTCATCTCATACTAGATTCATCACTACAACAATTGTTATTTTATCCACCAGTTGTATAGCTCCTTCACTTAATAATGTGCCTGTTTCATTCTAGTCACTTTAAAACAGTTATAATATTTAAATACTAGAAAAATGCAAAAAAATTGATTATTTTGCACTACAACAGTGAGATTAACTGCTTGGAACAATTGACGTAGGTTCAATGACAGTCAACACAGGACTTGAAAACAAAAATCTATACTAGCCTTCTAAATCGTGATGTACAAATAAAAAATGAAATAGTTACTATAAAATTGAAAACTATTTCATTACGAGTATTTAGAAGTGTTTTTAGTATATACATTAAACAGTATTTCCATCCAATTGTTCTCGGGAATAAAGATATAATGAAAAATCTGATGTAGTAATCAAAAAATTTAATTGTCAGGTGTCAAGATAGCAATTACCTGAAAGCCTGATTTATAGTAAGGCTTATTTTGATCTTAGTTTTTATTACTAAACTTTAAAACCCCCAAGCATCTTGCACTCCCAGAAGAACTAAAGATTTCTGCCCTTGAGACAATCCACACTTTATATCCTGAACCAGACTGGCTGCACATCTACACTGATGGATCTAAACTCAATCCTACTGGAGCTGGAGCTTTCTCCAAGCTATTTGAAATCAGCCAGGGCGTTGGGGCAAACACAAGTAATTTTGATGGGGAAGTAACGGCAGTGCGACTGGCCGCAGAGGCTCTTGCTGCGCATCACCCAGCAACGAACCACCACCGAGCTGTTTTCTTTATAGACTCCCAAGCCGCCATAATTGCAATAGCCGACAACTCTTCAACAGACTGTTCGAACATATTCCACTGTCGAGAAGCAATCTCACATCTTTTGCAAAATGAATGGTCAATTAGCCTTCAGTGGATCCCAAGTCACGTTGGCATCACAGGTAACGAAAGAGCAGACGACCTTGCAAAAAATGGAACGCAGATGCAACAACCATATGCAGAAACCAGCCTCACCTCTGCCAAACACCTTATTGATGCAATCCTTAAACGCTCAATTAAAAAAGATCATGAGGAAGCCAGCAGGGGGAAACAGTGGGCATCACTTAGCAGTCGCGGTCCTTTGGTGCCCACAAGCGATAGAGCAACTGCCGTGGCTGACTTTCGACTTCTGACAGGACACGACTATCTCCAGGCCCACCTCTACCGTTTTGGCCTAGCGGAATCCGATACGTGTCCGCTCTGTCTCAATGGTGTCATGAATGGGGACCACATTTCAACCTGTCCTGAACTAGACGACCAGCTGTCCAGAACCGGTCGTTACTGGGAGGCTCGACGCCGAATGGTTCAACAGCCAAGGGCGGGCATTGGATAAAGTAAAAAGTAAAGTATCTTAGTTTTTATACATTGTAGTTTGTTTCTAAGCTACAAAATATCTATTGAAACACAGCCCCACACTACCCTTTGCTAGTAAGTTGAGTTAAATTTTTTCCTCCAAGAATAATTATAACCTAAAGAGAAAGTTAATATTTACTAATTTTGTTTGACCCAACTGTTGATTCATGATAAAAAAAATGTACCTTTAGGCCATACATTATTTTGCATTAATTAGCACCAAACTAAAAACCTTTCTAGTTTTATAAGAATCAAGAATTTAAGGTACCTTACTAAACAGCAACTTATGGCGAACCATTGGCACATTTTACACATAAAATATAAAACTTATTTTTTAAAATGATAGATGTTGATATTTTAAAACATCTCATTATAACTAAACGAGAATCAACAAAAATCGAGTGAGATTAAGTAAACAATCCCCAGGATTTACATGATGCAATGGACATATGGCAGCAACTTAATTCCAAACAGCTGTATGGGTCAGAAACAAAGTGATAACAATCTGACATCATCCACTCAGTATCATGGATGACAATGGAGACACTGTCATAACACCCAATCAACATATTAAAGTTTATGCACTCAGCAATATCCTACTGAGATCCCGAGGTACCCACATATCACAGAAGCTTGATATCAAAAACCAACTATCTTGAGCATTATAATGCTTAGGAGTAATTGGGATTGTGTATTCACCTATAATTCAAAGTTTTGTAACAATCTAGTAAAGAAGTTAAAATTTTCAGATTCCTTTTGTTGACATTTTCTTGGGGGAAAAGTAAATTTTACTCATTGTTCTAAAAATTAGTTTACATTCATTAAAAAAAAATTAAATGTTTGCCTCAATGAATATAAGAAGATGATATGTCTCCAAGACATTGAGAAATTAGCTTACAAGACATAAAATTCATCTATAGTGCATATAGAAAATTTGTATATGTAATATTTTGTTTAGTCACAATTACATTAATTATATTACCTAAATAGTTTAGGTCTAAACTATACGCCTAATTTAGTATAGTTTTAATTACTTTATCTCTTTAGGGAACCTTAAATGTCTTGCACTAATATCTTTGACATAGACTAAATAAAAGATTTACAGAAATTTAACAAGTACTGCATTAAAACAAAAAATTAAGAGGAAAGTCAAGTATTTTACACAAGTAATAATCTAAATTATTAAAAACAACAGAAAATAGGTAAAAAAAAATACATTATTCAATTTAAAAACAGAATTTTAATTTTAAAAACATTAACTGAACAACATTATAGTAATACAATTACTGATAGCTTAGTGATGTTTAACATGTTTTAGGAACAACAAATTGCTAATACTAAAATTGAGTAACTAATATCACCGAAGAAATAAACTAGAAATACTTTTTTGGTTTATAAAATGCAAACATACACAAGTGTATATGAAAAAGAAAACAATTAAAGGAAAACTGAACAAAAATAACTTGAAATTAAGATCTTAAATCTTATCCAACGGTTTTGAAGTATTCCTGTGCACCAGAGGGATCTGGTTTAATGGTCTTGCTTCCAGGCTTCCATCCAATAGGGCATACTAGAAAAATGAAATAGTAATAATGAATATTTTTTACAAATCGATCAACAATTATGCAATAAACTTAATATAGTACTCAAATGTAAACAATAAATTAATTTTATTAATGGATCACATTTAATACAAGTTGGTTGTTGTAAGCTTCCAGTTTCACCAATTATATTTATAAACAATTGATTGTAATAACTGTATAAATCAACTGTGGCTTAATGATTAATTTAAATGAATAAAACCTCTGTAAATTCCCTCTGAGGATGGTTGCTATGCAATTGAAATGTATATAAGGTTTTAAATAAAATTATTTGTGGTATAGAAATCTTATTAATTTAAATTAAATTGGTTGTAACTGAGTGAAAAAAACGAGCTAATAAAGTAAAAAAAAAACTTTCCCTACAGATCGCAAAATAGATGCGGTGTTGAAATTAAATGTGCCAAATCATGTTGTTAAATTTGAAAGTTGTTTTTCTGTTGCATGATGTGTGTTTATTACAACCCAAACAAAAAACTAAACACTACAGAAAAATAAGAAATATAAAAATATCATGCCACAGAAAAACTACATATTTTTAAAGGAAAACAGACACAATGAAGAATTATCCCCAGTTGCAAGTGAAAAACTGAAATAGATATTTATTCAAGTTTTCAGCATGTTAGGAATGGTTCTTTACAAATTAGGCCATAATATTAAAACTCTTATCTTTATTAAGAAACTGTAGATGAAAAAGTTTTTGTTTGTATATATACAACACATTTTTATTATAATGTAAAGTTTCAAACTAGGCTTGTAGCAGGCCTAGGAACCGTTCCTAGTTTGCTAACATTAAAAATAATAAGTTGAATAATATTGACACCAAATAAGGTGCAATTATCTGCAGTTTCGCAGGCTGTGGTAACTTTCCCGCAGATACTGTATACATGTACCTCCGAATGGAATGGTTGTGATTATGTAGTACAAACATACGTTATTATATAAACCCTCCTATATTTGAATTGGGCTGTCACCACATTGATCTGAATATGAGTGGCTTTACTGTGCAGTAGTCTCGAAATTCTAAGTCACAATTTTTCGAGCCAATTTGGAAGAAAATGATGAGTCGGGCTTTGAAAAATGTTTATATCAATACGGTATGCAAAGGAAATGAGTTGGGCTTCCAAGAAATGTTTACAACAATACAGCATGCAAAAGAAATGAGTCAGGCTTTCAAGAAATAGATAAACCTTGGCTTAAATGTTGCTTTATTGAAGTCCCTACTATTTTTATTTTAAAGTATTTCTAGTTATATTTTGTCAGTAATCAAACAATATTCTTTAATTTTTTTAGCCAAATATAAAAAATATCAGGCTTTTTTATTTATAATTTCTTTTTGAACAATATTTTTGATGGGAGTTCATCATACATAAGTAAATTGGCGTATAAAAATTAAATATAAAAAAATTATATGAAGTAAGTTAAAATTTGAATTCACGTAGGTTGTATGAAAATATTTACCTTCACCATGTTTATCGGTGTACTGGAATGCTTGTACAAGGCGAAGAGTCTCGTCAACAGAACGACCTACTGGCAGGTCATTCACAGTTATCTGGCGGAGTACTTGTTTATCATCAATAATGAACAATCCTCTGTATGGTACACCAGTTTCCTCATTGTATACTCCATAACTACGAGCAATTACAGCAGATTTATCGGCCAACAGAGGGATATTCAAATCTCCAAGCCCACCTGCCTTACGAGGTGTATTTATCCATGCAAAATGAGCAAATTGACTGTCAGTTGAAGCGGCAATCACATCACAATCAAGCTTATGAAATTCACCAGCCCGTTCAGAGAAAGCAATAATCTCAGTAGGGCAAACAAAGGTGCTGTAAACAAAAAATATAAAACAGACAACTTCATTTTAATTAACTACTTTAAATAAGTTTAAATCTTAATAAAGTAAGACGAATAAAATAATTAAAAGCTCTTTCTTTAAGTACATACAGTGAAAGTCATATGTACCTCCAAGGCATACATAAAACCAAACATTTACAATTCAAACTTAACGACACACACCATCAAAAACAACCATACATTCCCCACATTAGAAAACATGCATTTAAATAAAAAATTACAAAAGGCCTCAAAATGACAATCCGCGAACAGCTACAAATTTATAACACACAAAAATAATATCATAAACGAACAAATAAAAATAAATTTACAAAACGATAAATTATTCAACTTAATAGACAAAATTAACCCTAAGACAAACTAAACTAGTGCAATGAATTCGAAAATAGAACAAGGTATACCACGTGCAATGAAAACACCAAATACCTGGCAATCTACTAGAAGCACTTAGTCTCAGTTGATGTTCGAAAATCAGGACGCATAATTAAAATCCTCGAAAGTTAACTCCCATACATACCAAGCCAGATACTTGTTCAAGTACATTATAGTGTAAGTGATAAACGAGTACAAGAAAAGTGTTGCAAAGTTAAAAAATATGAATTACGCCCCAAAAGGTGAACAAGCAACCAAAATATTAACACTTACCGTGCCAACCACGTCAATTGACGGAACACGGCGACACATGCAAGAATGCTTACCACGTCATTTGACGGAGTTTAAATATCTTAGATTGTAGCGTAGTTCATTTAGATCAAACTACGGTCAATAGAGTGCATGAGTATACAGAAATTTCTTGTTCTTTGCTTTTTCGTTGAGAACTGCTATAGTCGCAGTTGCGTGGCAGTTGTGTTCGTTTACGAAGCATAATGTGTACGTCCAATTTGAATGATTCTGATATCATCGAGCTACTATGTGATAGTGGTGATGAAGATTTAATTTTTGATGATTCTGACGATGATCCTGACTATGTTCAGCAGGAATTTCAACATAACCTAGGTTAGTAGAGCTATTCTTTCGTGTTATAACCTATAAGTTGTCGTGAGTTGGCTTTGTTTACAAAATGTTTACTGTCAATATTTCCCCATTTTCTGAATATAAATATTACAAATTCTCTTCTAGAATATTAGGAACTTTATTTTTAGTTCCAGATTCGGATTCAGAGAATGAGGAAATCGTCGCGAATCAGACAATTATTGACAGCATACAGCCAATCCCTGTTACCTCCACGAGTAGAACCAAAGTCAGCCGGCCTACTGATTCTGAAATAGTATGGACCAAGGATTCAACCCCAACTTTAGATGTTTTCAATGGTTTCAGTGGGGTGACAAATAGTTTTGAACCTGATGAAAATAGTTCTGTGTTGGATTTTTTTCACATTTTGTTGACAGTAATTTGATTGTCACTTTCAAACCACAAGCAAATTTATATGCAAGACAGAGGTTGAGACAATTGAGAAGTTCTCAGTCTTTGAAGCCTAATTCAAGGATGAATGAATGGAAATGTGTTACCCTAGTAGAAATAAAAAAGTTCATTGCCATTATATTCCACCAGAGCATCAGCCAAAGCCCTCAAATTATTGATCACTGGAGTAAAGACCCTGTTGTTGCATGTACCTATTGCCCAAATATCATGAGCAGGAACCGATTTTTACTTATTCTTTCTAACTTCCACATCAATGATAATTCTTCGCTGAAGAAAGGTGAACCAGGTTATAACCCCCTGCATAAAGTTTGTCCTCTCATTGATACTATCCAGCTTCGTTTTCAGCAGGCCTATCTGCCTGGTGAAAAAATAACAATTGATGAAGGTATGTGTGCGTTCAGAGGAAGGCTGCAATTCAAGCAGTATATGCCTCAGAAGCCAAGTAAATATGGCATAAAATTATACATGCTTTCAGAAGCTGATACTGGATATGTATGGAATTTTAGTATTTACTGTGGTCTGAGCAATGTTAATATCAACATTGTGACAAGTTTATTAGGCAGCCTATCTGGAGTAGGCCGTACACGGACAGATACTATACAAGTCCTGATCTTGCATGAGAACTTGAAAACATGAAAACAGCTCTTGTAGGAACAGCGATGAAGAATAGAAGAGGTTTGTCAAAGGATTTGAAAAGTCCAATTCTTGAAAGAGGGGAGCAAATTTATCGCAGGGCTGGTAATCTTCTAGCTATATGCTGGAGAGATAAACGTCCAGTGTACATGCTGAGTACCAGACATGCTGCTGAAATGGTCTCATACAGAACAAATAGAGGAACTGATAAAACTAAGCCAGCGTGTGTTCTGGACTATAATCAAAACAAGGCTGGCGTCGACCGCACTGATCAGCTGATGTCGTATGGGGCAGTTGACCACAAGACTGTCAAGTGGTGGAAAAAGCTTGCATTCCATTACCTTCCTATGTGTGTGGTGAATGCATGTATTCTTTACAATAAAGTAAAGGGAAAGAAGATGGCAGTAACACAGTTTATAAAACTTCGGTGTACTGAATTGCCTCTTTGTGAAGAGGATTCTCCACGGCCAAGTTCTAGTGGTGGCCAGCTAAGTAGGCTTTCTACTGGTAATCACTTTATAGAAAGGATTCCAGCACCACCAGGGAAAAGTAGAATACAGAGGATGTGTAAAGTGTGCTCTGTAAGAGGCAAGAAAAAAAGTGGAAAAGCCAGAAGGAAAGATACTTCCTACTGGTGTTCAGTATGCAAAATAGCTTTGTGTATGGAACCATGTTTCAAAGTGTATCATTCAAAAAAGAATTTTTCCACATCAGTATAAATAATTTCAATCATTCAACATGAACAAATAATATATGTAGTGTGTTCTTATGTAGTTTTGAATAGATAGATTAATTTTAGGACAATAAAATAAAAAATATTTCATTTCAGTCAACTTTTTCAAAAACTTGAAAATCTGTGCTTTTTTTAAAAATTAATAAATAATAATGCGTGGGGATGGAAATTTGGAAGTTATATGGTTGGGAAGATAAAGGAAGGCGCTTTAAAATGAGGTAAAAAACATTTTCATAAGTAAAGTGGTTATTTTGTATCATAATTTTAAAAAGTTAGGAAAATGGCCGGCATACAGGGAATGGTTGGCGGCAATTCGGTCGGCACTGTAAGTGTTAAACATTTTTGAAAAACTCAAGAAACAAATCATAAATATTAATCGTAACATATACTTTAATAAATAATGCATAAAAACAAAATAACACAATAGTAATAAAAACCAAACTAGTTCTGCACAAAAACTGCTGAATAAGCAGAAAATTAAATATCTATACACAAAGAAAAACAAATTAGATAATGCACTCTTCAAAACACGCTTAGAATTAGCTAACATACTTAAACCAAACTAATGGCATTATATATATAAGAAAATTCAAACGATTTAATTCAATTAAAAAAAAAAATTGAATTTAAACTCAACAAATTCATAGAAAAATAAAGATAATAGCACAACGAACCATAAATTCCACCCCAGCTCTGTAAACCTTACAAACATTAATTTAACCCTTTCTGTACCGCTATAAAAAAAATTGAACAATTTTTAAGTTTAACTGCATTTTCTTAGCTTACTGCAGTTAAATTTTGATGTAGGTATGTTTAAAAAAAAAATTATATACAAAGGGGTCATATACAGATCCGGGACTTGCACATCGACAGCATATAAGGGGCGGTAAAATACTATTACGCTAATTAAAAATTTTGATAATAAATACAATTTCCTATACATAATATCGTCTATTACTACAGTGCTATTACTTGAAATTATTAATGGAATGACATATTTATTTATTAATAACAAATATAAAAATCTTTGATCACATTTATATATTTTTTACACATATTGTCTAAATCAAAATAGTATATACCTATTTAAATATATCAAACTAAATATAGAACTTGAAACTGTAGCCTAATTCTACAATGATTTTTTTCATTTATATGCAAACTGACAACATATTTCAAACAACACAAACTGAAACAAACTGACACATTTCAAATATAAAAATCAGAGTTTTTATAATTGTATTACAATGTTAACTACCTAAAATAATAATTACAAATATTATTTCAATAAACTACATCAAATAGTAGGATATTACATCTAAATTACTATATCACGGTACTTCGCAGAACAGTTTTTTTTCATTGCAACACAATTGTACATACAAATTGAAATTGGCTTGGATTCCACCTTATTCATGCTACACAATTCACATCTGCCACATTTATTTGTGAACTGTGGCCAGTGTCCACCCAAATTTCCCAATCGCTCATCCTTAACAACTGAATAACCAGATTTTCTTCTTTTCTTAGATGATCCTGCTACTAGTGGTGTATCGGAGGATCTCTTTTGACCTTTTTTTACCATTTTTTGCTGCAATCAAGCACATTCCAATCTGCTGACGAACTTCTAACAGAGTTGTTTTTTTTGAACAATTGGCAATAAATTATATATGCATATACAAATGCAATATCCATAAGTGCAAAAAAAATTCAGTTCCACCACTTCTCTGACTTATATCAACTCCATAAAGGACACCGGGATCTTCAGCTTCTCCTTGACCTTCAGTAGAATTTGAATTTTTCGTGATGATGGTGTTGTCAAAATTATTTACCGGCGATATTGGTCTAAGATCTTCATCTTCATTATCATCACAATCAATAGCTGATGGATAGTTTATATCAGGAATATCTTCATTTAGATATTTTTCAATCAACTCCAATGACAAAGGTTCATTTGATGACCTTTTGTAATCTAACTCAAATAATAATATAATAATTTATGAACTTTACAACACAAATACACTTATCCACTCATAGACAATATAAAACTGTTGGAAAATTGCACTTATGAAACTAAAATAGGTCACGAAAACTTATAGGTTATGTGAAACATAAATTGTCAGCAAAGACGCCGTTAACTGCTGTCGGGACTTGAAAGTCCGGGGTACATTTCGGTAATTATCTTCTCAAAGAAACAATAAAAACTACGGTATTACAACTACTATTTCAATACTATATGTTAACCAATGTTATTCATAAAAAAATTAAATCATGAGTCAAATCAACACTAGGTAGCAGACAGATAATTCTGAAAGAAACTATTGCTTGATGTGTTTAGACTAAAAACTAATCATAACCAATGCTCGTAATGTTTATACAAATGGCACGTAGAAGTCCCGTCAGCATTTGAAGGCCATAATAAAGATACTAAAAAAATAGCATTAAAACAAACACCAAACTGAAAATACCAAGCACAATAGAAAACCTCATAGTTAAGACAGAACTGGCAATAAACCTTATAAATTATAAGAACCAAGATGACATAAGACACACAGTATCACACGAAATCAACAAAATTATCAATATAAAAAATCACAACTAAAAACAATGACAATTTATTCAGCCAAAAAACCTACCAATACATAATAGACAATCCAAATCATCCTAAAATGAATGCCCATAAAATACAAAAAATGAACAATCAAATAAGACCTCTAATAAATTTCAAAAATGCACCCTCCTATAAAATATTACAAGTTATTGCCAACAACCTAAAACACGAATTTAACTTGGAAAATAAATACACCATTTAAAACTAATTAATGTAAGACAGATTAAAAACAATAAACATAACAAAAAACACTAAATTCATATCACAAACATGTTCTCTAATATACCAATAAACGAAACCACCTAAACAATTAAACTATAATATCACATGGCCCCAACAGACATTGCATACAATATGTTGACGATGGATTATACATCTCCCAAAATAAAGTAATAAATAATAATATTATCCTAAAAGAAATCAACAACTTACACGCTAACAGAATATTCACAATGAAAGAAGAAATAAATAATAAAATAAACTATCTAGACCTAATATTAACAAAAAATATAAACATTAAATTTTTAGGAAACCTACACGAACCATAAATACAATACCAAACTACTCTATCCACCCCCCTCAACATGGCTGCTTACAACTCACTCTTATACAGAATGCTAAAACTACCACCAAAATATAAAGAAAAAGCAAAAGAAAAACAAATAATATATCAAATATCCCAAAAATTGAATACAATAGAAAAACTATTGATAAAATTAGAATTTAAAATATTAAATAAATTAAAACAACTTAACCCTTTGCACTCGTATAACGTGATTTCTCATAAGGCTGAAATCTCTGTTAGCGCGTATTACGGGAAATCACGTATTTACAATATTTTGTTTATGGAAGTCCTAGTTGTTTGTTTAAAGTCCATTACAATGTGTGACAATGTTTGTTTGGTGTAAATAAACTCCTCTGCTACATTTATTATTCTAGGCCATGTGTTGCCGATCCACATTCTGTTGTTTTAGTCACCAGACGCTATTACGTGGTCTATGCATGCAAGTATGACGGGTATTCTCGGCAGGACGCAGCATCGTATTTTGTGTTAGCATTGTGATTGCTATAGTTGTTTACTGTTTATGCGAGTGACCTTTGTTTATACTGTAAGAAAATTTATTGTTTATGATTTTGTGAATAATAATTTTAGTTACTTTAATTTTATTTTAAATGGGTTTATTGATATCTTGAATATAAAAATAACTAGTTTATAATTTTTTTGGTCAAATACATCTTTAGGAACTCGGAATTAAATAGAACTTGAACATTTCGCTAAAAAGTTGTTTTCATCTAATAGAACGTAATCTGTTACTTGCCCTTTATATGTCCCACGTGCTAAGGGTTTAAAACACGAACCACAAACAACAATAAAATAGGCAATATTCACATACACTGGATACAATATGAAAAAAATTAACTAAAAAACAACAATATTAACTTAACTTTTAGGTCAGTTGTGTGTGGATTGACATTAATGATTGTGGCTTCTTTTCTCTCCATATAGGAGCAGAGTTGTCTACATTCTTCATCCACTTTTATAACTGTTGTTTGGTTCAATTCATCAATGCTAGATGAGATTCTAACAAAATGTTGGAACTGCGATTTAAGAATTACAGAATGAACGGATGAGTTTATTTGCAACGGATGCAAAACAACTGAGGATATTCAAATACAAGAATTATTTAATTATTACAATTTGAAATTACTTACGGCCAGACATTCTGTAACTACAAGCTGTTACATTGTTAACTTACACTTGGAGGAAACGTTTTCATCTTACAACAGAAGAATTCTTAAGACGAAAGCGCAAGTCAACTTGTAGTTAACAAAATGTCTGGTTGCAAGTACAGTAATTTAAAAGTGTAATAAGTGATTAACAACCAGCTAATCATGAACAAGATTTCGAAGAATTATTTATTAATTTTAATTACCCAAAGCTTTTTGTGGGCAAACGGTACCAACATCATCAGGAATGAATAGGCCTCGAGTAATAAAAATTAATAAATAATTCTTGTATTTGAATATCTTTTGAAAATTCTTTTGATATAATTTTTTTTTTAAATCAGAATCAAATCCAGAATATTGACAGTCCAAATTTTTGACAAAAATTCTTAAAGGTCATCCTTATGAGATTGTAAAGTCATTAAGCCTAGAATACTCCATATCATTTCCCCCTAGTCCTTTGTTCTCATCAATTTCATATTTTATACTCACTTTATCAAGTTTTTTCTTATGTATTCAACTTTTTTGAGGGTTTACAGAATTAGCCTCCTTATCAACAATACTTTTATAAATCCAACTGTTACAATACAAGAACTAACAAGTGATTATTTACAATAACTATAAACAGTCTCCTTATTTTACAGCAAAGTTAACGCTTTAGTATTTATAATTAAACTAAGAGTAATTTTTTTTATTAAAAAGAATGAAAATATAAGCTTTTATTTGTGCAATATGTTGGGAATCAGGCATTCAATCATTTCTTTGTAGTTTACTCAGGAATACCAAATTTTCTCTATTCTATTACATACAAAAAAAAAAAAAAAAAAAAAACAATTGCACCGAATATCTTCAACACTTAAATTTGCCACTACAATGCTGCTGGAGTTTAAAGGTGAAAGTTAAGCGTTTAGAAATGTCCACAACAACCACCAAGAATAACAAAAAGCTTACAGATGTCTTTCCTTGAAATGATTAATGCAAAAAGTATCCTTATTTACATTATTAGAATAGATTACTTTATCTTTATAATGTCACTGAGAATATATATTTATTGGCCTCGTTTTTACCACTTATCCATTTAGATAAGATAAAAATATTATTCTAACAATTTTTAAAAAAATGAAGTTTTTCATTATGTAAATCAACTATCCACAGAAAATAATTTATTGAATTTTATAGTCCATTACGTTCGGTGAATCTTATTAATTAAAAAAATAATTTAAACAATTAATTTTTTAATGAACTTTTTTTATAACATTAGAAAGTATTACATTGTATCAAAAACACCCAACTTAAAATTTCAAATTCTCACACAAACACGGTATGAGTTATGAAATTAAAGTTTTTCTGAAATTAATACTTTAA
Source organism: Prosapia bicincta (assembly GCA_036971475.1). Taxonomy (NCBI): domain Eukaryota; kingdom Metazoa; phylum Arthropoda; class Insecta; order Hemiptera; family Cercopidae; genus Prosapia; species Prosapia bicincta. Next base: position 43,117,989 of record JBAIZL010000002.1, read on the forward strand.
ACATTTATTTATATAACTTAAATAAGTTTAAAATGAAAATAGTAATTGGCGCTTGTCTAAAAACAGCAAAAATTCAAACTGGAAGGCATTGTTTAAAGCTCCCTAAATAATAACATTAATATATTTTATTCTTTATTTATGAAAAAATGTTTTGTTATAAATACGTTTTGTCAACTGGATTGGCAATATTAATTTTTTATCATTTAATCTATTGTTTCAAAATAATAAAAATAAATTACATTTTTTCTTTCCTAAAATATATACTCTAAATTACAATTATACTATACAAACTTACAAATCCAGTGGGTAAAAAAACAATACAACATAACGTCCTTTGTATTGTGAAAGGGAAATTTCCTTAAACTGGCCATTAACTACAGCTGTTCCACTGAACTCTGGAGCTAGTTTTGCTATTTGAGGAGTTGGATATGCCATGATTGTACCTACAAAAAGGATACTTCTTTGTAAAATAATTTTGTAACAAACATATTTATACAATATAAAAAAAAGCAATTGTAAAATTCTTACAACCCAGCAACAGCTTCAATGCTGAGTAATATAATATTTACATATATTTGTAATTAGAGGAAATCAAACTAAATAGATGCTGTAGTATGTAGATTGCTATGAAGTTTTTACAATATTGCATTAAGTTTTACTTTTAGGAGATAAGTCTTAAAACACAAATAACATTATATATTCGATTTTCCTGTCTATGATAATCAATGAACTTTATTAGTTGGAACTGTAATCTTGTGATACATGTGACATTATAATTAAGTAAATTTTGGAAAAATCTACCGAGACAAAACATTTTATCTGTATTAGGCTGTTGTCGACAGGGTTTTGGTTGTGTTACAAGACAGGATGGTATTTAATGTAATCAGTGTGGTTTGTAATGTGATTTGTATTAAGTTTGTTTATTTAATGAGTTTTGTATTGTGTTTAATGTTTGATTTTGTTGGGGAATTTGTTGATTGTGGTTTGGGTTTGTCTAACTGTAGCCTATTTCTATTATGTAAATGGAAAAAAATTGGTATTTACAACTAACAGGGTGTCTTTTTAGTACTTTTGAGAAGGACTGTATATGTTTGACGTTTCCCTTAAATTTTCTTTCCCTTTTATAATATTTTGTTAACTAAACCAATTTAATGTTACTTAAATTTGTAATAAATCTAGTTGTTAGGGATATATCAAAATTCCTATAACTGAAGCCTTAAATGTACAAACTCATACAAAACAAACTATTTGATGTAGGGTTGGAACATTGAAAAGAAAATATTGATATTCAATATTATCGTTAGAACCAATCGATATATCAGTATAAAATAATTAAAATTTTCTCATTGATTTTAAAGGGAAATGTAATGTTAGGAATGAAATTAAAATCAGTAGCTAAATGAGATTTAATTTTTTTAAATAATGTAAATAAAATACATTTAAAAAAATTAATTTCACAAAATATAAATTTTTGTTGATTTCTTTATAAAATGATAACGATTGTCTCTAAAATTCTCTTTCCAGAGAGCCCAAAAGTATCAGCATATTTGCAGGATTGGTGTTTAGTCTGCTCCTTTATGAGGATAAAACCTAGCCAGCTTTTGAGAAAAGCCTCTCTGCTGGAACAGATGTCTAAACAACTGACAGATATTGTTCAAGCCATCTGATGTAAGGACGAGTTTGGCGGTAAAGCACCTAGCCAAATCTTGAATGGATTGTCCCCTAGATGCAACTAAGGTCTGATTGGCTACTGTTGCCCCACATCAACTCTTTTACGCCAACTTATTTCAAACAATATACCGATTGAAAGTTGAAATCCCTAGCCGCTGTGGAGTAGAAGTTCTCCCTCCCCCTGATGATTACTAAACTACATGCTTAGTATGAAAGTATGATACATAGAACACGTTCTTGTTCTACTTAATTTATTTTACATTCAACATATTTTATAACAATAACCTGTTATAAACAGGCATGTTATTATTACAATGTTTATGTTGCTAATTTCATTTTATTACATTTATTGTACTTATAGAAATCAAGGTTGAATTAATCTATACAACATTTTTACACAAAGTAATTTTACGTCAAGATATAGACAAAAGTAATTTTTAGTTTCTTTATATTTCAAGTATAAATATATCGCCTCAAAATATTGATGTTTCTGACACATTGTATATAACAGTCACTCAAAAATATTACCAATCCATCTGATATATCGATATTTCGATGTCCCAAGCTTAATTTGATCTCCAAATTCTAACCCCAACCAGAAGGCCTAATCATAGAAAGCCCAATCAGAAACCAACTTAGTAATCATTTGTAGAGCATATAGGAAAAACAAAAATTCTCTTAACACACAAAATTATTTACTGACATACTTAATCACTTGCACATGTACAATACCTGTTGAAACAAAAATATTCTCATAAATAAAACATATCAAAAACTTTACTTCATCACAGAACTTCAATAAGTCCCAACTTCAAATTTTCTCGACTGTAATATACCCAACATTCTACTGAAAAATACACTTACCAAGTATATACAACTGAACTGCACCAAGTTGTAATGAATCACAGATGGAGCAAACGAGCCGTCAACAAGATTAAAAACACAAATTTTTTGCCGATCGATAAATTAGATTGATTTTTTGTTTCAAATCGTTATATTAAAAATCATTTTCAATTTAAAATCACATGATTTAATAAATATTTAATTTTCAATTTATTGCCAGTGGATTAATTTATTCTTTTTTTCCTGGCCACTAGAATGGAAAAAAGGCGCCTTTCCTTCCTTAACCCTTAAAGTGTCAAACTTCAAATAGCCAAGAGAAATTAGATTCATTTTTTGTTTCAAATTGTTATATGCCTTCCTTCCTTAGCCCTTAAAGTGTTAAGCTTCAAACAGCCAAGAGTCTTGTGTCCATAATAATCCATTGAGGCGGGGGTCCAATACCTTTTCTGAATCAGAACCATTGATACTTCCAAGGCCTCCACTCTCAGAATGTCTGTTGCTAGGTTGGCGTAACTGCAATGGAGGACGTGTGCCAAATTTTCATCCTTACACAGCTCACACCGTGTTCTCAGTCAGACTGAATGAATGTAGATATTTCCGAGTCACTATATGTCCTGTTCAGGCTCTGGCCAAGATCCCTAGGCATTCCTCTGTATATAACTTTTTTTTACTGGTTCCTTCTGTAGCCTGTACATGAAGCCGCCTACAAAGCACTGTACAGCCAATGATTTCTTAAACTATATTTCTCCAGCACTCTAACAGTGTGTGAGGAAAAATATCCCAAATCCTATTTGGTACATTGCAGTCGCTTCCTCGGTAATTTGATCTGCCGTTTTATTTCCTCTTTTACCACAATGTGATGGAACCTATTGAAGAATGGCATTCTTTCCTATTGCAAACAATCCAGAATCTTCCCCAGTTTGACAATTATAAAGCAATAAGGTTCAGTATCAGGCGTGGACGGCAGACTTGCTTGGAGTCGGACATATGTTGCCATCTACAATTGAAAAGCAGCTTGTCAGTTCGCAGTTATGTAGAAATGTTCTCCAGTGGTCCAGTTGAATTACCATGCTCTGGCGCAAAATAATTGATTTAATGTTAATTTTTTTCTTCTATTATTCAACTTTTATCAAATGAAAACCGAAGATTTAAATACACTTCCCTCTAATAAAACAGTGGAATTTTGCAACCTTTTTAGTTTCGTAAAACTGAAATGTTTTTTTATTGAAAAATATAGTAAGTAGTGGTGATATGACTTAATTTTCTCTAAGGATTTAAAACTTTTAACAAAGAACAATAGTAAATGTCTTAAAAAAAAAAAATAAATAAAAAAATAATATATATATATATATATATATATATATATATATATATATATATATATATATATATATATATATATATATATATATAGTGGTCTTGAAAAGTTATGCTGTCAGTAGAACTAAAAAATGTGTTATGATAAGTAACTAGAAAATTCCATATCTATGTTTCAAGACTTTTTAATGGTAAACGAATATTTACTCTTAAAATTCATATATTACGTTCTTAAAATTATAGGTTTTTTAATATGAAAATTAATTAAATGACAAAACAATATATTTACCTTAGCAATTAATACGAATTAAAGTAATTAATTAATTTAAAAAAACAAGAAAACTCCATTATCCGTATTTGGATACACATATAACATTTTTTATGTACTACTAGTGAACATACCAATTTTCTTATAAAAGAATTGTCAACTCTACAACTATATCAAATTAATTACAGCTTAGCTAGCGAGAACAATTTACTACGGTAAAAATTAAAACAGTCCAATCAAAACTTTATTACACACTAGTTTAATAAAACATACAGACTAGTTTCGACAACGATTTTGCCTTCATCAGTGATAGGCTAATTAATACTAACAAATTTCATCAAAGCACATCAATGTAAATTAACAATATACTTCATATTGCACAATTATAAAAAAAACAAGATAATATATTTAAAAGTGAAACAATAAAGACATCCTTTCAACACAAAACGCCTTATTCAGGAGAGCTGTCTATTTCCCATATCAGCAATATACGAACTTTTAATAAGCCTAATACAGTTTAATAAAAACATGACTAAAAACCAACAAGTCCCCAAATTAAAGACTATTAATCAATTATTAAAATTACCTAAAATATTTTAACTAGCGGTAGCAACTTTTTTAAACACTTATCAAGTCTTAAACAGAAAACAGTAATTAATTCAACTGAAACAACAAATTAACTACAAAATAAGGCCAGAATATAACAAGAAAACACAGATTTTCAAAAAAGAAAAAAAGAGAACTTGGACTCATTGTTGACTAACATTTTGAAATTTGTTTATAAACCAGGTCTCCGAAACATCGTGAGTGTTGTACCTTGTAAGATGTTTTAACAACTTTGGATGGCCAGACTTTAGAAAATGTTGGTCGACTAGGCAGTGTTTGGTCATCGTTGAGTTTTCAGGCTTGTTGTTTTTAAAACGATAGAAGTGCTTTTGTTACTTAATACTATTACGGGTTTGGTTAATATATATATTCCATCGCACATTTTATGCTGTAAATCCCTAATCTCTTCACACAGATATGTGAAGTCCTCAGAAGATCCAAGCTTTTCACCCAAACTCCATCCTGAAGACGCAGCTGCTTGGCGTCTTCTATACTTTATGAGGCGCTTCTTAGCCACACTATATAGCGGAGAGTTGTAAGGTAACCTAACCCGGCTGTTTGTGGCTAAGGTTGTTCTAACCATTCCGTTTTTCTTAAATTTGGCTATTTCATGTATCATGTTTAGCTCTTTCAAATAGTTGTTTTGTGATAATGGTAAATGAACTAAATGGTGTGCCATACTACGAAATGCCATTAACTTGGGATCTTTCGGTAAGTGTGAATTGTATGGGATGTACCTGAAACTTTGGGTAGACCTCCTATAACATCAAATGAAATGGTTTTATAGTTGTATGATACAAAGCCTATCATTAATTTATATTGAAGTGTTTTGATGAAATTTGTTAGTAGTAATCACATCACTGATGAAGGGGCCATCATCATTGAAACTAGCCTGTACGTTTTAATAAACTGTTTAAATAAACAAAATAAATGTTTAAATAAAAAAGTGATGTTTAGAGTGCACTGTTTTAATTTTTACTGTTTACAGCTGGATATAGATGAGATTATTACAAGTTATGATTATCATAATGTAACTAGCATATAGAGAATATAATATTATTTACATTCTTTTTATACTATATTCAAGAACTTATATTTTAACAACAAACCTTTTCAGGATGGCCACCAATATATAATTTTAAAATTCATGCTTATTTCCCAATTTTTCTGCCTCCCACCTTCCCCAGCTTAGGATTAAATTGTTTTCTTTTAAATAAAAAGAACAATTAAATTGTTTTTTTGTTTTAATTTTAAAAACATGAGAATCAATAAATACTCATGAATACTCACACAAGAAATGGGTATTACAAAAATAACTATAAGCAATAAAGAATAAATATAAAATAATTCCTACTCGGATGGAATTACGGTAGAAAGAATGGCTCTTCCACAAACCTATGTGTTTTTATAAAATAACCCTTATTTGGATGGAATTACGGCCAAAAGAATTACTCTCACAAATGCATGTGTTTGTATAAAATAATGAATAATGCCTATCTGTATGGAATTATAGCTGAGAGAATTGCTCTCACAAACATATGTTTCTATAAAATAATCCCTATCCGGATGGAATTACATCTGAAAGAATTGTTCTTCTACAAACATATATGTTAATCTGTCATCAATATCGTATTTTTGTACAATTATGATTGCAACAATTTTTACTTTCTTTACAGATTATGTCATCACGAGTATTGGTAAGAATACTACTAGAGTTTTAACAAATGGTATAGAGTCATGGATTAAGTGCTCATAATGCTATCACATCTATTCTTAAAAGCTACAAATAGTCTTATAAATAGACAGCCAATAATGCGGTAATATAACTTGGTGAAAAAGTCATGAGTGAAATCTTACTTGAAAAAAAAAAAAACAATTTCAGCATGTTAGTGCTATAAATTACAACTTTGAAAACAATTGTAATTTTTGGCTTTAAAAGATAGACATTTTACTATATTATAAAAATTAACAAACTAAAGGAAAAAAGTTTGACTAGTTCGGGTGTATTACTCAAACATGCAACTAAAACACAATAAAATTAATACATGAACAAAAAAATATCACAAGAAACAATTTAATGCACAAAATGTCAGACTGTCGGTTGCATGAAATGGTTCAACATGCGTTGGTAGAGAGCATAAACAGAAGGGTTCAGTTATATAACAGGATTGTTTAATGTCAACGTTTGTTCAACTACATAGTATTCAAAGATGTTTTAATGGTATTTATATATACTACTGCAACCTTAGATGCAGAAATATCATTTTGTGTGATATTGCATAATATGTGTTAAAGACATTAGAAGATACGAGTAGGTGTATGTTTATATGTAGTCAGGATGTAATGAAAGCACTTCATTGCTCGTTCAGATGTAGATACTTGATTTGTGTTAACCAAGGAATCGATTAATGTAAATAACAGTAAATTATGTTTAGCAGTTACTAAGCAATGAGACTTGTAAATTTAGGTTAGCCACATTGATCATACCTTTCTTGTTTAAAATGTATTTTTAAAAACCGTTTGTAAAAGTTTGAAAAATTCTGGAGTTACCATAAATTGTATCCAACTACAGCTAATTTTATATTGGGCCATAACTATTATTTAGAAATAATTACCTAATTATTTCTTTATGATCAGACATGAATTACCTCTACTTACATTCTAAACAAATTAATAATTATGTCTAAATTCTGAAATCCCTAATCTTTATATAGAATATAGATTTTTATTAAATTTGTGGTTGAGAGGTTAAATCAATGTGTTATAATATCATAACAAAATAAAAGAACAATTACAGTATTACAAAGATAATTATTAAATCTACAATTTAACTTCAATTCAGATATCATTCAAATTCTTCCCCATTACAATGGCGGTTTAGAAAAAAATTAAATGACATTAATCTTCAGTTACAACATTTTGATTATTATGAACACAATAGTACATATTATAAGGATTAAGACTTTGATCCATTAGTCCCAAAACTACAAGCCTGAATCACATAATGTGATAACATTATCTCAAGAGTAAAAAGAAATTGAAAATTTTAATAATGAATTTAATCATTGTTAAGATATATTTTTCTTTCATAAACCCGAGGATTTATTATTTTTCATGTCTTTTTGTTAAATGTATTTCTAGTAAAGAATCAAGGCTTATATTTTATTATATTTTCAACTCTATATAGTCAATTTTAAAACCAATCTATAGGTTGTCAAATCCTACAAAGTATTTTTCAGTATAACAAATTTTTATAGTGGTTTATTTGACTGACCATATGAAGAGTGTAACAAACCCTGTTTTAATGGAAAACAACATTAAATTTCAGTATAGCAAATTATGTTTACACTACAAAAATATAATTATGGTTTCCAAGGGGTCATATTCATTTCAGTAATCGGAAGGAAACATAAATTACTGACAATTTGTAACATTGTACAGAATTGTACAGTAGTTTTAAGTGTCTGTAGTGCACTGTAATTTAGTTTAACTGAATCAGTTCATGATGGGGAAAGAAGAGGTAAAAAGACAACATGTATGATAAAAAACTTGACATAATAAAGTGTTGATTTATTTTCGAATAGCACCATTTACTAAATGTACCCTTTCGAATATATATGATATGAATATATATTTTTTTGAATATATATGTTGTGAAGCCTAAAGTGTTTTTTTGTTTTCTCTCAAATCACTGCAACATTCAGTTATGTATTGGTGGTGTTTCTAATCATAATAAAGTAAGAGATTTAGTGCATATTAATCAATATTAGTTTTATTTGTTTAGTAGTGATTATTGAAACTATATGACAAGGGTTCTTAATCCTTTTCAGGCTCTACCCTTTAATGAAAAATTAAAATTTTGCATACACCTTTGTGTTTTCGGGTTAAATTAAAAACACTTTTTATACAAAAAACACAATATATATTTGGGAATATATTTGAAACGCATTACAAAAAATTATTGAGAGGAATGAGTTTGCTTCTTTTTACATAGTTTCTCAATGTTCTTTTCAAATTTTGTAAAGTACAACCGTAAATCGTCTTAACATTGTTTCCGTACTTACTTTTTAGGTATGTTCAGCTCGAAAACCCTCTTTTTTTATAGTTATGTACTTGAAAACCCAAGAAGAATCTTGATATCAATATTTGAAAATTCTTGGTACTCCTTTCCAACCCCGATCCAAAAATCTAACAACGTAGCACTGAAATATTTTTGTTTTAACCTTTTCAGGAGCGGGGTTTCTCAATACTAGCGTCACCTATAAGAGCGAGGTTTTTTTTTTTTTTTTTTAAATATTTTCCTGATTTTGAGATATTTTAACTTTTAATGTTCCAAATAATAAATAAAATACAAAACCCCTATTTATTCTTCAAAAATTTTTTTTTGTTAATTTCCAACTTAACCTTACCTACGAAGAAATGTTATGTCAATTTTTATACAAACATTGGCAAATATAGGTAAATAACAGGTTAAATACATACAAAAACACTTCCTGTCTGACAAACATGAAATGTCAGCTGATTTCCAGATGGTTGATCAAAAAACATTATAGAAAAGTTACTTCGATTATTTACCAATAGATGGCCTAGCAGATGACACCAAAGAAGTTCAAATAATGACCAATAGATGGCCTAACAAATACCGAAGAAGTTCAAATATTAACCAATAGATGGTGTAGTAATGATATTTGACAAAAAAGGATATAATTGCGTATGCTCTGACAGAAGAAATTTCAAATAGAGTATTCTCGGGAGTGCTCCTAGACTGTGCACCGTCCGCGAACGAGTATGTTCGGGAGTGCTCGTGAAAAGGTTAAACATCGGATCACATTACAGTATTCAATTAGATTTCATTATTAAATTATAACCTTGCGTGATTACGAAACAGAAAGAAATAAAAATGATTCAATTTTTCATTAACCTGCCTCGTGTACCTCCTGAAAATGTTCGGGAGGGTACGTGAACCATAGCTACGTGTAGAGCCCCTGCTATATGAAGTGGATATTTTTTTAAAAATAGTTGTACAACTTCAAGTGCTTCATTTTCTCTTGCCTGGCACAGTTTTGTTTCATAACAATTAGGGAATATTCATTAAAATTTTATTAATTTATTTAATAATGGAATTATATGATGTTGACGTTTAAAAGCAAGCAAGAGGTTAATTGTGCTTATTAGAGCAAGAGGTTAATTGTGCAATTGGCAGGGAAGGCGTGATAAACTTACTTTACATACATCAACTAAACATGGGATGATTGACTTCTAGGATTTAGATGAATTGACAAGTTATCCTGATGAGCTCTCCAATTAAATAAGAAGGGTTGAAAATGAAGATAGGCCTAATGTTGAGTTGGAATTTCATAAAGAACCTTCACCTTGTACTAGTAGTGATTGTCTTTTTCAAGTTGATAGTCCCAAGTTTCCTATAGATATAAGCCTACCTAATATGTCTGTTCAAGTCGATAGTAATACAGATATTAAAACTCAACTATCATCTAAACCAGTCAATTTTAAGCCTAAAAGATTTACTGAAATTTGACAAAAATCAGGCATACTGAAACCGCTTCTTGCCCAATCTCTCCAGAAATTAAGTTAGAAATTAATATTCACATTAGAAGTCTGCACAATGCTGTTTATTACTAAAATTATAAAGTCTGGACATTCTGAAGCAATATTTTAAATTTTGCAATGTTGTCGGTGGGACCTCAGATGTGTGCGCAAGTTTAATAATTCTATAAGGTATGTATGTGGTGCTTGGTAGTGTTTTGTTAGGTAAAAGTTTAGATTCCTAAAATACCCATATATTACTATGGAACGTTCCTAAACATGTCCTAAAGCTATATTGATAATAAAGTTTTTTTGAGGTACAAATTAATTAAAATTATGCCGAAACGTAATGTTACAGTATGTAAGAACAGAGGTAACGTGACACCACTGTATCAATCCGTAAAGCAAGCAGTAGTACAGCTTGCTACTGCGCACTGAATTTTTTATCCAACTAGAATTTAATCAAAAATATTAAATGAACATGTTTAGGAATGTTCCATACAAATATCTATGTGTTTTGGGAATCTAAACAATTATCAAAAATATTAATGAAAATAGCCTTAGGGCATGTTTAGGAATGATCCATACAAATATCTAGGTGTTTTATGAATCTAAACAATTATCGGTAATTGTTTAGATTCCTAAACCGGGCCTATATTTTCATAAAACATTAAGAAACATGTAAAAAGGCTATTTCCATTGAAATTTTTTTTTGTGTGCCTAGAAACATGATTTTTTCTTAAATTAAAGTTGGGTAAAATTTTCAGCGCGGATGTAGAAGTTGTGAATGGGCGCGGAGTGATACAAATGGTTTTTTGTCACAAAGTCACAGTGCTGCGCATAAGGTTGTACGCATCGGCCCCAGTACGTCACGCAACCTTATGTGTGTAGATATTTGAGAAACAACATTTTGGCTTAATTTTTATACATATATTTAAATATAATTATAAAGTCTCCTGTTAGAATAGATTTGGTTTTAATTTTAGACATTACTGTATACCTATATTAAAATATACCTAAAAAGTGTCCAGTCAGGTTAGATTTGGTTTTAATTTTATACATTACCTAAATGGTTACATTTATACAATTAGAACCAAATCTATACTGACTGGATACTTCATATTTTATACTTTTATTTTGTTAAATTCATTAAAATTATGCCAAAACGTAATGCTACACATTATCCAAGTGTAACGGTTAGTACATTTGTGATGTGTATATCCCTCCGCAAGGCAGGCAGCCTATTCACAACTGCTACATCCGTACTGAAAATTTTACCCAACTATAATTTAAGAAAAAATAATGTTTCTAGGCACACAAAAAATAATTTCAATGAAAATAGCCTTTTTACATGTTTCTGAATGTTTTATGAAAATATAGGCCCGGTTTAGGAATCTAAACAATTACCCAATTATCAAAAATATTAATGAAAATAGCCTTAGGGCATGTTTAGGAATGTTTCATACAAATATCTAGGTGTTTTATTAATCTAAACAATTACCAAAGTTTAAATTTTTTGGTTAATGTGCACATTAGGCATCACCTGAGATTAGCGTATAAAACTCTTCAAAAACTTGTCCTAGGACGATAGCCTTAATTTTTTTTTCAACTTTACACAGAAAGTTGTTTCTATCAAATTGAACTTGGGTAAAAAATCAGTATAGAATAGTATGTTGTGCAATGTCTGCGAGTTATACAGTGATGTCACGCTATCTCTATTCATACCTTACATGTGTAGATGTTTGAGAAACATTTTGGCTTAATTTGTTTGGTTTTTCCAAACATATATTTAAATACACCTATCAAGTCTCCAGTTAGGATAGATTTGGTTGTAATTTTATACATCACCTAATTGTTAAATGTATAAAATTACTACCAATTCCATCCTGACTGGATACTTCATAGGTATATTTCAATAGATATATAAAATTAACCTTCCTTATTGCCACAATAACCAAAATAATAGTTATCAATATAGCTTCAGGACATGTTTTTGATTTATTTTATAGGCATTCCATTCGGGGGTAGGCAATCTGTGTATTTACCAAAGTTTAGATTCCTAAAGCACCAACGGTAAATGTTTACAAGCATGGACACCTACAATATTTTGGATAATTGTTCAAAACCACAAGTAATATAAATTTTCCTTTGAGGAAAGTTATGTTTTTAAAATTAAAAGTAGGGTAAAAAATTCTCAACAGACATAAGTTGTGAATAGGCGCGAAGTGATACAAAAGTTTCGTGACCTCACATTCGTGACTCTACATTCATACCTTGCTAGTAGCTCCGAGAAAAAACATTTTGCACCCATTTTTATGCTTTGACAACTTATTTCTTGTGGATATCGTCCTTTAGTGGTTTTGAACAATTTTCTTAATGTAGGTTGGCTACATCTTATTTTAGCGGCAGAATCCTATATTTGTTGGTAAGGGGGAATGAGGTGTGTATAGATTTTAAGTGCAATAATTTCTGTTTTGTGCGTGAAATAGTGTCTGTAAGTGATTGTTTAGTCCTGGTAAGTAGTTTTACAGAAAAAACTAATGCACAATTTTAATAAATCTTTGTGTGTGGTGGAGGGTTAGTTAACGTTGATGTTTTGGTATTTCGGCCACCTACGATATTTTGGAAAATTGTTCAAAACCACCAAAAAGGTTGATATCCACAAGAAATACTTTGTCAAAGCACAAAAATGAGTGCATGTTTTTTCTCGGAGCCACAAGCAAGGTATAAATGTAGAGTCGTGACATCACGAAACGTTTGTATCACTCCGCGTCCATTCACACTTATGCCTCCGCTGAGAATTTTTACCCAACTTTTTATTTAAAAAGGTTGCCACAATAACCAAAATAATAGTTATCAATATAGCTTCAGGTCATGTTTTTGATTTATTTTATACGCATTCCATTGGGGGTAGGCAATCTGTGTATTTATCAAAATTTATATTCCTAAGCACCAACGGTAAATGTTTACAAGCGCGGACACCTACGTTATTTTGGATAATTGTTCAAAACCACGAAAAAGGATGATATTCACAAAAAATTTTTTCTTCGAAGAAAGTTTTTTTTTTATAATTAAAAGTCGGGTAAGAAATTCGAGTTGTGACGTCACGAAACGTTTCTATCACTCCGTGCCCATTCACAACTTATGCCTCCGCTGAGAATTTTTTACCCAACTTTTTATTTAAAAAAAAGTAACTTTCCTCAAAGAAAACAAGAAATTTACTTGTGGATGTCGTCCTTTTTCGTGGTTTTGAACTATTATCCAAAATATCGTAGGTGTCTGCGCTTGTAAACATTTACAGCACCAACTATAGTTGTGACGTCACTGTATCACTACGCAGACGATGCAAAACTTACTATTCCGCTCTGAATTTTTTACATACTTTAATTTGATAAATGCCTAACTTTGTGTGTAAAATTAAAACAAAAATCTTTTAGATATCGACATGTTTTTGAACAATTTTATACTTTAGTCTCAGATGGTGCCCAATGTGCACATTAACCTATTTTATCCCATATTCCTGATGATTGTCAGTATATTTTTTGTGCTAAAATCGATGTGGGAGCAGGAAATAAATAACAAGGATTTAACATGGTTGCACACCTAGGGTTAATAAAATGTTGGTATATTTACTTCCCGTTACCACATGTCGATTTTAATTAAAAAACTTATACCGGACAATGCAAAATCATTAGGAATACGAAAAAAATTATAAAAACTTTGGTTAAAATGCTGAAGTTCGGTCACTTACGATATTTTGGGAAATTGTTTAACACCACCAAATAGGACGATATTCATAAGAATTTTTTTTTTATTGACCTTGTAAAGTTACTTTTTTCAATTTAAAGTAGGGTAAAAAAAACCAGCGCTGATGTAGAAGTTATGAATAGGCGCGGAGTGTTACAAATGTTTCGTTACGTCACGCAACCTTACGTGTGTAGATATTTGAGAAACGTTTTCGCTTGTATTTTTATACATATATTTAAATAAACGGTTATTGTACATAAGCTCGGCACCATACAATATTTTGGGAAATTGTTTGAAATTATCAAATAGGACGATATCCAAAAGAATTTTTTTAAATTGAAGTAGGAAAGTTACTTTTTTTCAATTTAAAGTAGGGTAATAAATTCAGCGCGGATATAGAAGTTGTGAATTAGCGCAGAGTGATACTTACCTCACAGTGCTGCGCATAAGGTTGTACGCATCGACCACAGTACGTCACACAACCTTACGTGAGTAGATATTTGAAAAACAACTTCTCCAGTTAGAATAGATTTGGTTTTAAATTTATACAATACTGTATACCTATATTAAAATATACCTAAAAAGTGTCAAGTCAGGTTAGATTGATTTTAATTTTATACATTGAAATACAGTTGTAACATCACGAAGCATTTGTATCACTCCGCGCCTATTCACAACTTCTACACCCGCGCTGAATTTTTTACCCTACTTTAAATTGAAAAAAAGTAACTTTCCTACTTTAATAAAATTCTTGTGGATATCGTCCTATTTGGTGGTGTTAAACAATTTCCCAAAATATCGTATGGCGCCGAGCTTCAGCATTTTTACCGCGAGTTATCACGTAAAAAAAAATAAGGTCAACATATTAAATTGGTAATGTTTCAGAAGTGCTGGTGGGGAGGGGGCCATTATTTTCCATTTTAGGGGGTTAGTGAGTTTTTATAATCGAACACATGGGAGCGGGAAATAAATACCAAAATGTGTAGCAAATTTATATATAATCTAAAACTCAAGAGAACTACGATTATATTGAAAACACTTTTTAAATTTCTAAAACCAATAACTAGACATATGTATAAATAATAGCTAGAGCTGTGAATTTGTATGTTGATTCAAGTATACTTCATGGAAATAAACCCACTCATGTTTAACCGGAAACTTGAGACTATAATGTGCATATAAATAAACAAATTATAGGTTTTTACAACTGATACTAATAAAGCAAATACTTTTATCCAAATTATTACGTAGTTTGAAACAAATTATCTATTTCATTACTACATATTATGCAATACATTACACTAAATGAAGATAATTACAAATCTAGATTCAAAGAAATCAAAATGTTGATTGTAAAAAGCAACAAAATCCAGAAAATTACACGACCTGAAACAGTATTTAAATAATGAAGAAGTATTTACTTACTTATTAATATTTCCTTCTAAACGAAAACTAAAGGCAGGTAAAAGCTTCGTCTTGGAGGGAAAAAGACGCTATAAGAAAATGGCCGGTGGCGGTAATGCAATCCACTATAACTTACAATTGCTAAGAGGGTGGGGATAGCGTCTAGGAATGCAAGGCGAAGGTTGGTTCACATGTAGCATTCTTGAAATTCACACTTTTTGCATAGTATAGTGCGGAACACATAACAGTGTATTTGGCCCTGAGATATCGCACAATATTTCTCGTGTACTACCATTTTGTAAAATATGTTACATATTCGGAATGTTCTATACATCAACAGCTTCTGCATCCGATATGTCTACACATATTTCAAGATTGTATGTTATATCATACCGAAGCTAATTTATCTATTATCGACCATCTTATGCAAGTCAGTGTTTTGACAATCCTTATCATGTTTGTAGGAAAGTATTCATAATAATCATGTATTAATCGTCTCACCTATTGCGATCTCTCAAGACCAAGTTCACAGTTACGAGGTCTATATTATACCTCTTTAGCCTTTTTTAAATTTACTTAATAATATTACTTGGCAAAAATATCAATAAGATGTTTTTTGACAATATCAATATACAAAAAGTTTATGATGTTTCAATATTCTTAAAATTTGTTTATTTGTGTTGTGATTTTCTTTTGCAATTTTTTTGTTGATTTCGTATGAACACAGCTGTGTTTCTTATGTTGTCTAGGTTTACATAATTTATAAGAATCTTACTTGGTATATATGCTAGTTAACTTTCAAGGACTTTTATTACGTGTCCTTTTTTTCGAGCATCAACTGGGACTAAGTGATTCTAGTAGATTGCCAGGTATTTCGGATTTTCGTTTCACGTGGTATACTGGTATTGTTCTATTTTCGGATTCACTGCACTGTGGGAAAGTGTTTAGTTTGTCTAATAAGTTGAATAATTTATCGTTTTTTAATTTTATTTGTATTTCTTTGATATTATTTTTGTGTTTATAAATTTGTAGCTGTTCCGTGATAGTCATTTTAAGGCATTTTCGTTTTTTTAAATTAGATGTATGTTTTCTAAGGTGGGGAATGTATGGTTGTTTTAGATGGCATGGGTGGCTAAGTTTGAATTGTAAGTATTTGGTTTGATGTATGCTTTAAGGTGCTCTTAATATCTGTCTTTTTCTTTTTTGTTAGGCCAATGTTTAATTTGTTATAGTCTGGGCATTCGATTTTGCATATATAGTTATTAAGTTTAACATATTTTTTTCAGGTGGTTTATTTTATTGATTATGCTTCCTGTAATAACTAAAATTCTAAATCATAACAATATTAAGATAACTTACTAAAATACAGGAAGCATAATTAATAAAGTAAACCAACCAGAAAACATATGTCCCATATTTTATAATTTAATATATAAAATTGAATTTCCAGACTGTAACATTGGCCAAACAAAAAAATTAAAAGACACATATAAAGAGCACCTCAAGGCATATATCAAACCAAACATTTACAACTCAAACTAAACCACGCATGTCATGAAAAACAACCATGCATTCCCTACATTAATAATAAGATATATAAACAAATATATGGCTTCGCAATGGGATCATCCCTCTCAAGTATAATATCAGAAATTTACCTCCAAAACCTTGAAATAATCACAGAAACCATAAAAACACACGACCCCATCAGACATTGGATATATGTTGACAAAGGGTTATACAACTCCCAAAATAAAGCCATAAATAATAATACGAGTATCATCCTAAAAGAAATCAACAACTTACACCCTAACATAAAATTCATCATGAAGAAAGAAATAAACAATAAAATAAAACTACCTATACCTAACAATAACAAGAAATACAAATAACATTAAATACTCAAACCATAAATGCAATACCAAACATTTGTTGATTCCATCTTCGCGTGAGCTACTAGTAATCACTTACACTTTTAAATGTTTTAAACTTGCCTATAGTAGCACTTACTTTGCTTGTTGAGGACAGCCGTTTCGGGATATGTGTCCCTTTGTCAACTCAGACTGTAACTCCAGACTTGAGTTACAGTCTGAGTTGACAAAGGGACACATCTCCCGAAACGGCCGTCCTCAACAAGCAAAGTAATTAGCAGTAGGCAAGTTTAAAACATTTAAAAGTGTAAGTGACAATACCAAACTACTCTAACCACTCCTCCCCCCCACATCATAAAATGGCTGCTACAACTCACTCTTATACAGAATGCTAAATCTACCACTAAAAATGAAGAAAAAGAAAAACAAATAATATATCAAATATCCCAAAAAATAGATGCAATAAAAAAACTATAGATAAATTAGATTTAAAATAACAAACATTGTAAAAATGAATGTGGTGAGTGTGAAATCAACCACTTTGTTTTATCTAGCCATTTGTACTCACGTCTGCTTGATCTGCGGCTACAAGTATTTTTCTTTCATTTTCTAAAACTTTTATTATGAATTAACTAACGTAAATCTATTTCCTGCTTCACATAAGAAAAAAAATTGAAAAAAGTCGATGCGGGAAATTAGTCTATTCAAAAAGAAAGAAATGAATTTTACCTTAAATTTTATTACAGTTTGTTATAACAACATTTGCTTGGTTGTGACATGTTTTTTTGGTTTTTTGCAGTTGTCACTTTGGGCCTCTTTTTTCAATAGTGTAACAAAGCTATGCTTTAACCTTTACTATATAATCTTAATACAAACCTGAACTTAATCCTCACTGATTCAGAAACAGCAGCCTTATAAAAATACATCACAAAAATGAAATGATGACTATTATTAAAATTAAGGAGAGTTTATACATTTTTACAGCAGGAATATGTTGTATGTTTGTTTATTGAAACAATAAGTTTCAGTCAGACAACCAAACATGAACCTACAACTTTATCATTCCCTGCATTATTGTTATATTCGAATTTCTTGTCATTACTAGATTTATACTACTATTTTAGAAAGTACAAATATTAAAATTGTGTTAGACAAAACATCTTCTCATTTCACTGTTCCAATGCAGAATTTCTAAAATGTATTTGTATGTATGTATGTATTTATATATATTGCAATTGTAGCAACACTATTTTCTTGAAGGTACTTTTACAAATTCATAAACTATTTTAATGTAGAATTAGTATTATAGTACATCCACGAAAGTACAAATAAAAATTAAATGAGGTGATCAAATGTAGGTTAATGAGAACCCTTGTAAAACTTATATAGTGAAATTAAGGCTTTCCTACACTGAAGACTTGGATGAAATCAAGAATAAAGGAAGATCGGTTGACAGGTTTTGCGATATTAAAATGAACATTGATGTATCATCAAAGGATACAAACATCATTAAGCATTTGTATGTCAAATCAAAACAAAGAATGGCCAGTATTGGATTTCAACTCTAACTTGAGCCGCCGGTATACATATCTATATATAAACACTTTGTATTAGCACTTACTTTATGTTGAATGAGGATGAGCATTTTAGGAGGTGGGTCCTTTTGTCAATGCCTGTCATCATTTGTATAAAAACGTAAGTGCTACTACTACAGGTAAGTATTTAAATGTTGCAATATGTAAATGTTTGTAAATAAAAGATGAATGGATTTTATTATGTAGAATAATTTCAATCATTATAAACTTAAATGTTCTATAAATGCATTTCCAAATCTAAAAATAATTATTCCTCTGGAAATGTTTTTAGATAATCAAAACATGTTTAAAAATTTTTATTAAATTTGTTACAAGTAGATTAAATCCCTTACTTTCTTAATGGTAAAATTTTCATACTGCCCTCCTAAAAAAACTTATCGATCCACTTCTGAATACAGATAGGAGAGACCATGAATCTTCATTGACAATTAGAGATGGTTTCAAATTATGGCTAGAATTTGTGTCTGATATCCCAAATCATTTGAGCTACATCATCAACCACACCTCTTAGAGCATTGGAATGAGCAACTCTTAGAGCTAATCAGCCCCTTTAATGAATAGCTGGTCTATACTTACCACTCAAAGTATCCCTTTTATTTATTGGTGCGAGGAATATAAAATCTTTAAGTTCTAACTTTATTTTACAGTAACTTGTTAAATATAACTTTCTTTTAAGTTTCTATCTTCACCTTTGGTTATTATGAACAGAGTAAAATTGTTCTTACTGATTTCCCTTATAAAAAAAAAACAACGACGCACTGATATTTTTCAGCAGATGAGTTTTGTACAAGATCAGTGAATTGTTCAATCCTGTGAGTCATGGGCAAGACTGATGTTCAGGTGTGTTGTATTATTGTGTAGTGTCTGGCGTTCTGAGATGTGTTATTGTTCATAGAGTACCTGTTAACTGGAGTATGTGTTTGAATATAGTATTTGATTGTGAGTGTGTTTTGTGGTTTAGAATGTGCTGTAGTAGGTTTTTATGGTGTTTGTACAATTTTAAGTTTTTGTTGTGTTTAGTATGTTGTATTTATTGGTAAAATGTAGCAAATTGTTTATATTTGTGTCAATGTTGGTCTATGTGTGTAGCTTGCTGTGTATATGTATAACAAAATTTGATTTAATTTGGGTTTTGTGTTTTTCATGTCTTTTATGTATTCCTCATATCGTGTAGTAAAGTCTCTTCCGGCTTGATCTTCCTAGAGGCTAGGGTAGTTGTTAAATGCGATTTTGTATACTTCTACCCAGCTGTGCTTCAAGCAACAGAAACTAACTATTGTTACATATAATATAGTACCTGCCAACAGAGCTCCCAGTAAGAGGTAAATGAAAAAGACTGGGAAATCATTGTATAACATATATCTAAAGACATATGCAAAAACACAATTAGTGTAAAGCATGTGACAGCAAACTAGACTATACCTGGGTGACTGTTTTATAAACCTTCACAAGTAAAAAACAGGAAAATGCCTAAAACGTAACTAATCAATACTTGAAATACATATTTTTTTATAGTTTTTAAATATAACTGTTATTTTTTAAAACAAAATATAGGGGGCCTGTTGGCATCATCAGGACATACCATTAAAACTGGATGCTATATGCTGAGGAGGCCAAGTATGTATTTAATAAACTTCAAAAGAATAAACATGTTTATGTAAAATAAAATATTTAAGCATTTTCTAAAGCCTCAAGTTTAAAGTCAGCAGTGAATGTGTTAAGATGTAATAACATGGTGATAATGACCTATACTTCTTACTTATTGTCTAAAAGTATTCCTAATTATATAAAGTGTTGGGTAATTGAAACATCTTTCGTTGCCGAGATTGTTTTTATTAATCACTTAAACAATAGTTTATGACTCCGAACTTTATATTTAGTAAATTTGTTGAAACTTATTGAGACAGAACGTTTTCGATCGCTATATGTCGATCTTCATCAGTGTCTTCTGCTTGGAGATGTTGGGTCAAGCGGTGACGGTTTTAAAGGTAGGTTTTCGATAGTATCAAAGAGTATGTATGATTTGTATTGTGTTTGTTTGTTTAATATGTTTGTATTTTGTGTTTTTGTGTGTCTGTAAATTTCATATTGTTCTAGTGTGTTGAGATCTGGTTCTTTTTTAATTTAGAATTTTTCATAATTTAGAAATCCTACACATCAACAAAAAAGGACCACATCTCACCACACTAGAACAATATGAAATTTACAGACACACAAAAACACAAAATACAAACATATTAAATGAACAAACACAATACAAATCACACATACTCTTTGATACTATCGAAAACCTACTTTTAAAATCGTCACCACTTGACCCAACATCTCCAAGCAGAAGACACTGATGAAGATCGGCACATAGCGATCGAAAACGTTCTGTCTCAGTAAGTTTTAACAAATTTACTAAATATAAACTCCGGATAGTCATAAACTATTGTTTAAGTGATTAATAAGATTCACCGAACGTAATGGACTACAAAATTCAAAAATATTATTATATGCCTACATAAGTAATAGTTAGGAATTAAAGTCCTGCCGATTAACATCACTCTTATATATATGTTACATTAAATTATATTTAAATACAACTATCACCACAACTGAATGCTCAGATTCGAAGTCAGAATCCTTTTCAATGGATTCCTTAACTTCATTAATGGCCATATGATTACCACTATAAAAGTACTAGCTTTGTTGTAACTCATTCTAAAATCTATTTATTTACACACTAATAATGACAACGAATACCAAAGACTAAAACTGATAAACATAAACTATCGAAAAGCTGGATGACATGACAGATAACAATTGGCTCCAAGATAAAGCAGAAAAAGTGATGAGAAGTTCCTGCTCACTAAAACAAGCCAGGCATACAACTGGCAGTAAGAATACATGTAGACTCAGTATGAAGCCAGTTTGTGCCAGTCATGAACACATTGAAGTGTACTTTTTTCCTTTTCTCTCTGGCGAAAAACAAATTTTGGAGATCATTGCTAATCAAAAATAATAACTAACACAAAATACTTTAAATAAAACAAAAAAATATTTGAAAAAAAACAAAATATAACAAATATATATAAATCTACAATATCCATAAGTTGCAAAAGAGTGTAACCACCACTTCCTCCCTTCATTTTGTTTGAATGAATAGAAAACCTCCTTGGACGGATGGTATCTTTAATTTCCCTCAGCTTATTCTGAATCACAGTATGCCATTCGTGATTCCAAGCAGCGAGCAATATATGTTTCGCAAAACACACATAGTCAGATGCCATAACATGTTGAGTAATGGGTAGCAAACTTATGGCATTCTTCACCGCTTCATCCACTTTTGTGTTTCTGAGTATTCCACAGTCCCCAGGAACTCAACAGAATGCTACCCCCACACCCCCCAATTGAAGCTTGTGTACAGCACACGAAATATCTCCAGCTAAATGGCTAACAGAGACTACATCAGGAAGAGCACTTTTGGAATCAGAACACAAAAGATAGTGGGAAGATTGAATGACAGTTAACGCTTTAAAAATGGCAAATAGTTCTGCTGCGAAAACACTGCAAGCTGAGGGCAATCCGAATGTGTAGGTACATCCCGAAGCATAAAACGCAAACCCAACGCCATTGTCCAGCTTAGACGCATCAGTGAAAACAATTTCACTGCGTTGATGGGAGTTGTAAATTGACAAAACTTCCTCATGGTAAACCACATCAGGAGTATTTTGTTTTATGTAACTGGACAATGAGAAATCGAAGCATGGCATTTTTATAATCCATGGAGGTAGATAGCACATTTATCGTTCAAACATTGTAGGAAGAGGCTACTCAAGGTTATCCCTTATTCGTAACATTCATATGCCAAATGGAGCGGCCAAACGTTGACGTGCATTGTAATATTGTTGGTGAAAGTTATTAAACACTATTTAAAATGCAGGATGTTTAGGTTTGCTTCGAAGACCAGAGATGTAAGAAATTTGTAGCATTTGACGTCGCTTTGAAAGAGCAGGTTCCCCAGCTTTGACAAGAAGACTAGGGATAGGGTTGGATCTAAAAGTACCAGTTGCAAGTCTAAGTCCAGAGTAGTGGACTGAATCAAGAGTTTTCAGAACTGTAGGTAGTGCAGATAAATACACTAAACCACCATAATCCAGGGGGGATCTAGCGACCACATGATAAAACCGTAGCATACTAGTTCTGTCTGTACCCTAATTCGTTCCACTAAGGACTCTTAGCATATCCAATATCTTGTTGCATTTCATCCCCAAATCGTGCACGTGTTGGATCCATGAAAGTCTTTTATTGAATAAAAGACCTAAAAATCAAACACTGCCCGCGGTTTGAAGTTAAATCCCATCAAGATAAAGGATAGGCTCCTGGTGATGCCTACAATGAGTAAATGCTACACATTGGGTCATCGAAGCAGAAAATTTGAAACCTGTAGTTTTAGACGGTTTCTGTAATTTGTGAATTACTATTTGCAAGGATCTCTCCGCAGTTGCCATATTTCGAACAGGTACATAAATACAAAAATGGTGTACAAAAAGAGAACAGTGAACTGGAGACCCTATATTAGCAGTGATACTGTTAATTGCAATGGCTAATAGTGTGACACTCATTGCGCTGCCCTGCGAAACACCATTCTCCGTAGAATAGCTGTTCGACAGTGTGTCTTCAAGACATATGCGGAAAGATCTATTCGACAAAAAGTTAGTGATGAATATCAGAATGTTCCCTTGTACACCACATGATTTTAAGGTGTTAAAAATCCCTCTTTTCAAAGCTATAACATGCCTTCTCAAGGTGGAATAAAACAGCAACAAGTATTTGAGGCAAGAGAAAGGCATTTTGAATAGCCAACTCTAATAAAACCAGTCGATCAACGGATGATCTTCTTTGCCTGAAACCACACTGTTCGTTTCAAATAAGGTCAATGGTTTCTAGGTACCAGACAAGGCGGAGATTGACCATCTTCTCCAGTAGTTTGCACAAGACGCTTGTAAGCGAAATAGGTCTATAAATACTGGAATTGGTTTTGTCTTTACCTGGTTTTAAAAGAGGGATTATAATTACTTCTAACCATGCATCAAGAAAGTACTGCTCCTTAAATGAACAATTGTATATCTGAAGTATGACTAGTTTTGGCGATGGTGGTAGATGTTTAATCATGGAATATACGATGGAATCACTATCCATGGAATATACGATTTATACACTAATAATGACAACTAACATCGAAGACTAAAACTGATAAACATATACTATCGAAAGGCTGGATGATATGGCAGACAACAATTGGCTCCATGATAAGGGAGAAAAAATGATGAGAAGTTCCTGCTCACTAAAAGAAACCAGGCATAGAACTGGGCAGTCAGCATACATATAGACTCAGTATGAAGCCAGTTTGTGCCAGCCGTTGACATGTTGAAGTGTAAAAGAGGAAACACTACACTAGTAATCTTAGTACTGTTTTTAGTAAAAACATTTAATTATGTTATAAGTTTGACATGAATAAAACATAGTTAGATTCTTTTTTAATTAATAGTGTAATATTGTGTTGTATAAATTTTACATTTTAAATAATTATTTGTATTGTTTTCTTTATGTGGTGTGGCATTGTTTCTGAGCAAGTGTTCCACTATATGTCATTCAAAAGAAAATTTGTTCAGGGTTTCATATTTCTGATTAGGCTCATCCATATATTTCTGATTAATGTTTTAAAATGCTTTATTATAAATATAATAGTCTCTTTAGTCTGGCCTAATCTACTCATATGTGTCTGACTAGGACATGGCCCAGCTTTTTGTAAAATTACTGATTTTACAAAGAAAAATGCAGTTATTTACATTAAAGCATTTAATTTTTAGATATATAAATACTGTGGATAGCTAAACATAAATTTGTATACAGTATTGATTTTTCTAAATATATTTATCAATAAGTTTCTGCAAAATGGAGTTATCAGTTTTTTTTGTTTTTATCTGTGAGAGAAATTTTTGAAGTTTAAATTGCTCCAAGTTGGTATTTTCTCTAGCAGTTTGATTAAAAATAAAGAATAAATCAGTAAGTAGTGGTTTTTTTCCAAGATAATACAAACAAGTGTAATTTTTATAAAAACCTCAAGATGTTCAACAAAATAACTACAAAGAATCAACTTTTTATAGACTGTTTTCCTAGGCCCGTATGTCATATGTGTTGAATAAACTCACAGCATCACTATGTTGTATGATATAAATATCCGTTTTAAAAAAAATGTTTATGTTTTTCATATTTTTGTTATAATTAAATATGTAATATGCTGTAATTGTTATGTTAATAATATTCACAACATTTTTTGATGTGGTTTTTGCAATGTTTTATAATTGTAAAAAATTTCATTGTAGCTATGTTTATTCATGAACTATTATTATTATTGGTAATTTTAATTGTGTACCTATGTATTGTACGTCTGATGATGATAACATAGCCGTCATTGAGATGCTACCTGTTTCAATAAGTAGTTGTACCTAACTTGCAAATCAACCGCATTTATTTAGACAATAATCTCTGCGAGTGTAAACATGATTAGTATAAATAGAATTGCTTAAGAAAAACATTTATTTAAATAGACAAGTAAAATCTGATATTATTTTGTGTCGGTCACTATGATGAAGTTGTGAATGACAGTGTGAAATCATCCTGTATTTCAGAGATTCGTCAAAAATCTTACAGTTGTACCGCTGCGTTTTTTTTTTTAGTTGAAACCCAGGCCCTTTTTTTGAAATATTCAAAATTAATTTTTATATCACATATTTTAATAAATATTATGAAAGATGAATCCAAAATAATAAACTTTATTAGTATTTGTTTAAAATAAAAAAGGTATATATAAAAATTCAATTAATTAGAATGACAATAATTTATTAATCACTTGAACAATAGTTTATAACTATCCGAACTTTGAATTTAGTAAATTTGTTAAAACTTACTGAGACAGAACATTTTCGATCGCTGTGTGCCGATCTTCATCAGTGTCTTCTGCTTGGAGATGTTGGGTAAGCAGTGATGGTTTTAAAAGTAGATTTTCGATAGTATCAAAGAGTATGTGTGATTTGTAATGTGTTTGTTCGTTTAATATGTTTGTACTTTGTGATTTTGTGTGTCTGTAAATTTCATATTGTTCTAGTGTGTTGAGATGTGGTCCTTTTTTGGTGATGTGTAGGATTTCTAGGTTATGGTATATGTCTGTGTATTTGTGTCCTTTATCTTTTATGTGGTTGTAAAATTTTGCATTGGTGTTCTGTTTGTGTTTCTCGACTCTTTGTTTAATGCTGCGACCTGTTTGTCCAATGTAGAATTTGTTACATTCGTCGCAGTTCAGTTTGTATATGCCTGGTGCTTGTAGTTTATCCTTGTTGTTAGTGTTGTGTTGTATTTTGTATTGTAACTTGTTATTACTTTTGTATGCTATTTTGTATTCTATTTTTTGAAATTTGCAGGCTATTTTGTTTGTTGTTTTGTTTATGAATGGTAATGTGATGTATTTGTTTTCCCTGTCTGTAGTGTTAATTTTAGTGTTTTTTGTTGTTGTTTTTTGTACCATAATTTGTCTATTATTGTGGTGTTGTATCCATTTGTGTATGCTAAATATTTAGTTGTGTCTAGTTCTTTGTTTATGTTTTCTGTGGTCATTGGGACTTCCTAAGTTTGTTTGTATTTAGCAAACAAAACAATTAGCATTTATTTTAAGTAGCATTCTATCATATATAAAAATAATATAGGAAAAAAGTATAAAATTATTTTATATTTTGCTTGAGAAAGCCACTTAGAACGAGAACCATCGGATTCTAATGAACGTAATTTTTTCATAAAAACAGCTTTTTTTGTAAAAAACGTTTTTCTAATAATTATTAAAGATAGCATTATTGTATATTTACCTAAGATTTTGTATTACATGATTATTAACACGTTTTTAAATTGAAATTAAAAAGAATATTTGCTAGATAAGAAATAATATGTATGGTTTTAGAAAAATTCAACTAGGAAATTACAACATAAATTACTCAATATATTAGTCTGACGAATTGATGTGTTCATCATATTGTCAATTATTTCAACAAAGGTTAAGCAATATTAATTATGGGGATATACACATGAAAAATTTTTATGGACAAAAAGTAGCAATTTGGCCAAGATAATCAACAGTATGAAACGAAATTCAATTATAATGTAGATCGGAATTAGAGATCATACATCTAAAAATTAAGAAATAAAATTTTTAAAAAAACAACCCAAATATACAACTTTTACTTACTAAAAATGTAAAAAATAATTTTCCAGAATGAAAACATAATTTATCATAAGCTTATTTCCCATAAAATTTTGAAGTTGGCGCTGCAGTCATGTCTTAAAATTGCTCCATCAAATCTATTCCAAACATTTCCAATACAATCACCTTTATGATTGCTTCATTTCCCATGATTAATTATAGCGAATCATAGAGTCATCTTATGAAACAAAAATTTCATGTGTTTGATATTATGAGAGTATGCGGGATGATAATTGAACTTTGTTCTTGTAAAAGACCATATAATATCGAAATCTTGTTGCTGTTCATGACGAGCTGGTTGTAAATTACAAATTACACTTTTGCTATTACTTGCGACCAGACATTTGTTAACTAAACTTTTAGTTAACAAATGTCTGGTCGCAAGTAATAGCAAAAGTGTAATTTGACCATATAATATCAGATTTTGTCCGATAGTTTTTGTTCAGATATACAGAATTCGGACAATTCAACCTCTTTAAATGATTCACACAGAAACGAATTATTTTATATGCTTATAAATATAGAGATAATATCTCCTTAAATCTTTTAAATCATAAATTTAATAAATTTCTTTATCTATAAAATAGGTCTATGGAAGAAATGATTGAATAGCCTGTGTTTATATCATCATTTGTTAATATATATGCCAAGGTGCTACAATGTCATTTAAAATCCCTTTATTTGTCATGTTCAGTATGTTAAATATGAGTCTAAGTAAGAAATTCAGAGCGGACTTCAAACTTTGTGGGTAATAAGATTATGATAAACTATGTTTTTGTTATTGGAAAATTATTTTTTACTTTTCAGTAGGTAAAACTTACAAATTAGTTTTTTTTTTAAAGTAAGTTGGTTTTTTTAAAAATTTTGTTATCACATACATATTTATTTCACCTCTATCTATGTTTGAATACAGATATTCACTATAGATATCTTGGCAATTTTTATTTTTAAATGAGTAGAAATATTTCCACATTTCATTTATTACTTGCTTACCAACACTTGCAAAACACTTTGCCTTCAATTTATACTTATTGCTATTAAGTTTATTTTCTATCTGAATTTCTTTAAACTATAATTAAAAATACTTAACCAAGTGAATACATAGGGCTTACTTGCTGACATGTTTTGAAACAATCATTCCTTTTATGATGCAAAGCCTCTACAGGCAGCGTCATGTTAGTTACAAAGGTTGTCGGGATGAGATTTATGAGTGTAGAAGGAGTGGGTTATTTTAGTTGTGTGCAATGTAATGGAAAAGTGTGTTGGCTTCAAAATGTGTGTGGTTATTTAATATGTTTTCTTTATCTGTTGCGTAGTGTTTCTACATCTCGTATTTTTCTTAAGTTGTTAGTTTTTACTTTGTTTTAATGTGTGGAGTATGTTTAAATTAGTATGTTTGTCCGTGTGTGTGTGTTGTGTAGCTGGATTTTGGGTTTCTTTGGGCAATGTGTTCTTCGAAGCGTGTATAAAATGACATATGGATTTGGCTGATATAATAGCTGGGACAATCATTAAATGTTAATTTGTAAATACCTGATAGTTTGCACTTGTCTGTTTGTTTTGGAAAGGGTTGTATATGCTGTCTTAAAATGTTTGTTGATTTGTAAGATATTTGGTAGGGAAGTTTTTTGAATGTGGAGGCTATTTTGTGCGTTTTTGTTGTGGTAGGTGAGAGATATGTATTTGTTGTTTTTTGTGTGGTTTGTCTGCATGGCTGTTTGATGATTTTTGTGTTTAATTTTCATGAGTATGTCGTCTATGATTGTGTGTTGGTTGTCGTTTTGTTGAACAATATATTTTATTGTATTAAGTTTTTCGTCATAGTCTTTCTGTAGCATGGGTATATTGATTAGGTGGTGTAACATATGATTAAATGCAGCGTGTTTGTGTTGTGTGGGGTGATTAGATGTAATATATATGACAGTATCAGTAGTTGTTGGTTTTCTGTATATTTTGAAATTGTATCTGGTGTTGTATTTGGTGATAGTAAGATCCAGGAAGTTTATTTTACTGTTTTCTTCTAATTCCAGGGTAAATGTGAGATTTTGGTGTATGATATTAATGTAATTGTGTAGTTGTTTGATTTGCCGTTTGTCGCTGTTGTACAATATTAAAATGTCGTCTACATGTCTATGGCAATAAATTATTTTTTGTGTATGATTGCTGTTCTGTAGAATGTATTGATGTTCAATGCAATGTAGGAATATTTCTGTTAGGATGCCTAAGACGGGAGAGCTTATGGGGAGGCCGTCTTTCTGTGTGTAGAATTTGTGTTGGTATGTGAAGTAGTTTTGTGATGTGATGAGTTTGGTGAATGTTATGATTTCATGAGTGAGTTTATGTGGAGTTTTGTTTGCTGTGAGCATGTTTTGTAGTATTTGGAATGTTTGTTCAATAAGTACGTTAGTGTATAGGTTTTTAATGTCGCATGATGCAATGGTGGAGTTGTGAGGTATGTGGATGTCTTTGATTTTGTGAATAAGGTTTTAAGTTTTTGTGTATGGATGTGTGATTGTGAAAGTTTATGTTGTCTCTGATAAGTTTATTAATGTATTTGGCTAGCTTATGTGATGGTGCCTGTGTGGGATTGATTAGTGAACTGATGAGTGTGTTTTCTTTGTGAGTTTTAGGTAAAGCGTTTAAAGTGGGAGCTTGAGGTTTTACTTGTTTGTAATATTTGTTTTGTTGTTTTCATGATCTCTGTGCTTTTATTTAGAAGGTTTTTAATTTCTGTTTGAAATTTAGGTGTGGGGTCTGAACAGAGTTCGGTTATTTTGTTTTCAGTTATGAAATTGTTTACTTTCTTGTAAATGTCTTATTGGCGCATTATTACGATGGAATTGCCTTTGTCTGCTTTTAAGAAGTTTAGGTTGTGTTTGTCACGTTTTTGTATAATTGATTTAAGGGTTGAAAGTTCATTATTTATGTTTGGTTTATTGTTTAAGGTGTTTATGTTAGGCATTTTATGTTTAGTGTCTTGTCTAATATATTCATGGTGTGTAGGATCTGTGTTTTGAATTACTGTTTCAGTGTCCAAAAGTATGTTAGACATTGTGGACACTGTTGGACATTGTTTGTGGTTGTATTTATTGGGGAGTAGGTTATATTTTAGTCCTTTATTTAATAATGTTAATTCATTTATATTGAATTTGATATTTATGGTGTTAATGGTGTCTGGGTGAAATTGGTGGTAGGTGTAGATGGTGAAATTGTTTTGTGTTGCGAGGTTGTGTAGTTTTAGTTTTTGCTTGTTTTTAATGAATTGTAGTTATTTGTGTGTATAGTAGTTAGTGTATTGAATTATTTCTTTGAGTTCCGTGTGATGTAGCATCGCTGTGAGGGTTTGGTGTAATTTGTATAGGGTATGGTTAAGTTTGTCTTTTTTAGCATATAATTGTTTGATGCTGTTATATATATATATATATATATATATATATATATATATATATATATTCTGGGCTTGTGTTGTTGTTTTTAGTGCAGCAGGTGTTTTGTTATTTATTATGATTTTAGCTTATTTAGGTGATAAATTATGTTTGAGGCATTGTGTGTTAAGGGAAATATGGAGGGAAGTTTTGTATACCTTGAATTTCTTCACCAGAGTAAGAGCTATAAGATTCTTCTTCAACCCTGTAAATAATATTACACTATTGTTTTCTTGTTGGCAACTCCACATTTATTTTTTAACAGTCAGTTTTTCATCAGAGCTGCTAGACATAATTTCACAATAATTTATTTGAAATATAAAGAACTATTCATTAAAAGTAGAACACCACTTTTGAACAACTTCTTTACTAATTTAATACAACATTAGTAAACAAAACAACAGAATATTTTAAACATGTAGCTAACAACTTTAATATCTGAGCTACAGTGTAAACAGATGCGACACCAATATAAATAGTGACAACAAAATAACTCACATAGTGTTCCAGGAACCAGTCAAGAGATGTTGCTTACCTGGTTCCTGAACTAAACTACAAATTAGATAAGCTTGATGTAGCAACCATAGAATAACAACATGTAACTGATTTCTGCATTAAAGTTTGTTCTTACTGCAAATAAGAATACTAAAAAAAACTTAGTATTTATGAATTTGTGACTGGTTTCTGGAATAAATTATTCGATTATTATAAAAAACAATCTCCATTTACCATATTTTAGGATGTAGCAAACAATAAAAATATAAAATCCATTGCTGTTATTATAAAAGAGTTCTATCTATGATTGATCCAAATGTAACCTTAATTAAACATTTGTTGATTCCATCTTCACGTGAGATACTAGTAACCACTAACACTTTTAAATGTTTTAAACTTGCCTATAGTAGCACTTGTTGAGGACGACCGTTTCGGGAGATGTGTCCCTTAGTCAACTCAAACCATCAAGTCAGCACGGTCTGAGTTGAAAAGGGACACATCTCCCGAAACAGCTGTCCTCAACTAGCAAAGTAAGTGCTACTATAGGCAAGTTTAAAACATTTAAAATTGTTAGGCCTTAATTAAAGTTTAGCCTTATCTAGACGTTGTATTAAATGTTGAATTATTTTGTGATTCAAAGTTTTGTTTTCCAAAATCTGTATTAAATAAATTGGTTCTTCAAAGGAAATAATTTGGTATTAAAATTTATAAAAATAAATAAAATTAACATACAGTAGAGTCTTAAAATTCCAATTCTTGATATTTTGAGTTTCCGTTAAGTTCAAGCCTATTTCTATTTGAGCCTGTTTTATCTATTTGAAAGGTAGTGATGAGTCGGGCTTCCAAGAAATGTTTGTATCAGTACGGTTAGCAAAGGAAATGATTTGGGTTTTAAAGAAATGTTTATAGTCATACGGTTTGCAAAGGAAATGAGTAGAACTTCCAAGATATGTTTATATCAATATGGTATGTGTAGGAAATGAGTCGGGCTACCCAGAAATTTTCATATAAAGTTCTATAAACTTATTTAGTTCATTTTTAGGGTAGTATTAGGGTACATTAAAACTCCTATTTTTTCTAAATTATAGGAACGTATATCTGTGTAATCTGAGTTTTCGATAATCTAAGAGGGTCTCAGTCCCATCTACCTCGAATTATCGAGAATCTACTGTACTTTAAAAGTAATTGCCAAAATAATTTTTAAAAAAATCATAAGTAATTATTGGAAAAACTAAGTAAAAACAACCAACTTGCTGCTGCGTTTCGAAACCGTTGTTTCATTGACTAAGCAATCTGATACAGGCGGTTTGCTACTAGCTTGAGCGATCGCCGCCAGTAGCAGGTTAGCTTTGCTAATGAAACAACAGTTTCTAAACATGTCTGCAAGTGAGTTATTAGTTTTAACTTAGTTCCTCAAATAATTACTTATGATTTATTCAGGGAAATCCAGATGATTACAACAACCAATTTTGAAAAGCTCTACTTAAAAATTATTTATCAGAAAGATCACTTGAACAATAGTTTATGACTATCCGAACTTTAAATTTAGTAAATTTGTTAAAACTTACTAAGACAGAACATTTTCAATCGCTAGTTGGCGATCTTCATCAGTGTCTTCTGCTTGGAGATGTCGGGGTCAAGCAGTGACGGTTTTAGAGGTAAGTTTTCGATAGTATCAAAGAGTATGTGTGATTTGTTTTGTGTTTGTTCGTTTAATATGTTTGTACTTTGTGTTTTTGTATGTCTGTAAATTTCATATTGTTCTAGTGTGTTGAGATGTGGTCCTTTTTTGTTGATGTGTAGGATTTCTAGGTTATTGTAAATGTCTGTGTATTTGTGTCCTGTTTCTTTTATGTGATTGTAAAATGTTGAGTTGGTCTACTGTTTGTGTTCCTCGGCTCTTTGTTTAAAGCTGCGACCTGTTTGTCCAATGTAGAATTTGTTACATTCGTCACAGTTCAGTTTGTATGTGCCTGGTGCTTGTAGTTTATCTTTGTTGTTGGTGTTGTGTTGTATTTTGTACTATAACTTGTTATTAGTTTTGTACGGTATTTTGTATCCTATTTTTTGAAATTTGCGGGCCATTTTGTTTGTTGTTTTGTTTATGTATGGTAATGTGATGTATTTGTTTTCCCTGTCTATAGTGTTAATTTTAGTGTTTTTTTGTATTTTGTACCATAGTTTGTCTATTATTGTGGTGTTGTATCCATTTGTTTATGCTAAATATTTAATCGTGTCTAGTTCTTTGTTTAGGTTTTCTGTGGTCACTGGGACTTCTTTAAGTCTATGGAGGATAGATCTGAAGGCAGCGTGTTTGTGTTGGATAGGGTGATTTGAGGTGTTGTGAATAAGTGTGTCTGTCGTAATGAGTTTCCTGTAAATGTTGAAGCTGTGTTTTTGTGTGTGGCTTTTTGTTATGGTTAGGTCGAGGAAGTTTAGGGATCGGTTGGTTTGAATTTCTGAAGTGAAGTGGAATTTTGGGTGTATTTTATTAGTGTAGGTGAGGAGTTTTTCGCATTGACGGGAGTTGCCTCCGTATAGTGTTATGATATCATCAACGTATCTGTGCCAGTAAATGATTTCGTGTGCATGTGTATTGTTTGTGAATTGACTCGACATCTCCAAGCGGAAGATACTGATGAAGATTGCCAACTAGTGATCGAAAACATTCTGTCTAAGTAAGTTTTAACCAATTTACTAAATTTAAAGTTCAGATAGTCATAAACTATTGTTTAAGTGATTAATAAGATTCACCGAACGTAATTGACTACAAAATTCAAGTATTTAACAGAAATGATTTATTAGAAATATACAAAACTTATTTGAAATACAAATTAATTTAAAAAATACTGAACAAAATCTAGTTTTTAAAAGCTTGCATAGATTTTCAGCATTGGCGGTTTCCCATATGTAAATATGCCTTTTAATTTACACAATCTACAAAGTACTAAAAAAATTTGAAGTTTTTATTACAGTTAAAAAGAAATTTAATACAATATGCAGTACTGAAATTAATCTCAATTAACAAAAATAAAAAATTCAGTAGAACTCTTACTATCCGAATCAGTTGGGACTGGAACCCATTTGGATAAACATAAATTTGGATAATTGGATTTTTTCAAAAAATATGAATGTTAAGTAATTACTGTATTTAAATTGCAAATGGAAGAAAAAACGTTTGTTTTACAGTTTTATATTTTTTCTAAGCTTTCTCCCAAGAATCTAAAATTGTAGCGTTTTTACAAGTAATCGAATCACAAATCCGAAATTGTGTATCCAATAGTACACTGTTGGAAAATAGCACATGAAAACTGCATCTTCTAATTCTTTGTTTTTTGCTGCCTTCATTGATTTTCTTCATGAAGCCTTGCCCCTTCATGAAGCATTGAAACGAAGTTTAAAAGTGTAGGCATACTCCTTTCAATGTCTGATATTGTTAATTGTTCAACACCGAATATCTCAGCCAACTGTTTACCCATTTTTCCTTTATCTGATTGATCTATAATTTTTAGTTCACTTGGTAACAAAAAGACAATTTGTGTTTTTTTGAAGCCATAGTGAACAATGAAACTCAATCACAAACAAAACAACAAACCGATGCAAATCAAAGACACACTGCTGACTAATAAAAATGAATTGTGGTAGTCATGTCAGGCCAGCAGAACTGCACTGAGATGGTGACCCAGCATCAAGATAATGTTTGCACTGCCCCTACACTAGTTTCACTGAGAAAAGGCAAATCCCACATAAAGACAAAACCATTATTTTGGAAATTTCACTACGTTTCTGTATTAATTTTTTTTTTCTGAAAACCTGAAATGGATTTGGATAATTGGAGTTCTACTGTATTGATATGAATAGAGTCAACAATCTAAAACTGTTGGATGTGTTAAATTTGATTGAAAACATATTTCTCTTAATATTAGATTAGTAACATTTCATAAAGTATGCAAAATGCATACCTTCAAAATGTTATAAGGTGGACAGTTTAAATACCACAATAAAAATTGTTATATATTATGTTTTAATATAATCCATTTTCTTGGTTCATGGCCTCAAGAACATCATTAAAACTCATGCTATTTCTTCTAGCAACAGTTTCTACAGATTCTACAAGGAATCTAATAATAATATCCAAACAATAATTATTACTTTTAGAATAATATTGCACAGCTGATGTTCCATACAACTCATCATTTAATGTGTCAACTTGTGTACTCACTGTCCTATATCGCTTAGTCACAAAACGACACATTTTGTCCCATATGTTAGTTGTAAGCTCTACTGTGGAATGCCTAGGTATTGTGACAATATTTGTCAGAACAGTAAGATCAGAATCAGAATCACTTGATGTTAGATTGCTACAGTCACAGTTAAGATTTGACTGTGCTGAACAATTACATATTTGTACTTGATCATCAACAGGACCCAATGAACTGTGTTGGTCAGTATCAACTTTTCGAGATTGTTCAGCTTGATCAAATGAAGAATTATTATTTTCACTAGTTGAGTCATGCTCCTTTCTTTCTTCTAATGTCAAAGTTAATCGATCGATGGATTTAGTATTAATATTATTGTCCAGTGTGTTGTATTTATTTGTATTAAACTTCTTTTTCCTTAATGGACCATTGCCTTTGAGTTTACGTTTCAAATTGTTTTGTTTTTTTTCAACTTTTGCTTCAAAGGTTGAGTTAAAATTTTTATATTTTTCAATCTCCAAGCCATTTTCCTGAGACATATTTTCTCCTTCACCATTTTGTTTTGAATTTGTTAAGGAACATGTTTCTTGCAAATCAATACTAGAATCAAAAACTTCTACTTGCGGGTTTACAATTGTTGATAATATGTCCTTATGAGTTTCATGACTCATATCCCCAGAAACTGATGGTTTATATTTAACTTGCTTAGTAAGTAAAATTTTGTTTTCAGTTGGAGACATTTTTGACGTACAAATATAAGATTCTTCACTAAATTTATTAAATAAAGATATATCATTGACAATTTTGTTGCCATCTTCATTGTTTAGACCATTATAATCCATTATTTGGTTCATTATAGTTGATCCAGTATGGACAGCAAAGTGTGTGCATTCTGGAAACAAAATATTTTGCTTAAATTGCTATTTGAGTACAATGAGCAGAATGTTTTAATCAGTAATATAAGAGGTTATTGTTTTTAATTAATGTTTTAAGATTTTGTATGAATCAATTTTGTTTAAAAAACACTTACCTTCATCATTTTCATCATTCAGAACAGGATGGGGAGTTTCTTCAATGGAATGGGCGACTGACAAGTTATCCATTTCTTGCAAAATTTTTGTTTGTCATCAATTATGAAAAATCCCACATACCTGAAACAGTTTCCTCATAGCTATATGCAATATTGGCAGATTTATCAACCCCCAAACTGGTATTTAATCTTTGAACCACAAATTTTATACAAAATTTTTAAGCTACTTAATTAAATACCAGTTGGTGTTGGAAGTACATCATACATAATCTTTTGGAAATCTCAATGATTTAAATAGAGTAATACTCTCAGAAGTGCTATAAGAAAACAATAATAATCTATGAAAAAAATTTATCAATATTTAAAATAACTTAAAATTAAATGTTTTGGTCATGGGATAATTTAAATTGGAATTATTGTTACTAAATAATAAAAATAACAATACCCTATCAGAGATCTAAAACTGGTAATCTTCATAAACATAGAAAAATATAATTAATGAAATAACAGACATATAAAATTTATATTTTTCAAGGTATAAAAAAAGGAAGCAGTTCTGTAAAAAATAATAAACCATTACTATGTAGGTAAAATTTATTACTATTGACAAATAATTATACAAAAGTATTGTATGTTTCTGGAATTTATAAATCAAGCTTTTTGATTGCTGGTTACTGTGCTTTGATCTGATGATTGCTGTGTGAGGTGCAGTTTGCTAGCCCGGTCGATAAAATTTAAATTGAAATCTACTCATATTTATATAAATAATATGGTACCAATAAAAAACAATTACTGACTTTTCATTTTATTTATTTACAACTGAATACAGTAAACCTTTGCTACAACAAATCATCAGAGGGGTGTGGATTTATTAATTCGTTAAAACAAGGTTAATTTTCACCAAAGTTTTTCCTCTTTGAACCATTGCATAAGAACACTTTGGAATTAAAACAAACAACACAATCTATTCATAGCAAATACATACATTATATATATATATATATATATATATATATATATATATATATATATATATTCTTGATATTTTACGTTATTCATTGTTTTTCTGTTGCACTGACTTTATGAAGTTAATATATTACTATTGTAAGTAATTTTATCCACCATTAAGTGCAATGATTTTACCTTGTGTGATGAGGCGCCTCGTCACACAAGGTAAAATCATTGCACTTAATGGTGGATAAAATTACTTACAATAGTAATATATTAACTTCATATATATATATATATATATATATATATATATATATATATATATATATATATATATATATATATATATATATATATATGCTGATACGTATTCCTTCACGGATGGAAAAATATGATGAATAGTTATTATCTGGAGTACATCCGTTCATTCTGCAGTGCATAAATTCGCAGTTCTGACGTTTCGCTAGAATCTCATCTAGCATAGACAAATCTCATCTCGCTCTTCAACTGTTGTTGGGCTCACTCCGTCTATGCTAGATGAGATTCTAGCGAAACGTCGAATTTGCGTATTTATACACTGCAGAATGAATGGATGTACTCCAGATAATAACTGTTCATCATATATATATATATATATATATATATATATATATATATTAAAACAACATAGGTTATTCAAATACAAGAATATTTATTCTTGTATTATTAATAATAAGCACCAAAAGTTATTTTTCATACAATGACAATATTTATAAACAAGAAGATGGTCTTGCTATGGGCTCGCCTTTATCAAATATATTATCTGAAATATTTTTACAACAATTAGATAATAAAATAAATGAAATTATAAAAATATATGATAAAAATGGTTATTGGGTTCGCTATGTAGATGATGGAATGTATATATCAAACAATAATAATATAAACTTAACAAATATTTTGGATAAAATAAATAAAATTAATAATAAAATCAAACTTACTTATGAAATTGAAACAAATAACAAAATAAATTTTCTAGATTTAACAATAATAAGAAAAAATGAAAAATTTGAATATATGATATACCGTAAACCAACTTTAACAAACCAAATTATACCAAATAATCCTAATCATCCATACAATCAAAAAATAACTGCTTTATATAACTTATTATATAGATTGCATAAAATACCCATGAATGAAGAAAATAAAATAAGAGAAAAAAACATAATTTATCAAATTGCATAAAACAAACTGTTGACATACTTAATTATAATATTTTTAATAAACAAAATAATAATTTAATTTGCAATAGTAATAATAATACAATATGGACTTCATTTTTATTTATAGGCCATGAAATAAAAATTATTACCAAATTATTTATAAATACAAATATCAAAATTGCATACAAAACTAATAACAAAATAATAAACATAATAAATAACAATAATAAAACAATTAATATGCATGAAAAAGGTGGTGTTTATAAATTAGAATGCGAAAATTGTAATAAAGCTTATATAGATCAAACCAAGAAAAAATTAAAAGAAAGATGTAAAGAACATTTGAATGCCTATATTAATCCAGAAATATATAAATCAAATTTCGCAAATCATTGTATTAATAATAAGCACCAATTTCCAAATATTGAAAATATGAAACTTATAAAAGAAATTAATAAGAGATTAAGAATGAATATATATGAAGCATTCGAAATATTTAAACACAATAATAATAACAAATTAATAAAAGAACAAATACAAATACATTCTAAATTTGATATTATATTCAATGTCTATAATGTTACAGCAACAAAATAAATTTGGCAATTTGTATAAATTTAGGAACAATTCTATTTCTAATTTAACATATGTTTTAGGCCTATAGCTTAAATTATTGTAATTTTCATTCCTGATGATGTTAGTACTGTTTACCAACGAAAAGCTTTGAATATAAATTAATAAATATTCTTGTATTTGAATAACCTATGTTGTTTAAAATTATTAAACAAGAAAACGTATTATATATATATATATATATAACCTACATACACGATATGTAGGTAATTAACAAACGTATTAGTGTAATTGCATGTGTAACGGTTTAGTACAGTTCTCGAAATTCATCCAGTATTGCTTTCTGTCAAACTACTGTGCATCACCTATTGTGCCCGAGCTACGGTACACGCTACTGTGCAATACTCTCCCCATTTTAGGTAATATGAACTCAACTCCAACAGTAATTGTCACATCGCATCTCCGTATTCTTTCCTTGCCATTTTTGGCTCATTATTACATGTTTTTTCATCCTTTTGGATCTTACAAATCCTTTGCAAATAAGTGTTGAGATCAATCTCAGAACAAAGAGTAGTGTATTTTATCAACTAATTATTTTCTCATTAAACCTTTTCAAGCACAAGAGTGTTAGCACATGGTAAAGTAGTGAAACGATTTTTATATCTTATTCTTTTAGCGAACCTTTAAATTATCCCCTTTAAAGTGTTTCAGGGATCAGTTTATAGTGGAATGGTGGTATGAACACCAGGTTTCGTTGACTACATTTACCCAGAACATTTATTCCATGTAAGTTGAGTGTTTATAGTTAATTTACTTTATTCTAATTTTGTACTTAAACCTCTTTGAAACATATACTCAAGGCAACTCACAAATTTGCCGTTCTTAAATTTATCTGTGTGGTCCTCCGGTAATTAATTATTTTCTGTTTTTGCGTCAAACTTAAGGGCTGAACACCACATGTAACATTTATACATACCGAATTCTATCATTGGCCTTTAAACATAGAAAAATATAAAGCTTTCATTGGTGGAAAGTAAATAAGAAAGCTTTAAACACAGAAGTAAGAGAGGTATAAAAAAATTATAAGACTTTAAAAATAATCAGTAATAATTTTTTGGGATAGGAAAAGGCAGGTTAATGTCTCACAAACACGCACTATTGTATGCAGCAATGCTGTGAACTCGGGGTCTACCTGGTTGTATCGCTTAGTCTCTGGATAATGGAGAGTGCTTCCACCAGATGTAATATGAGATATAGTACTTATATTACATTAATGTAAATTTGGTAACGTCTAAAGGCCACTATAAAAATTATTTGATTTGATTTGTCATATTAACCAGATCATTTAACCTCAACGCCTGCAATTTCTTAGCAATGATCTTTGATGCAACACACACTACAAAATACCTATGTTTTTGAATTGGGTTAACTTTTTGTTTTCTATCAATCGATCGTGCATCAGAGGGTGAAAATAGCACCGACATTTTAGAGTCTAATAAAATGTGCTGTACTTACAATTTTAACTTCTAAAGCAGCCAAAACACACATAAATTTCAGTTTTTCTTGTCTATTAAAGTTTTAAACAATTATTATATTCCACACAGATTATGTTAAAAAACACTAATATTATATACAATTATTTACATGTTGTTCTAGGGTCTGATCACTGAACATTGTAAGACGAGAACTGTACATCGAACACTAGTTCCCCTCTTCTTCCTATTTTGGGTTCTGGCAAGACTTTAACAATGTCATTATCTCACTTATGTCTTCATTTCCTGGGTATGTAAATATGCTGATTTTTTTGTTAGGAACTTTCGGAACATATTGCACAACAGGATAATCAGAATCAAATCTTGTAGTTGTACCTACAAAATCTTTAATGTTAGTTTTATTTGAAAATTTTACAAGGACCCAATAATTAACTTTTTTGCTTTTCAGAATACTGAAAAGTCTAAGGGCTGCAACAGGTGACTGGTTTGTGGTGGTAATTTGAGAATCGTTATATCCTCGTCAATTGCTGTTTGAATTAAATTTATGCTTATGTGTGTCAAATGTCCATCATATATAATTAGTACAGGTCTTTCAAGTCCTACTTCTTTTAGGAAACTATGAAAAAAATAATTTTCAAAAACTTTGGTCACCATCTAGCCTTTCAATGTGGCAGCATAAGTAGTCCCTGGGTAACCCTTGTCCAGAGGAGCTGTCCATTCACCCCAAACATTTTCCCCCTTGAAAACAATCATTGGGGGAATCTTTTTCCCTGTAGAAATGCAACACAGTAAAACAGAAATGTTTTCTCACCCAGGAGAACTAGTAGACCTAGTTGCAGGTATACCCACTTCTCCTACAACTTTGGTTTTAGACGGGTCAGTACAAAAAGAGGTTTCATCTAGATTGCAGATTCAATCTGGTTTATCATGAAGTCATCCAATGTGTCTTTTTTAGTATTTTAAAATATTCATATATGACAAATGGATCACATGCCTTTTTTTCTGGTGAATTCAACCCTTTGGGGGTTTTTTATAGATAACTTGTTGCGTCTTTTGTAGCCGATGAACTAGTCTCTACCTGGAGTTTGATTATGAAAAGGTGTTTCAATGTGGTTTTCTTTTACATAACAACCAACAAGATTTAGTATTTCTTTCCTTGACAGACCAAATCAATGTTTAACTATACATTTTATGCAATTGACAAGCTTTACTTCTTCTTCATATGGTAACGTTGTACTCCTTCCACCAGATTCTGATCCCCCCCCCCCCCGATACCCTTTTAAATGGTCCAGTATAGTTGACAAGGGTATTTTGACACTTGCACTTTTAGCCCCAACTCTACCACTTTTATGTCTTCAATAGCTTTATTTAAATTGTCTTTGGAATAACCTAATCCTCTTGAAGTTTTTCTAATATAAATGAACACCATACTGAGTTAACTAAATTGAGTTAGTTGAAAGCCACTACTACTACATCCAAAGCCAACAGCTACAAAACAAGCATAACCTATAGCACAATTAATCATGTTAAAACATGAATTATAACAGGAAACTCAAGCAGAAAAATAAAATCAATTGATGATTGTTTATTACAATGATGTGGGGCAAGTGCGTTCTAGGCTGTTGTACATGCCCCCCCCCACACACAAAATAAAGGGGTAAGTGAGTAGTGCATTTTATTTATTTGTTATTTCAGAATAGTGTGTAAAATCCATGCTACACTGAAAGTACAGCTAAAAATGTACCATAGATTGAATTTTCACAGTAACAATTATGCAAATTTTTTTGTATAAAATATATGCAAAACCCTTACGGGCTCTCTCAAAAACCAAAAACCTATTGTGTAAGGTCAATATAAGTTAAACAATATAAAACTTTTTTCTATACTTTATATTTAATACAATTCAGTAAATAGAAGATATCTACATTATATTGTGACAGTTACATGTCTTAAAAAACATTTTTAATTAAGTTAGAAGCAGAGATCGCACTTACTCCACCTCACTTAACATTTTACTCAGTAATAATAATAATGCAATAAGGACAAAATACATTATTTTCAAGCCTACAATAAAATTTAACAATTTAATATATGCTAGGATTCCTAATTAAGTTGATATGGTTTTTGCATCATCTGTGTTTTTAATAATCTCTTTAAAACGCTTTTTAATTAATCGATATTGACAAGATACAGCAGTAACAGCTTCACTTCAACAAAACCACCTAGTTCTTAGAGGGTGTTCAAGGGTTATTGTTGGTTATGACATCCTTCAGTAATATTACACAATAAAAACTAAAATACAACAGTTAGGCTTTACACAGTAGGTTATCTTTACAACAAACACTAGACTCAAATGTAAATGCACATAACTTAGACATATGTAAATATGAATTCTGTAGCCTGAAATCTGGTAAAGCAAACCTGACATTGTGGTACCTTATTAAAGTAAAGCGTTACATGACATTTCCATTCTAAAACCATATTATTTTGACATCAATTGCATTTAATTAAAAATAGTTTCAATATCTGTTTTCTTCTAATTTTTTGAATCCAATAATGCTTAATAGGTCTATTTGACTTGTTAAAGTACAGTAATACCCCGTCTTACGCGATTCCCAAGTTACGCGGTTTTAAATCACACTGTCTTAGTTATGCATAAACTGGCCCTTTCTGGTAGAAAATGCTTATGAGAACTTTTATAGCTCATAAAGAGAAAATATTTTCAGGTTTTAAGGACACCAAAGACCAATTGACAGTGATATTTGGAGCGAATACAGCAGTTGACTGTAAGGTGCAATCTCTCATAGTTTATCGCTCTGAAATCCAAGGACATAAAAAATATTTCTAAAGCTAGCTTGCCTGTGATTTGGAAGTTGAATCGGAAAGCTTTGGTAACAGCTTTTTTTTGGGGGGGGGGGCTGGTTTGGTCATCATTTTATACCTCAAAACGAACGTTATTGTCGATCTAAACAAATTCCTTTTAAAGTAATTCCATGCAACAATGCACCTGCCCATCCTCCTACTACTTTAACTAATTTCGACACACCTGTGAAAGTGATATTTTTGCCACTAAACACAAATAATTTCCTTTATCCGATGGATTAGGGAGTCATCGAAACATTTAAAGCTTATTATACAAGATCATTTGCGCATCTGCATGGAGCTGTAAGACAGAACAACGAACTCTCTGTTGGAGATTTTTAAAAATAATTCAATGTTTTAGAAACTCTGAGAATCATTGGACAATCTTGGAATGAAATTTCACAAAAAAACTTTGAATGGCGTTTGGA
The DNA here is from genome assembly GCA_036971475.1 of Prosapia bicincta. Taxonomy (NCBI): domain Eukaryota; kingdom Metazoa; phylum Arthropoda; class Insecta; order Hemiptera; family Cercopidae; genus Prosapia; species Prosapia bicincta. Next base: position 43,161,815 of record JBAIZL010000002.1, read on the forward strand.
AAAAGGTGTGTCAATTTTTTCACCACTGAAATTCAAGCGGAATGAGTGCCAGAATCTGATAAAATTGCTGATATGATTGAAGAAGTTGTCGGTTTTGTCAGACAAATAAATTTAGAAGTAGATAATTATGACGTTCAAGAACTGCTGGATTTATACAACCAGGAGCTGACAATTAATTGATGAGCTCATAGAAATGTGTGAGCAAGAGCAAGACCTTAAAGACACAGACCCATTTGACGTAGAAGATGAAATGACGGTTAGAAACTTGACAAAAGGAATTAGTATAACTGAGCAAGGCTTACAAAATTTGGAAATAGACTCCAACGATGAGCGTATTTTTACCCCAAAACAAGAAACGAAATAGCAAGATACGAGGAAATTCTGCGTGAGAAGACAAAATCTGCAATTCTTCAAATGAATTTACTACATTTTATAAAGCATTCTATGTCAAAATAACATCTGTTTACTTACTTCTTTGCAATATGTATGTATATAATATAATCTTTTATTGTATTATGTTTTTAAGATTTTAATAAATACACATTTTTCTTTTAAATTACTGTATTAGTTTATTTAGTCTTTGGTCCCAATTACACATTATTCCTATGTGATTGTATGTAAAGTTATATACCCCGACTTACGCGAATTCGACGTACACGGTTATAGCTCGGTTTCACCTATCGCGTTAGTACGGGGTATTACTGTAATATAGATAACCAAAGCCATTTGCTAGTCATTTTAACATTATCAGGAGATTCATCTTTTATACAATTATTTTTTTTCCTGGCAAAAAACCAATTGTGGTTATCAATGCCAAACAACAGCAAATGTAATACCAAAATAGTTAGATAAAACAAAATATATTAAAATTAAATAAATAAAACAAAACAAAATTTAGAAAACATAAGAGTAATAATATAAAAATAAATATGCAACAATAAAGAAAAACACAACAATAAATAACAAAACAACGTAACAATAAATCTATAGTAATATAAATAACACTTGATGTAGAAAATAAATAGGTTAACAATAATTAAACTCTAAAGACAAACTAACATGAATACCTCTATACTATAGTAAATAAATAAATTTGTAAATTAACTTTTTTTAAAAATTCAAATATTAAATTTTATATAGTATATTAAGGTGGCGAAGGAATGGGATGACAGGGTCGATGGCCAAGGCATCGTCCGTTAACAATACCTTCAAACTCCCTTGTAAATTAAACCTGTCACAAAAACTTCAAACCACCACAATTTACCAGTATATGACAGATAGTGATGGTATTTCCACAGAACTGATATAAAGGTCCTCACGACGCATCAGATAACTATGAATTAGATAAGAGTGAATTAGCCACCACTTCCACAATATGTTTTGAACGAATAGAAAACCATGGATGGATGGTATCCTTAATTTCCCTAAGCCTATTGTGATTTACACATTGCCATTCATCATTCCAAGCAGCAGCCAATTAGCGTTTCACATAACAAATATAATCAGATGCCATAACACGTTGTGTAGATGGCACCAGACTAGTGGCACTCTTCGTCGCTTCATCCGCTTTTGTGTTTCCAGTAATTCCACAGTGACTGGGAACCCAACAGAATGTTACCCCAACACTCCCCAATTGAAGATTGTGTACTGCACACAAAATATCCCCAACTAAAGGATTCATGGAGAACACATCCTGAAGGGCCAGAAGTGCACTTTTCGAATAGCAACACAAAAGGTAATGAGAAGAGGTAGATTGGATGACATTTAGAGCTTTAAAAATGGCAACTAGTTCCGCTGTGAAAACACTAAATGCTGAGGGTAATCCATATGTGACCATACGTCCCAACGCATAAAACGCACACCCAACGCCATTTTTCAGTTTAAACCCATCAGTGACATTAATTTCATTGTGTTGGTAGGATCTCGAGATTGTAAAAAACTCCTGGTAGTAAATCACATCAGTAGTGTGTTTGATATAACTGGCCAATGAGAAATCAAAACATGGTGTTTTTATTATCCATGGAGATAGATAGCACATTGTTCGTTCGGACGTATTAGGAAGTACCAGCTCACAGTTATCCATTATGCGTAACGTCATTATGCAGAATGGCGCACTTGAACATTCACGTACATTATAATTAGGTGCATATGGGTTATGAAAGACCATTTTGAATGCTGGATGATTAGGCTTGCTTTAAAGACCAGAAATATACGATATTTGTAACATTTGACATTGTTTTGACAAGGAAGGTTCCCCAGCCTCCACAAGAAGACTAGGGATTGGGATAGTTCTAAACGCACCAGTAGCAAGTCCAAGTCCAGAGTGTTGAACGACATCGAGAGTTTTCAGAACTGTAGGTCCTGCTGATGAATAGGCTTGACAGCCATAATCTATAATCGATCTAATGACTGTGCGATAAAATGGAAGCATACTAGTTCTGTCAGCTCCTCAATTTGTACCACTAAGGACTCTTAAGATATCCAATTTCTTGCTGCATCTCACCTTCAAATCACGAAAATGTGGGATTCATCAAACAAAAGACATAAAAATCAAACACCATCTGTGGTTTGAAGCTGAATTTCCTCAATATAAAGGATAGGCTGCTGGTGTTGCCTACGACGACTAAATACTACACATTGGGTCTTCGAAGTAGAGAACTTTGCCATTAGAGTTCTTGACCATTCCTCTAATCTGTGTATAACTAACTGCAAAGATCTTTCCGCAGTTGCCATGTTACGAGCAGACACATATATTCAGAAATCATCTACAAAGAGAGAACAGTGTACTGGAGATTGTATACTACATGTTATACTATTAATAGCAATGGCAAACAGCATTACACATAGTATGCTTCCCTGCGGAACACCATTTTCCTTTTTATAACTATTTGAATATGTGCCTTCAAGACGAACGTGGAAGGACCTATTTGACAGAAAGTTAGCGATGTTCCCCTGTATATCCCATGCCTTTAACATATTTAAAATTCTTGTTTTCCATACCATATCATATTCCTCCTCAACGTCAAGAAAACAGCAACGAGGTTTGACGCAAGAGAAAGGCATTTTGTATAGCAGATTCTAACAAAACCAATTGGTCAACAGATGATCATCCTTTTCTGAAACCAAACTGTTTGTTGCTAAGAAGTTTGTTGGTTTTTAGGTACCAGACAAGACGGTGGTTGACCATCTTCTCAAGTAGTTTGCACAAGACGCTTGTAAGAGATATAGGCCTGTAACAACTGGGATTGGTTTTGTCTTTACCTGGTTTTAAAAGAGGAATTACAGTCTTACAGGAAGAGGTTTTTCTTACAGGAAGAAAAAAATAAAAATAGTTAACAACACCCCAAATAACTAAGAGTTTTGCAAAAATCCAAATTTAACCATAATTACAACACTCACAATGCTTTATGAAAACAAGGTTTTTTTTATAAAAAAGCACACTAAATTATACTAGATTAGAATATAACTATGTTACAATATAACTACAAGTATCCGGTTAGGATAGACAAACAGTTACAATATCAAGAGAAACATGACCTTGATCAACATAAATGATGTATAAAAAGAACAAATATACTTCACTTATGAACAGGGAAGACTATGCTAGTAAGTTTTGTTTGTTATATTCCGAGGTATTTTGTAGCTATAATCAAATATATGATAGTATTCTGTTTTGTAAAGTTTTGTGTGCATAGTACACTTTCATTTTTGTGTGTTTAAAATAAGTTTTTTGGGATATCCTGATGAGTTTTAATTACATTTTCCATTTTTGATTTAATTAGGTAAAATCACATCTGTCTACATCATTATGTAAAATTTGATTTACAATAAAATTTACTTCTAAAACCTATATAAATACTTCTTTTTTATGTATAATATACTGCAAGATTTAATGTGTACAATAAACATAACAAAGTTAGTAAACGTTTCTCCTAATTACGATTTTTATAGTATAAGCTTGTACATGCAGAAAATGACAATTTTTATATCATTGTACTCTGCCTAATTTTCCTAATATACTAATATTTCTAACCTAATTGTAAAATTTGTTTGCAAGGAAACTGAAAATAATAAGTATAACGTAAAAGATATAAAAATTTCCATAAAAACTATAATAGAAAATGAAACAATTTAAATTTTTTTATTTCATTTCATTAAATACATAGATGTTTTTTAACTTGTAAAACTAGTTAATAGTTATATAATGTTTGCAGTTTTTCAACTAAGTTAATAGAATATAGAAACTACTATGAGTATTAAGTAAAATGTAGTTGTGTTCAGAGAAAATTAAAATGTTTAAGCATTGTGAAGGTTACAGTTTTTTTTTTATCAGCATTTACTTACTGTATTGACGTCTTTGATTAAACGAAGACTAAAAGCAACCAATAAACAAATTCAGGCTTGAGGTAATCCAACAATCTCTTAAATTATATCTGGAACCTCTCTTCTAATGAATTCAATCAATACGAAAATGCATTATTGATCAGGAAAGCCTTCTAAAGTTTCTGGTAACATATGGTGGGGATAATACTAAGAAAGCCAAGATTGTGTATATTAATATAAATTTTGAAATTTATTCCTGACGCCTGTTATATAGAAAGTTATGGTCCTAAAACAAAAGTGAAATGTAAAATAATGAAATTTAGAAAAATTTTAAACCAAAGACCAAAAAATTAATAGATTTCAACTTAAATTATTGGGATTGGTAAACAAATGTTCGAATGAACAAATTCATATACTATTTTGAACTTAGATAAAACGTACAAATTTCGCCGATTCTCATGAACAAAATTTACAATTTTCAAGAGAAAATTTCTATAGCAACGCCTAAAAAAACTTATTGGATGTACATAAACCATACAATTTCGCGAGAGTATTATTTCCATCATATTACTCTTGAGTCACCTTAAAGTGAATTAAATGATATGGCTATATGTCTTGGGAAACAGCTGATTTTGTTATAGGTTATGTTATGTTGTTGTTGAACAGCTGTTTTCACACGTAAGTGGTATTATTTATTGAATAATGTTATGGAAAAAGGCTATTATATAATTTTTATTAGGTAATAAATGTATAAGGTATTTATTTCCCGTGCCTACATGTACGAATTTAACGAAAAAAATTATACCTGCCGACGCAGGAATACGAAAACTCTCGCTCAGGGAAATAAATACCATTTTATCAAAATAAAGTTGAGTCAAAAATTCAGTTTGTAGTAATCTGAAGTATTACTTTCGCGTATCAATGGCGCGCCGTACTTACGTATACTTTAGTTTAAATATACATATAAAGTTTCGAATTGGATAGATTTGGTTGTAATTTTGTACATTACTATATACCTATATTAAAATATACCTGTAGTGTCCAATCAGTATAGATTTGGTTGTAATTTTATACAAAAATACCTAATTTGGCGTCTACTTCTGCAGAGTAATACTTATTTGCCAGGTGCCGTCATGTGATCTCTATAGTTCTAGCCTTACATGTGTACATTTGGTTAAATGTATAAATTTATAACTAAATCTATCCTTACTGGATACTTCATACGTAAATAAAATTAACCTTCCGTAGCAATAACAAATTATAATTATCAATATAGCTTGAGGACATGTTTTTGATTCATTTTATTTGCATTGTATTGGGGGTGGGTAATGTGTATTTTTACCAGCACTAATAGCTCCACGTTTGGGGGGAATTACAATTTTCCAAAATTGTTAGTTTTTGGGGTTTGAACGAGAGTTGTAATAATTTTTTTCATATCCCTGATGACTTTCTGCGTCGGCTGGTATAATTTTTCTAGCAAAAACCGAACACGTGAGTACAGGAATAAAATACCTTGATTTTATAAATCTCAATACGATAGCAGTAAGTAACATGTGTATTTTCAATCCATTGTTTAAGTGAATTAGGTGAGTCTGATTACATTTTAAGAACTGGTTTCAAATGAATTTGTTAAAAAAAATTGTATTCAGTAAATATAAATAAATGTTTGTTGTTAAGTACATTATTTTATTATTAACTACAACAGATGTCATTCTTTATTAAATACATTCCTCAAACAAAGATATAAGTATTGAATAAAAAATGTATAAATTCATATTTTTTGCCGATTCTTTAAAAAAATTTTGCAAAACTATTAGCTCTATCTTGTTATTTATAGTACGAATTTTGGTGTTAAATACAAAAATTCTGTATTGTTGATTAGGTAATTTCTCAATATGTAAAATTAAATATTTTTCTCAATTTAAAATTTCTGTACACGTCTATAAAAGTTTTCACTTCTGTCGGCACTCCTTTGAGTGCCAGAACCAAATGCTTATCTTGAATTTTGTAGTCCATTACGTTCGGTGAATCTCATTAATCACTTAATATTGTTTAAGTGATTAATACAAATGCTTTTATATTAATGCTAATGTAATTATTATAATAATTTTTTATTTACTTAAACAATAGTTTATACTAATTTTACACTACTTTACTAAGTGAATACGTAATTGCTTACTTGCTGACGCGTTTCAAAACGATACTACAAGGAGTAGAGGGTTAGCTTCGTAAAAGGAACGATTGTTTTGAAACTCGTCAGCAAGTAAGCAATTACCTATTCACTTAGTTAAATAGTGTAAAATTAGTTTAATCAGTGAATTCAAGATGAATACATCAAGAAATTTCAGTAGTTTATGACTATCCGAACTTTAAATTTTGTAAATTTGTTAAAACTTACAGAGACAAAACTTTTTCGATCGCTATGTGATATCTTCATCAGTAGACACTGATGAAAATCGCCACATATTGATCAAAAACGTTTAGTCTCAGTAAGTTTTAACAAATTTACAAAATTTAAAGTTCAGATAGTCATAAACTATTGTTTAAGTGATTAATTAAGATTACTGAACGTAATTGACTACAAAATTCAAGAATATAATATTTTTATCAGTATTATGTAATGTTTGTAGCAACCAATATTTAGGTTCATTTAGGGCCTTCTGTGCAAAAACTATATGGATTACATAATATCTAAAACTATGACTGAAAAGGAGGGGGTAGAGTGACGTCACCTGGAGATAGCGCTGCTAAGTATCGGGAAAGAGTCGGTCGGTTTTAGTGATAGAGGTAGAATCTAGAATTCCGTGCACTATATAACTTACAAATGCAAAACGTCTATTATGTCACACGTTGATTTCAACAAAAGGAATTCGAAAGATAACTACAGAATTCAAATTTCGATGGTGGAAATGAATGACCCAGCTCACGCAACTACAGTAATAGCAAAATGCGAGTGCTCCTGAACACCAGGTAGGCTCACTCACACATAGACACTATAACGGTCCCAACAAGTGGAAACATATGACAAAAGAGATATAAAATTTTTTAATTTTAAAAAATAATTTGAATTTGTTTTCTCAACTTAAAATCTAAAAGAAAAGTCATTTTGAAAGAGACGTGATGAAATTTCCCAGTAACAAAGGCTGTGTTGGTTAGTCAATGGAACATTTAAAACTTTCGTTAGATTTGATTAAAAGTATGCTGCATGTGATAGCCCTTTTGTTAAAATGGTCATTGACAATGAATTTAATCTTAGTTATAATGTTTTTAAAAGGCTCTGGTTCAAAAATAATCTTTTATTAAAACTAAAACAGTGTAAAATTTTACAAAGCCTATCCCCTGATCAAGTAGTAAATTCTATGATAGTAATATAAATTGCCACTGATATTTGATTGCGAAAAAATCCTATTGATGAGTACAATATGCCAAACAGTTTTATATATCCTTAAAACTTTACCTGTGTTCAGTCCAATAGAGGAATGAATGTTATCACCTAGGTTATAATATCATATTCACACAAAGACCTGGGTCACAGCCCTGTAAAGGCGTAACGAGAGTATCTAGAGCTCAACCTACATTACATTTGTTGTGTTCTTTTATATCATACATTATTTGTAGCATAAATTTAAATAATTTTCTATAGAAGTTTTTCAATTACGAATTATTTTTTATATTTACTCAACTTTATGATTATCATATATCTTAAAAGAAGAAATTGCTCATTTGTAGATTCCATCTTCACATGAGCTACTAGCTATTAACTAAAAACACTTGTAAATTGTTACACTTTCCTATAGTAGCACTTACTTTATATTGTTGAGGATGGCCAATTCTGGAGATGTGTCCCACTGTTAACTCAGACCGTAACTGAACCAATTTGGTTGTAGGGTTAAGAGTAATTTTTAATTGCATTTATAACATTGTGAGGAAACAAGGTGATAATGGTGTTCCGAGACAAAGCAAAAATAAAATTAAAGAAAAATCAAATAAAATGAGTGAAGTTAGATAAGGAAATGACTCAATTTGGGCAGTATATGTTAGGAGACAGTGATGTGGATGTTGAAAATACATGGACTACTAATAATTCTTAAGGTTGTGGGACTTGTAGTCAAAATAATGAGAATTTAAATATCCTACAGATGTTCCAACAAATAATTCAGGGGAACGAACAATTAAAGAAATAAATAAATGACTGTTTAGATAGTGATAAAGAAGACATAGCAAATTAAATTTAAAAAATCAGTAATCAAGTAGCAGAAACAAATAAACGACTAGACAAAATTTTGTGCCGAGTTTAATGCTAAAATTGATGCAGTAAGCAATAGCTTTAAACAATTCATGAATAGGCAATTCTGAGAAACGGAATTGAAGATGAATCAAAAGCATGGTATACATATTCAAGACGTAGAACACACGTTTCAACACACAAATTAAAAATACAGAGTTAAAAACTAAGACCGTGCAAGAACAATGTTCAAATTGACATAATAAACAAACTGCTGATTTGGAACAATTAAAGGAAACAATAGAACCTAAGATAAAAAAAATTAATGAAAATGTGCAGCAGCTTAAAAAACAATTAAATTCCGTACAGAGTTGCGGAAAAATATTGGAGCGAATAGTTCAGGCGAAAGTGAGGGATGAACTTGAACTTGGAAGATATAATGTTCATAATTGACTCGACATGGTTGAATACGCGGAAAGAAATTTATTACTTTTTTAAGGGTTAGAACCGAAAATGTTAGACGACCAGATAATAAGAAAGCTAGCCAAACACTTTAATTAAGATATTTCTGTGGCTCTAATCACAAGGGGGATCAAAATTAGCAATTCATTTATAAGTTTAATAACAGAATTTCATTTTCAGAACATAAATCGCTACGAAAATAGGATCGGAACATATCACAGAAACAAAGGGTATCGCCCTTTGACAAAGAATAAAAATATGGGCATTGGACCATGGAGAAGATACCAAAACAAAAATTTTAAAAAGGAGAGCCCTCGGATTGTAAATCATGACCCAAGGCCTTCAATTAGTCAATGACTTTAGGACCTAACTCACCACACGTTACCTGTAAAACATACCTTTGCAGTACAATATTTACAGACTTACATGCCTCATAAATTTTACTTACCTACTAAATAACTTAATTTATAAACTTTAAATGCCTAAATTTAACTTTATTTTAATCCAAATTTAATTGAAATGCTTCTAAAACAAAAGCTTTAAAATTTTGTTTGAATGATATGATATGTATATTTTTATATAAAGATTGTATAGGATGTGATATTTGAGTTGATTTCTTTCTAATAATAGATTTGTCAAGCTTCCACTTCTTTATTGAAAGTCAACATTATTCATTTATTGTGAGATACTAAATATTGAGTTAATTTGTTTAAACCTAAAAAAAATATATACTTAGTAAAAAATCACTACTTATTGATATTTTTCAGCAGACACATTTTGCACTATATTAGTGCATTGTTGAATGCTGCGAGACACGGACAAGACACACAGATGTACTGATCTAGGTTAAAACACATCTGCCAAAAAATATCAGTAAGTTGGGTTTTTATCAAGTGATATCAGTAAGTATATATTAAATATAGCTTCAAGATGTACAACACAATAACTGCAAGTTCAAACAAATTAATGACTTTGCTAAACTATAATAATACCAAACTTATTAAACTTAAAGAAAAATCTCCTAAAGAAAATAGTTTGGTGCAATCGAAAACGTAATACAAGTATATTATTTTGTTAATTTATAAAATTGAAAGGTAAACATTTTACTGTCATGTAATAACAAAATCCTTAAGTAATAAATCCTTGTATAAAATGAGAACAGCAACTCAAATGAGAATGTGCTGTTTCTTTGTGATCCATGTTCAGTGATACTGAACTAGGGATGGAAATCTTACTACAGTTTGTTTGAAAAGGCTGGGTATCTGAAATCTTTTTGAAAAGTAGCTTATGTGGATTTGAATCCATGTCAGCAGTAGTACTTCTAAACAGATTCAACATCGTTGATTTCACTAGCCTTTTACATTACATTTGATGCAGTATAATTTGCACTTGTCTAATATATATTTAATCAATAACTTGTCTAATATATTATTATTAATCACTGGTTACAGTTAGCTTGCTGATGCCTTTTGTCTTTTTTACATGTTTGTTTATAGTGTTGAAATTATATTTAAAACTGAAAGTAATTGAAAATTGGAATTTTTGTTGTGAAAATTAAAAGTTTTGGTAAAGTTTGATCAAATGATTTTCAATTGCAATATATTTTTTTTTTGCTGTCTAAGTATGTTAGTCGAACATTTGTTGCAAACAAGCTACAAGAGATTCTGAGCACCACAAAACCTATGTTCTGCTTAAAAAGTAACATAAATGACGGTGCTGGAAAACAACCACAATTTTCATATACATTCCTGTAAGGAAAATTTCTTTATGGGTAATCGAACTCCCTTACACTATATTATACTATATACTTGTTTTAAAATATAACTAAATAACTGGTTAGTATAGATTTGTTTATAAAAAAGAAAAACTAAAGCATAAACTTTCTGAATGTAAAATGTAGCACTTGTGTAGTGAAACACGAGGCTTCAATGTCATACACACGAATAACATTTAGTTTTTATAATTTCAGAATTCAGAAAGCACTACTCCTTCTGCTGTTATATATTGTATGAGTATTGAACCTTTCCCAAATTTCAGTATTAGTATTAGTCAAGTTATATTATTTTTAATAAACAAATTAAATTTTACGAGATTCTTTGTAGGTATATTGTAATGTACAGGTATATTAATTTTCTTCCTTATACAATGTAACATAGAAAAATAGGAATTTTTAAAATGTGTAGTAGAAGCTAAGTACAGTTCACAACACTGTGAAAGAGTGACCTTGAGCTCTGGATAAGTAGAGTAGTATGTGTGGCTCTGAGTAATACTGGATTAGAGGAACTGTCAACAGCAGGATTTTGAATTTAAATGTTTATAAAAACAATAATAGTTGGAATGTGTACAAAGGAAGTTATGACACTTTCAACTTATGGCATCATGGTTGTGTTTCTTCAAAACATGTGGTAAAAACCTGGAATTAAAAAGTTTGAATATTCTTCTTAGTGTATCAAGTCCTATCGAGCTTTGGCAATCATCAGCCCTGTTTGAACCATGTCCATTGCTCTACTAAATATGTCAGAAATATTATAGTTTTCTCTTTTTGAAGTGCATTATTTCTGTTTGTTTGTTCAACTAATTGAGTATATCTGTTTCGAACTTACCAACCCACGAAATACGCAACATAAGCTGGTAGGTCTACATTTCGAAAGCTTCTAGTCTCTTACATATGACATCTGCAAGTGCCTATGCTTCAGCTCAATATGTGAGTATATTGAACACATAACATCAAAGAATATGAATCCTCAAAAGTAGTTCAATATCCTGGCTACCTAGTATAGCCATCATTTTGTTAAAGGCACCTTGAGCTTATACTATCCGGGACTTAGTTTCTGGTGTGGTGTCCCAATTATCATTGAGTGTACATCCTAAATATTTGTACTGATGAATGCGTTCCATGGGTTTTTCTATCCCATGCTAAATGACCAAGCACCTCCTTTTGCCTGCTTATCACTAGCCACTTTGTTTGCCTCGCAGTACAGAAGTTCTTGCAAGTCCTCCAATGTATTTGTGACAATTACAGTATCGCCCTCATATTTAAGATTATTTATAATTGTACCGTTATTAAAATTGAGTTGGCGTTTCTCAAATAACATCTCTTGAAAGATTTCTTCAGAGTAGAAGTTGGAACATGATAGGATAGCATGCAACCCTGTCAGACTCCACACATTATTTGTATCTCATCTGACGTAATCTGTTCACTGTTATTCTTGCTTTTTGATACCAGTAAAGACTTACTATTATTCTTATATCTCGTTCATCAAAATTTTGCTTTCTTAATATTTCCGATTTCTGTGTTTGGCAGTATCAAAAGTCTTCTTGTAATCCATAAAACAAGCGAGCACATCCCATTATCTCTGCACCAATAACCGCATGCAGAACAAACCTCACGTGTCCCCATCATATTCCTGAAATGGAACCATGTGTTGTGCATGTTCTCTTTGTATTTGCTACAATTACAGGTATGTATAATATCCAGAAATATTTTCGGAACATGACTCATGAAACTGATTATGCGATATTCTTACAGTGCCTGGCGTTCTCCTTTTATGATAGTGTAACGAAGGTAGAAATTAACCAGTCTTTGGGAATTTGGTCACTTCTGTAGATTAAATTAAATAGTCTAAACACAACCTTGAGTGATTCCTCTTCTAAAAGTAGTTTTAACAATTTAGAATGTTTCATCGGGTCCTGGAGCCTTACCGTGTTTTGCAAGGCATATTGCTTGTTTCACTTCTTGTCTAGTTATATCAAATCCCTCTGCCGATGAGTCCACAGACTCATCTCTGATGTTTTCAAAAAGTTCTTCAACATAATTACACCATTCCTTTAGTTTTCTTTCTGTATCAAGGATGACTTTTCCTTGTTGGTTCACCAATAACCCAGTGGATCTAGATTTATATAATCCAGCAGCTTCTTTGACCTTTTTATGCATATTGGCTTCTAGATTCTTTGATTTCACTGCACTGCAGCACACTACACCGGTTAACCTGTGTTTTGTTTGTCTGATCTTGTTTCTAATTTTCGTTTGAATCTGAGAATACTTTTGTTTTTGAAAATCTTTGTTGTTCCATGAGGTCCAAGATTTGGTGTCATCCAGCACTTTTTTATAGTTCGAAATTTATCTTTAAGTATATTATTACTGGTCTCAAATATGGCTTACTTAACCATTCGATGTTATCTCAATATCTCCTTCGCTAACATCTCTACTTTCAAGTGTTCATTGAGTAGTTTTTGTAATTTATTTTCTGATTTCCATGTTGTTTAGTTTGGACATATCAAACCTACTAGTGTTTCTCTTTACTTGTTTTTTAAGACCTAACCTAAGTGTAAGAAACTGAATTTGCTTTTAAAAAAATCAACAAAATATTTTAAAAAATCAAAAAGTGCTTGTATTCTATAGAAAATCGGAGCTATATTTGTTTCAGTTTTACAAGGGCCATAGCAGTCAATTTGTAAACAAACAGCTGCTATTTCAGTGTCTTGAAAGAGTGTTTGCCGAACTCCCCATTTTGAACTACTATTTTTTCATGTACAAGCTACTGCTTGTGCATTAACTGAATCAGAATGATCACCAGTTGTGATTACAATTCTGTCAGTAGATTTAAGACAAACATAAACAAAAAAAAACTGTGGATGTCAAATAAAGTCAATTTTAATCTTTTTAAGAAAACTCCAATTTATTATTTGTCATTAAATTTTTCAATGAAAAATCAATTTGATAATTTTTCAAAAAACAATTTCATTTTAAAGTCCATTTTTAAGAAAGCACTATTTTAAACAACATAATAAAAGTTGATTCTGCCCTGCCAAAATGTAAAATTTCACATCGCATTATTATAAAGGTATAATAAAATATAGCTACAAAATATTAAGTTATGCTAGATTTGGTCCTAAAAAAATAATAAACTTTAGCAATACAAGGAAACTTACTAACAAGTGAAGTGGTGAAAAGTGAATTTTGGGATAGGCTGCATTTTTCATCAGCAATAACTAATAATATTTTTGGACCAATTTCTATTTCAAGATGAGTCGGTGTGTTTAGAAAACTGATGAGCATAGTTGGTTAATAAAGAGCATGGCACAAGCATTTGCTAGTAAAGAAATGGATATAAGATGGTGTCAAAAGCCTCAGATCCTTAACCCTTTGGATGCCAGCCGCTCGGGCCGCAGCCCAACTCCTGACCGCCAGCCGCTCTGTCAGGCCTGTTTGAACGTTTTTGCACCGGTTTACATTTTGCTCTGTGCTTTCGTTAGTTTTTATGCAAATGTAATGATTTTTTTTTGTTTTATAGATAATTACATGGGCTATCAACATTTAGTAATTAAAAAAGTGTTACTTGTACAACAACATTATTGATAAATCAATAATGCCTAACAGAAAAAAAATTTATACAAAAAATCTACTTTAGATAAAAAATTAGGTAGTAAAAAAAATATTTTTATACATCGCATAAGTTTTTATTCAATTTAGTAACTAAATATCATTTGTGTGCAAATTTTCACAACTCTACTACAAAAAATAGTTTGTCAAAAACGCATTTGTTGACAAGAGAAGTACTTAATTTTTTTGGGATTTTTTCATTCGGCTGGCAACCAAAAGCAAATATGTTTTGCGACAATATTTTGTTTGTCCAACAGGCATTTTTGCTTCAGGATAGGAGGTATTCCTTTTCTGTTTATTCGTAACGTGCCTGTCAAATGAGTCATCTTCGAATACAAATCCTTGGCCAGTGGAAATGAGGTAAAAAATTATCTACGAATACGTGAAATCCTTTATTCAAGTAGTTTCCCATGTCTAATAATTTCATAACGACAGTATACCCAAGTCCCTTGTTGACACTTCCATTATTTTTATCTGTATCTCTTTTGCCTTTGTAAATAAAAGGACAAACAGTAATGAGAAAACACTCATGAGTAACGACATCGCGCTATATGAGAGCATGTGACTTATCAGCTCTGCCCCCGATGACGACAAAAACAAATAGCTGAGCCAAGGTCATTGATACTACCATTGTGAAAAATATTTTCCTGTAGTGTTAGTGACTTCAACAAAAGTCCAAAACAATAGAAACAAACTTTAAAAGTGTCTAAATACATCTTAAAAATAATGTTTTCCTGGCGGTCCGATTGATCGGACCTTGGCGGTTTTCGCCTACACATCGTCGGTCCGATGGATTGGACCGTGGCGGTTTTCGCCTACACATCGTCGGTCCGATAGATCGGACCGTGGCGTCCAAAGGGTTAAACAGCACTTGAAAAAAAAGTAAACATACTTATGAAAAAGGAATGTTGTCTAAAGTGGTTGCAAACAAAATGCTTCTGAGGCATAGGAAGTAAACAAATTTACAATGTCTTGCCCTTAAGATGAAATATATTTGGTTTACACTAACTGATCTTTGGAAACTAGAATTTGAATTCGTTGAGGTTAATTTACCATGCTAATATTTTAAAGCAAGATCTACTGCAATATTGAACTGAATTCAACCAAATTTATTGTCTAAAATGTCATTTTTCTCAAATATCAAGTATAATGTTTATGCCTAGCCCAAATGAAAAAATCAAAAGAAAAAGTTACTTGATTCTAACATCAGCCTAACAAAAATGAACTGAAAAAAAAGAATCTATTTAAAAAATTGTTTAGTTTTAAAGAGAACAAGAAAATATTTAAAAAAGTTGTAAAAGTATTTCTAAAAAAAAGCTGAATGTGGGTAAATGTGATTAAAGATGTGGAACAAAAATTTGAAAATTTGCAAAGAACTACTGAATGCGATCTTCTGATGAAAATGACATCGATAACTCTTGTGTATTTTGCAATGAATTATTTACCAATTCTAAAAGAAAGGGAGATTAGATTTAGTGCTCATGTTGTACCTACAGGTATAAGACTTGTTCAGATGTTGACGAGAAATGTGAACATTTTGTAACTTTAGTAGATGAGTCTCTGGAGCTTGCCTTAAATAGGTTATTAAAATGACATTTCATAATTTTCAGCGTGAAATTATAATTCAATAAAACATACATATTCATCTATATGTTTGTATCTATAAAAAACGTTTCTTATGCCATTAATGGTATAAGTTAATGGTATTAGTTCTACATTTTTTAAAAAATAAACAAGATAATATAATTCATTATTTAAAATGGGTAAAGTCAATTGTGAATAAGATAATACTCAAGATCTAAGCTGCTTAGTACAGTAATACCCCATATTTACATGATAGGTAGGACTGAGCGACTTCGCATAGGCTGGGGTATAATTTTACATACAATCACAGGACTCATGTTTAATTGGGACCAAAGACTAAATAAGCTAATAATCTATAAGAAAAATGTGTATGTATTAAAATTTTAAATACATAATACAACAATTATATTATATACATACATATTGCAAAGAAGTAAATAAAAAGAAGATATTTTGACATAGAAGGCTTCATAAAATCTGTTAAATTCGTTTGACGAATAGAATATTTTTTCTTCAGAAAAATATGCAATTCCCTTATAACTCGCTAATTTTTTGGTTTTGTGGCAGAAATACGCTCACTGTTGGAGTCTATGTTTTAAAAAATTTTAATTAAATTTTAAAAACTAAGGCTTTTTAACAAGTTTCTAACTGTCATTTCATCTTCTATGTCAACTGGGTCAAGAAATTCTGCAATTTCAGGGTCTTGCTCACGCATTTCTATGAGCTTATCAATTAATTGTCAGCTCCTGGTTGTGTAAATCCAACAGTTCTTAAACGTCATTATCCGCTTCTAAGTGTTTGGCAAAACCGACAACTTCTTTAATCACATCAGCAGTTTTATAAGACTCTGGCACTGATTCTGCTTGAGTTTCAGTGGCGAAAAAAACAGACACAATTTTTTCCAAATGCCATTCAAAGTATTTTGTGAAATTTCACTCCAAGATTGTCCAATGATTCTCAAAACATGTAAAACATTGAATTGTTTCCAAAAATCTTCAACAAAAAGCTCTTTGTTCTGTCTCATAGCTTCATACAGATGCCCAAATGATCTTTTTGTCTAATAAGCTTTAAATGTTTTGATGACTCCTTGATTCATTGGTTGAAGCAAACTAGTTGTGTTTGGTGGCAAAAATATCACTTTCACGAGTGTGTCGAAATTAGTTGAAGCAGTAGGAGGATGGCCAGGAGGATTGTCAATTAATACGAATTAGTTTAAAAGAAATTTGTTTAGACCTACAATAACGTTTGACTTGAGATATGAAATTATGACCAAACCAGTCCTCAAAAACGGCAGCTGATACACAAGCCTTCTAATTCAACTTACTGGATTTTGTGAGCGATAAACTATGAGAGGTTGCAATTTTACAGTCACCAGCTGTATTTGTGTCAACCATCACTGTCAATCAGTCTTTGGTGCCCTTAAAACCTGGAAATATTATCTCTTCATGCGCTGTGAAAATTCTTTTAGGCATTTTCTTCCAGTACAGGTCTGTTTCTGCGTAACTCAGACAGGATTTAAAACTGTGTAACTTGGGAATCGCATAAGATGGGGTAGCGGAGGTATAGCTGTACTTGCAATTGCTAGGTTGTACATTTTGAGGTTTTTGAATAAACAATTATTTATCAATTTAAATTGGGAAAAGCCATTACTAATATTTTTGAGCAGATATGTTTTGCACTTGGTCAGTGCATAGTTCGTTCAATGGTGAGAGTCATGGACAAGATTACTAGCTCAGATGTATCGTTATTGTGAATCTGTGGTGTTTTGATGTGTTATAGTTTGTTATTGTTCTGAGTGTAATTTTTTCTATGAATTTGAAGTGTTTGTGTGTTTTAACCTTTAGTATCTATTATGGTGGTTATGTAGTGTTTGTTTTTTTTTTGAAATTTTATGTTGTGTTTAATTAATGATTTATTGATGAAGTGTAGAATTTCTAGGTTTGTATCAATGTTGGTGGATGTAAGTAGGGAAATACAGGTGAAATTTGATTTCTTATTTTTTGTGTGTGTTCCTTATAACTTGTGACAAAGTTTCAAGTTTGTCCTGTGTAAAAGAGTCAGAAATCATTACAGTTTTGTATGTTCTTGCTTTGTTGTGTTTGTTGTGGAATATTTTTGTTTTGTGCTGGCGTTTTTGGAATAATGAAGCTATTTTTTGTGATATGTTGTTATGATATATACGTCTGTTGTTTTTATACACAAGGTTGTCCATGGGGGTGTGTTTGTATCAATTCTTTTGTTAGAATGTATTTAATTGTTCTTTTTGTCAGTTCACAGGTATTTTTATTAGACAGTGTATCAGAGTGGAAAGCATCATGTTTGTATTGTATTGGGTAGTTAGATGTGTTGCGTATTACTCTACGGTGGTGAGTTTTCTGTATATTTTAAATTTGTGTTTATTGCTATGTTTAGCAATTGTAAGATATAATAAGTTAATTATGTTCTGTTCTGTTTCAAATGTGTAGACAGCATCTTAATCATATAGATGTTCTATAAGTATGTAATTGAAAAATTTTGTTTGCTATAAATGAATAATTAATTTTTATTCTTTTACTCATACAATTTTAAAGAATTTTCACAAGAAATAAATATAATGTGTATGATTTATTTAGATTTGATTGTCAAGTACTAAATATGAGACACTGAGAAGCCAAGGAAGGTAAATGACATTCTTACTATAAAGTTTTATAGCTCATGATAAATCACAGGTTAATTGTAAATATATTTACTGCTGTGTCTATTCACTTCAACATTTTGTTATTATCCTTTGCCACATTCTCCTATTCCTAAATTGTCTGAAACTGCACCAAACTCCAAAAGTGCAAAAATGTCACTTATATGTCCCTTGGCTTCTCAGCGCCTCATAAGTTATCTTAAGTAATATTTTCTTTCAATTTGAAATTTTATACTCTAAAGCAAAAAACTTTATAACAGTTGGTCTGTATGAAATAAAATTATTGACTTATACAATTCTCAAGTAAGCCATATAATTTTATGAAGGTGTTTTTACTATCTATCTAGATTTAATATAAGTTAACTACCAAATAAGGATAAAATATAGAACAATTTAATCTGAGACTGAGGTGTAACAATTTGCAACAGTAACACCAGTGGGCTTCGCGAGCTGAACTGTCTATGCAATATATTCAGTGTAATTCCATATCAAGCAGTGTATTTGAATAAATCAAACTGACATTTTATTTTAAAAAATGCTTAAAAACATAGATTCATAAATACTTTACTTTACATAACATGAACATGTGATGTTTTAGACTTAATACATTAATTTTGAGAATTTATATAAAATCCAGAAATAGCATGGAATATTGCTACAATTTGACAATCAAAATTATTGTAAAGTCTTCTGGATTGCTTTTGATTGAGGGGTATTCCCTTAGCTCTAGGTGCTCTATGATAATGAATCATCCAGGGTGCCATGATATTGAATAGCCCAGGGGTCAGCAATGTCTAAAGCCGCTACATAAATGTGAAATTAAACAGGATATAGAATGTGAAGTAAAATTTGTGTTAGGCAGTTGTTTCATACAAGTAACAACCCCAATTATAACAATAGAGACTGGTTACAGAAACCAATAAGTCATTTTAATAGAAATTTAATTTTAAAAGAATTAACTTTCACTTTTAAGCTAATACTCCTAGTAACAGCATAATGATGTTTTAATGTTTTATAGGAATAAAAAATTGGTAATAAATTATGTAACAATAATCATCAAAGAAATAAACTAAATATATGCTTTACAAAAAAAATATACATACTAGTATATATGGAAAAAATGAACAGAAAACGAAAAATTAAATTACATATAACTATGTAACAGTTTTGAAGTATTCTTGAGCACCAACAGGGTCTGGTTTAATGGCTTTGCTTCCAGGCTTCCATCCTACAGGACACACTGGAAAAATAAATTCAAATTAAATAAATTTATACATAGTCAATCCACAATGTTGTAAAATAGTAATAAAACGTTATGAATAAAAATTTGGTGTTAATGTGAAGAATTAAAACACCTCTAAATTGTAAAACATAAATAATAGAATACAGAATACTGAGAAATACTAGATATACTGAAATAATTTATTTAAAAGTCAATTAATTTTTGTATAATAAAATATTTAAAATTCTTTGTCCTGATTTTACCAAAATTAATGCAGAAATATAAAACAGTATTTTACAACCATAATATTAAAAGAATATTTTGAAATATTTTTGAGTGTTTATTTACAAATTTGAAAGAGGTTAAAATTTTTTGTTAATCTGGACACATAGCCACATCACTGCTTTTCCTGTAAAATTGTTGATAAATCAAATATTAGAAAAAAATTGAGCATAGTCTTTTAATTACACATTGTATTAGAAGTAAGCATAATCTAGTATAGATAAATGTATTACTGTGAAACCCCTAAAATGTAGGTAAAAATGTTGCAATAAAGTATGGATTTTTAAATCTTAAACTTAGAATTGTATTTTATAAAACTTAAGGCACATTTATTTAGATTACACCTTTGAACTTCTAAAATAAAAAAAGTTGCCAGGAACTTTAGGATTGATTTCACCAATACAATTCTACCCCAAACACAATTACAATACTTCAACAGTATATTCAGGTAAATATTAATAAAATTATAACTTATACAGTTTCTACAATATTTAAAACGTTGACTGTTTCAAGCTTGACAGTCACCTTGTGTAGACGGCTATCAATTGCTCTACATCACAATAAAAATATCACAAAAACCATAATACCACAAAAATAAATAATAATAGAAATTACCTAAGATTAATCTAATGAGGGCTTAACCAATATTTTTAATGTAATATATTGTACCATAGTGGTCTTGATATTGTATAGATTCTCTTCAGTTTAAGCAACCCCGCTTTGGCACAATGCGAAGCTATCTTTCTTGTTATTACTACTCATCTTGTCCTGATGGACAAGCCGGCTTTTGCAAGAACAGAAACACTATGGACCATGTGGTAGATTTAACCCAACATGTCAGACACATTCCACAGAAAAATGTCCACAGTTGCAGTACTAGTGGACCTAAAAGTAGCCTATGACACTGTGTGGCGAGGGATGCTGCTGCACAAGATGATGCAAACAGGAATAGTAAGAAAGCTCTTCCACTGGATCAAGTCATTCCTGGGTGAACGGCACCAAAGGGTAAAGTTTAATCATTATCGCTCCAAGTTCTGATTGGAAAGGCCTGCCACAAGAAGCAGTAATCAGCTGCCAATTATTCAATTTAATGATCAATGACATCTTAGATACCATCAGAGCGACACCAGGGGTGGAAGCACTACTATACATGGACGACCTGATCATATGGGCTTCAAGTAGCAGCATAAAAGCTCTCAAATCCATTTTAAACCAGGTTCTAAAAAACCTTGGAACATGGGCTGACAAAAATGGCTTAACAGTTAATATAACCAAGACGGTATACCAGGTTCTAAGCTTATCAACAAGGCCAACTGAAATCAAGCTCCAATATGGTCCAATATAAAGGAGTAGACATGGAGAAGCAGGATATAACAAAATACCTAGGTGTATCCACCGATAAGAAAATGCCATGGAAAACACATATTGACAGCTCTGTCGAGATAGCCACAAAGAGATGCCGCCTGCTTAAACGTCTGACAGCTACCACCTGGGAAGCTACACAGGATGTCTTAATAGCCACATATAAGACAAACATAAGGCCCATCCTCGATATGGTAGTGAAGCCACCAAGCGCTTGTACCTCCGCTAAGTTACACATCACCCAAAACATTGCGTTAAGGGTAATCACAGGAGCTCCGAAAGCGACACCAATCGTAGTAATGAAAGTTCAGGCGAATCTTGAACTAATACAATGCTGCAGGGAGAAATCGTCTTACATTTTTGGGAAAGGTACAAAAAAATACAACCCCAAAAATGGGAGAGCTATAAGCAAGCAGCACCCCGTCTAAAAACCCAAATGATACCATTGACTGTGGCCCATTAGGGAAATATACATCGTGCTTGGAGATGCCGAAATGTTTCCCCCGGTGGAAAAATCAGCTTGTTTCTCAACAACCTCAGACCAACACCTGGAAAACCACTCTATTCCAAAAGATATGTCATCTGAAATCGAACTGAGGGGCTAGAGACGATTAACATCAAATATCCAGAACCAGAGTGGCTTCGCATATACAGTGACGGTTCATCCATGCCAGGAACAGGGAATACCAGAGCTGGATATCTTTCCAAGGCTCCATAGCAGTGAGGCTGCCTCTCACAAATAATGATGGGTAGATTGCTGCAATTCATGAGGCAGCAAAAAGGCTAGAAGACTTGGAATAGAACCAAAAAAAGCTGTATTTCTAATAGACTGCCAAGCTGCAATAATTGCACTCTCAAACAGCAAGTACACTGATTGCAAGAAAACAACTGCATGCCGATTGAGACTCTCCAACTAAATATAAGGTGGCTGGATCTTACACATGCAGTGGATCCCAAGCCATGTTGGTGTGGAAGGAAATGAAAAGGCCGATGTTCTTGCTAAAAAATGGCACTGCTCTCTAGCAACCAATTTGCACTCAGTCCTACTCTTCTGGAAAGACCCCAATCAACCAAGTAGTAAACAACAGGACCAGAACACGCAACAGCTGATAGACTCTCCTATGCCTCGAAACTTGCCTAGAGATGTAGCAGTAGCTGTGTTCAGAATTACCACAACTACCTGGCAGCCCATCTGCACAGCATAGGGTTAAGTCCTGATGGGGTCTGTACGCTGTGCCAACACCTCAGGATGGACGCAGCCGACCTACTCCAGTGTCTGGCCCTAACAGCCAACTCTGTGGATGAAGAAGAAGACAAATACAGGGAGATCACTCGCTTTTACTGGTAAGCAAGCCGCCAATGGTAAACCTGCCAAGGATAGGCATTGGCTAGTAAGTAACATTTGAAATTTGTAGCGATTCATAGATCGTTGAAAATGTTAAAAACGCTGTAGAAGAAGATGATAGTAACTATTATAGGTGATGAGCAATTAGCAGAACAGGACGAAGAATCTAGCACTGAGTGTCCTACGATGCACGAAGCTATATCAGCAGTGACAAATTTATCACGTTTTTACCCCTACAGAGACACCTGCCGAAATTCTGGTGGAAGGAGATAATCTCTATAAGTTGACAGAGAGAATTTGTTTGGGTAATTGAGAGTACAGAAGATAATTACAGACCTCTTTCAGTAGTAAATATAAGCTAAATTTTTACAAAATAATTGCAAAACAGTAAATTTACTGTAGTCCTCGTCTGAACAGAATTAGTTCTTAATTAACACCTATTTGTGCATTCTGTGTACGTAGTTTGAAGTGTAGCCTATTGAATGAATCTAATCTTTTTATAGGTCTTGCTTTTTTAATTGTACACGGATTATAACCTATTTATAGCATTTCCTTGGCAGAAGACGTGTATGTAGCATCATAAATTATACGGCCCGTTCGATGAAAGTGAGTTCAACTGTATAACTATTTAATAAAGAATATTATAAAAAACCTGATAACTTTTGGGGAATAAACAACACCTTCAAAACTGACGACAAGGATAATTACTAACAGGTATTTGAATAAATGCAATCAGAGAAAACACAATAAGGATTCAGAGTGGGATGATCTTGTACAGAGGTAGTGAATATTGTGAAACAACTGAAAGAGAAAACACTAGATAAAACCAAACAGCTTATTACATGGATGACAAATAGGACCATAATAATGGTGGAAACAAGTAAATTTTCAAAAGTTTTTTTACCAATTATATACCATATTGCAAAAATACTGTATGGTAATTTCCATGAAGAAAAAACTGTAGTGATTTTGAAAGAATCTAATGATAAAATGAGCTGAGTTAAAATACATAAAGAAAATAAACTGATAAAAGTCTAACTTTGCTTTTGAAAAAAAATCAGGTTTCCTCAACTCTGAAATACATAGAAAGAAATATCAGTTGGGATTCACCCTAAACCTTTAGAATGATATTACAGATGGTGAATTAATTAGTAAACGTTAAAGTCTCTGGTAGGAGGACAACCTAATTTCACATATGAGGACCATAGTGGTTTGCACAAAGTTCTAAATTAAAAAACACATTGATTAATAAATAATTGATGCTGTTTTACAACTTAATGTCAGGCAAGGCAACTAGGCAACCAAGTGCAGTGGCAATTATAGTCAACGTTGCACTGAAATACTTAGTAATTGTTCATTAAAACCCAATCGACAATGTTTGAAACTGAGTGCACTCAAGAACACGTGGAGGGAACATAGGTTAGATCACTGATCAATAGGTTATATAAGGATTTGCGATTTATCACACTTTAACATTTGAATTGGGCTGAGTGAATAATATAACATACTCTAACAAGATATTTAATCACTTTACCTTAACAAAGTATAACACAAACTAAGCAATAATAAGATTATAGAAGAATGTGGTGAAACATTTAAAACAAACACTTTTAATTATTCTACTGCAGTTATTCACTCAACTACAATTAAACATTACAGAATTGAGGTTATTGAATTGGCCCTTGCAGAAAAATTCATGGAGATAGACCAACTAACGTTATGGTAATCAATTTAAACTGAACATACTGTAAAACCACTATGTTGCTTGAACACCATAATGGAATGAACCGAGAAGAAAGCAATATGGCGGCAAGAATCTTAATACGGGAATGTGGATTGAAAAGTGCCATATATCGAACAAAATTAACACTAAAGTCAGCTGTCGTAGAATGGTCGAGTGTAAGTCGTAAGATGTGTAACCCAGACCTTAAAGTAAAATAAAAAGGCTTCAAAATAAATACCTGATGTTGTGCAAGATGAGAAACCTAATGGAGGTATAAATATAATCTTGACTAATAACTATGAACAAGTTAAACCTTATATTAAATATAAATTTCATGAAAAATATCATGTCAAGATATTTACCTTCACCATGTTTATCAGTAAATTGAAAAGCCTGAACAAGGCGAAGAGTCTCGTCAACAGAACGACCAACTGGCAAGTCATTCACAGTTATCTGGCGAAGGTTTTGTTTATCATCAATAATGAATAATCCTCTGTACGGGATGCCAGTTTCCTCATTGTATATTCCATAGCGCCGTGCAATCTTAGCAGATTTATCAGAGAGCAGAGGGATGTTTAATTTTCCAAGACCACCTGTGTTACGAGGAGTATTAAACCATGCTAAATGAGAGAAGTGACTGTCAGTCGATGCTGCAATTACATCACAGTTAATGTTTTTGAATTCAGCAATGCGATCAGAGAAAGCAATTATCTCAGTCGGGCAAACAAATGTGCTGTAAAAAAAAGATAATATAAATATATAACTTGAAAAGATTTAAGATAATCTTAGAATATTGAAAAAAACCATTGATATTAAAAATCTTACCAAAACAAAGTAACACTAAAACCCACCATTAAAATTGATTACCTAACTATCATTATTCAAAATAAATTGATAAGGCACCAGTCATATTACATAATTTTCCAGACAAACACACTCACAGAGGCAGCGAATCAGTTTTCAACTGATAGAAACGTATAGAAAACAATAAGATTTAATATTTCTGAGCATATAGTTTTTTACGGCCGTAAATAACATCGTAGTTGGCTGTTGTAATCATCTTGATTTCACTGATTAAATCATAACTACAGTAAAATGTGCTTGATACGCTCCCATTTAAGATCATTTCCCGTTTATTACAATTTTTTTCTCAGACCCTAAAACTTAGCATAAAAACATACTAATTTTCACAGATAATATGCTTTGAATCCCGCTTGATACGCTTTTTTGATATACAAATTTTCTCGAATACTATCAGAAATTTTACCACGTAGCAATACAAGTAAAAACGGATTACTGTAGTTTTATACAGCTCAGCAATTACGGTACTATACAAAACATCAATAGATACAAAGAAATATGTTTACTATGAGTGGAATTTGATAGGAAAAACAATAGCTATTTGATAAATACTGTCTAAAATGATTCAGGGGGATGTTTACATTAATAATATAGATCCTGAGTTTACACAGCATAGGATGACATCAGCATGTTGTGTTTGCTTACAACAAAGTGCCTTGATTTGTTTCCTGTATGTGTACAAGTATAGTTTACATTCTACCATAAACTCATTTCCTCCTTTTTCACCCTTCTTTCCCTACACCCTCTAATCAGGGATGCTATATAAAATTATAAGTCAGTAGATTCTAGTAAGTTATATTGGAGATTTTTCATAGTAAGTATGTAACTGTATGTGTAACTGTGATGTATGATCATTTATTATTACAGTGTGTTATAGTTGTTATCAAGTATAGAGTGATGTGTATTTTAGTCTTATGTGATATGTGGGATTAAAAGAAATGCTTTATCAATTTTGAAAAAGAGGAATGAGTTAGAAGAAAAGGAAAAGTAGATTGCCAACCGAAAAAGCATAAGAAATCGCGAGAGATCTTCAAATTAATTATTTTACAAGGTCTAGTGGATGAACCGATTCAATACAAGATATGGCCTTGTATACTGTCATATCAGTGGAGAAACAGTCAGTAAATGAGGATGATGTTTCTTTATTACACGAAACTGTGTTACCACAGTTGGTGAAGAATTTCTCCCCAAGTGATTTTTTAATGCGGATTTTTTAAGTTGGACTTTTTTTCAATTTAGTGCCGGATAAGTCAGTTGTTTATAAGAAGAACAAATGTCACAGTGGAAAACTACGTAAAGAGAGACATTCAGTACTAGTGTGTGCAAATGCAGGTGGTTCAGAAAAACTTAAATTGTCAGTTGTGGAAAAGTTGAAGTCATTGTGATGTTTCAAGAACATTAGCTCGTTTCCAACCGATAATGCTGCCGTCGTGCATGGATGACAGAAGAACAATTTGTTTTATAGGTAAAATACATGATAATCAACACGATTTTTCAAAGAAAGAATCGAAAGATTCTTCTACTTATTGATAACTGTCTAGCACATCCAACAAATATTGAATTAAAGAACATAAAAATTGTTTTTCTACTTCTTAAGCACAAGCAAGCTAATAGTTAATTTTTTCCCAGGCGGGTGACTAAGACAAATATTTAAAGTAAGAAATATACAATTAAAAACATAACAAACATCAATATATAATAAATAAATATTAAACACAACAATAAAGATCTACACATAAATATATAACGATAATTATAAACAATAAATAACAGTATAACAAGCTAAAATATTAAAACTATAACAATAAAGTGTAATACTTGTAAATAACGAAAATAAAGAGCAATGAAATTATAAACATAGGCGTTTAACAATAAATAACTATACACAAACAGAAATAGATATACTATAATTAATAATTATGAAAATTATATGAATTAAAAAATATTAGATAATATATTTAGGTGGCACAAGAAAGCCAGGACACGGTCAATGGCCACGGCATAGTCCCTTATCACCTTTAAACTACCTTTTATATTAAAAAAAGGCACAACATTAGTTAAACCAATACTATGCCTGTATATACCTGATTGTGAAGAAATCTCCACAGAACTGACATAATGGTGGATCTTCACGACTCATCGAAATATCCATGAGTTGCAAAATAGTGGCCAACGTGAAGGCGTGTAACCATCACCTCTTCCCTACGTTTTGAATGAATAGAAGATCTCCATAGATGGACGGTGAGCTTAATTTCACTCAGCTTATCGTGATCCACACATTGCCATTTGTTATTCCAAGAAGCTAATATTGTTTGCTTTGCAAAACACATAATAAGATTGCCACACACTGTCCCGAAGAAATTTTTCTATTCAGCCTAAATATCCTCTGTGCTATCGCAAAGAGAATTTTTTATTCCTGATGGTTTTCACTTGTTGGGTGTCAATTAAAACAACTTTAAGCTCTCCGTAGTAAATGATGGATTTCTGAGCATTCATTTCAACACTGCAGAGGCGTGCGTCGTGTAAGTACTGATGTTTTCAGAATGGTCTTTCCTGGAGGTTTCCAAATTTATTACATAAAGTTATTAACAATAGAACCAATGGGGGTCAGATAATCCATGTCAAGTGATACAAAGCAATTCGATAAGGCGTCCTACTTGGCTTTTCTTTAAGATCCAACAGGGATTGAGACGGCCAAAACAGTCTCAAAGTTGAAGATTTTGCACAATATTATTTTAAAATTGAAACAGCTGCTATAGACTGTAGTGGGCAAGCCAGGCTTACTATCTGGTTGACAAGGCCGGTCCAAAGGGCCGATTTTGTTAACAAAAATAGCAAGTAGGAAAGAGTTATTTTTTTCTTCTTACATACAAAATTAAAATTAAATTAATTTTTTTAATTTATAATAAACAAAACTACAAAAATGAAATTAAAAAATTAAAGTAAAGAACCACGAGAGTTTGAAAGAAGCTCAAAAACCAATAAAGGCAAACTATTAACAAATTATTTCATAAAAATTGTAATTAATAAATGGTTTAATAATTTGCTCAAAAAATTATAAAAGTGTCCACTGAGGAAGAAAATAGTTTTGAGTGCCGATACAGCGTAACTTACAAACGGAGTGGTGTAAAACTGTCATTCAAGTTGGTAATAAAACATCAAGTTATGAAAAAGACCATGGTATTGAGAAATATGAGAATGTTACACCATAAGTGACATTTTACAGCAGGAGCTAAAAAACAAGCACAAATCACTGAAAGGAAGTTCATTAGGACACTCTGTTTTCAAGTTAAGATAAATTTTTGTTAAACTAACAACCCTGTAGCCGAGTTAGTGGGGACTGCCCAATAATAGTGGAGACGTAAATCAGCTCTCGTAAAGAACGGACATTTTCTTTTCTGGAGATCCAAGTAGGTTCCAAGATGCTGTTCCGAGGCTAAGCAGAAAGTCTAGCCCAAAACGGACGTGGAGATGGTCTGCCTTCGAGCACCCGCGATTTTGAATTTTAACTTTTTCACCATGTAATAAATTATAAAAAGTATTAAAGGTATCCTTAAAACTGATCATTTGCGACTGCTACAAGATTCCAGACTCCAAGAAAACCATGGGGGAGAAGAGGAGCGATCACAGTGAAAGTTTTTGGGGCAAGTCTGAATCTTAATAACAAATTAACCATTTATTAAATTTAGTAAATTTCTTAAAATCATAGATTCAAATTTCTTTAAATAAAAATATAATCACTTATTGATAATTAATGATTAAAAAATATATAAGCAAATGACTCTATTAAACAGTAATATAAGTGGTGGTCATGAAGTAAACATTTATTCAAATATAAAATGCAAGTACTGAAACCACAAGATTAAAATTAAATCAAATTATAACAAGTTAATAATGTTTAACAAAGTCAAAACACTATGTATTCAAAATGACTAGTAACATAATTTATTTAAAGTCAATATAATTATAAGAATAAGAAATTCAGAGAAAAAATCACTAATAAATGAGTTAGTACTTAAGTTAATATGACTTATTTTATGTCCACATAACACATATTAAACATCTAGTATTAAATAACTGTAAATATGTAAATCATGTAAAATTGGTTTTGAAATCCTTCAGATTTATGTTTGGGGGCACAAATATAAATAAAACAGGAAACCACTAGGATGTAATCTTGCCTGTTATTTCTACAAATAATTATATGGACATAAAATAAAATAAATTGGTATAAATTATTTTGATGTTGCATTTAAATATGTATGTAAATTTATGCGTGTAATTTTAAGTCTAAAAACCACAATGTTTTCACAATGACTAAAATATGTTAGAAACTTTTAAATAATAGTGTTAACCAATTGATTGATGAACTTTATGCAAAGATTACATGAACATTTCTGAACTTTATAAACCATTCAAGTGTATTTCATGTTTAAACAACGGCTTCTCAAAATTAAAATAGATAGCAAAAATTCAATGAAATAAAAGTAATAATTGCATCATATTTTGGAAGAGTAAATTTTAGTTTATATTTTAATTAAATCAAGTTATAACAACAAATGTTTAAAATTATTATAACTATCCTGTTGTAAATCAACTAAATAAAATTTTTGAAATTTTTCAACCAGCAACAAGAATAAAAGTAAATAATTCAATTAACCTAGAAAAAAGATTCTTTAAGAAATGAATGCCTTAAGAAAATTAAAGTCCTGTATAAACCTGAAACGGTCATTCATAACGTACGAGATAAATGGACAGTTGCTATACCAGGACTTTATTAAACCGGCTGCCTTAAAAACCATAAACCATAGCGAAATAACACATGTAAGAGTACAACAGGTGGGGTCAAGTGGCAGTAGCGAAGAGAAGGGGCTACCACCAGTGTCATGTGAAGATGAAAGAGCTTCACAAGGCAGTACTTTTAAAGAAGCAAATAGGTGGTTCTAAAGTACACAAAAAATAAAAATAAATAAAGCAAACGGGAGAGATTTTAGAAATTTAAAATATAAAAATGCCAGTGAGATAACGAAAATTAAATATAAGTTTAAAGAAATAACTAAAAATAATCTCCTGTCCACAGGGCATGACCCAGTCAAGTGGGGAACAAGGGATAGAATCAATTATTTGTAAAAAACTAATAGGCCAAGAGCCAGAGGATTTTAAAATAATAAAAAAACTATAAAGAAAATATAATATTTAAGGAAATTTATAAAGATGATAGTGACTTAATAGAGACAGACCAAGAGGATAAAATTGAAGTACCATTACGGCTAAAACAAATTAAAATAAAAAAGGATCAAAGAAACCAGAAGAGAGAGAAAGCGTAGAAAATGAGGCAGAAATAAATAAATTTATTAAAAAAGGCTATAAGCTGAAACAAACAAGGGTAAAACAAAAAAATATTTTTTTAAATGGTAAAAGCAACAAATTGGCAGAAATAAAAAAATTCAAATAACCTAACATTGAAACGTCTTTTAGAATAACTAAATCGAAAATAAAAATTCAAAAAATAAAAGAAAATCAAACACTGAAATTGATAAAATATAGGAAAATAATAAGTGGGAAAAAGTATGAATAATAACATGGACAATTAAACCCACAGTTAACAAGGTATTTATGATTCAAGAAAAACAGAAGCCATGAAATAATTGTATGTATGCTCATTATTTTAATAAACATAAAATGTCAAAATTCTATCAAATTTAATAAGTTTGATGAATCTGAATCAAATATTTAATTAATTATGTAAATCATAAATCACTGATTATTACCGAACTCTAACGTAAAATATTCTTTTAGTTATGCAAGTTATTAACATCAGCAATGAGTCATTATCATGAGTCATGAATTACATGATGTGGTTACATAAAAACCTGCTTCACTCTAAATTTAGTAACAAACCTAACAGTCACTGTAGTTGTTGTTTTGTTGACTGTAGTTTCAGTTTTAATTGCTAACCTATTTTAGAGTAGGTTTTTAAAAGAACATTTCCCCCATAAAAACCAATCGACAAATAACAGAATGACATTATTAGGAATTTATTTAAATAAAATCATTGTAGGATACAAAACATTAAAATTATTATGTACAGAACCACAAGTGTTGAATATACCAGCACTTACAAATGATATTTGTTTCTATTTTGAATCATTTTAAAGATATTTATGTTGAAAACCTTTTACTAAAAACTTACTTCACAAAGGTATTTAATTATTTTGTATTAGACTATAAATAGTATTATCTCTTTGTTTATTAATTCTTTTTCAAAACTGTTCATGGAAAAATTATTCATGGTAGTTTGAAAGTCAAAGTTTATGTATGTATGTATATATATATATATATATATATATATATATATATATATATATATATATATATATATATACAGTCGGCCTATATATATATATATATATATATATATATACAGTCGGACCTCTATTTATCGAACTTCTATACATCGAAATTCTCTATTTATCAAATTATTTCCGAGTCTCTTGAAATTTCAATAGAAAAATGTTTCTGTATATCGAAAAGAAATTCTATGTATCGAACTTAATTTTAGAGAAAATAAAACTACTGCACATACCTATTTTTTAAATAATGAAAATAAAATGTGTAACAAAACGTGTTATTGAATGTCACATAGCCCTTCCGTAACACACTATTCATTCAGAAACATTGAGAGAGATAGAGAGAGCAACTTGACAATATGTTGACATCTGTTAAGACTTTGTTTGGGTGGTTGGGTGTGACTAATATGACTAATGGCTCTCTCATACACTCTTACTAATTTCTTTCAGGGCAGAGTACAGTACTGTATTGTATTTCATGTAAACAAGTCTTGTCATTCAGTTATTGGTTAGTGCGTGGTCTGGTTTGCTTAGATTACTGTAAGTCGGTGTTCGACGTTTATAGTGGAGTACAAAAAGTACTGCGGCGCAGAAGTTTGGCGTTCCACCCAGTGCAGTGTCGATGATAATAAAAAATCGCGAATCTGTTTTAAAAAGTTATGAATCTGTAGGAGGAGACAGAAAACGTTCAAAAATATGTAAATACGATGATGTTGACGAGGCGGTTCTCAAGTGGGTGAAAATGGTACGAGATAAAAACATGCCTGTTCCAGGACCTCTCATTAAAGAAAAGGCAATTGAATACACGGAAAGATTGGGACACAAAGAGTTCTAAGCTATTTTGGGATGGCTAGACAAATTTAAGAAGAAATCTTAGAAAAGGTTATTTCGGAAGAAAGCGGATGTGTATCCGAAGCAGTCATTAAAACTCTTAAAATGTATTATAGAAAACAGGTTCTTAAAAACCTATTGAAAATGTGATCAACCTCAGGCTGTGTATATCACAATTAGTAAAGGTGTGGCAAAATGATGTTGCGGAATCAACGATAAGAAATTGTTTTTTAAAAGCCGGCTTCTCTGAAAGATCTGTTGTGGAAGAAAGTAATGTACTGCCGCAAATTGAGGAATGTTGGAAGCATTTATAATCGGCAGGCACGATCAACGACAATGTTTCGCTAAATGAATTTTTAAGGGTGGATGAAGACGTTATTGTAGCTGAATATCCAAAAGTTGATGATATTTTAAGTTCTTTAATAAATACTGAAGTTGAAGATGAGGGCACCGACACAGAAGATATAGAAGTTCCTAAACCTTCCAAGAAAGAAATGACGGCAGCATTTGAAACGATTCGTAGTGGACTTCAATTCGTAGAAAACGTACCTGATGAAATTTTCCAGTCTCTTAACATATGTGAACATCTTTACGTAGAATCTACATCAAATTTTGTACAAAAGGATATTCGAAGTTATTTTACTACCTAACAATAAAATGGAATATTATTAACGTATGTATGCTATGTCCAGTATTAACTAAATGCGTGTTTTATTTTACTGTTTGTATTTTATAATTTTTAATGAAAATGCAGTATTATTTAAGTATAACTTATTACACTTTGGTATTGTTGCAACAAAGGTCATAAATTAAACACACTAGAACAATATGAAATATACAGACACAGCAACACACATAAAAATTACATCCCAAATGAACAAACACAACACAGATCACACATACTCTTCAATCACATCACTTCTAACTTTCAAAAAATTGGTACCAAAAAAGCACAACTGCAGCAATCCTAGCGGCAAAAATTTGAGGCTGAAGAAGTCGTAAGACGAAATCGTTTCCTCCAAGTGTAAGTTAACAATTTAACAACTTAAGTTAACAAAAAGTCTGGTCGCGAGTACTACCAAAGTGTAATAAGTTACTAACAACCAGCTCGTCATGAACAGCAACAAGATTTTGATATTTAAGTACAGTTCGTAGCCCTATAATACTGTAGAAGAGAACAAATTTTATTGTAAACAAATACAGTAGTACTGTTTCTTAGGCATTATGGTTATGTTTGTGTGAACTTGCGTAATACTGTAATATGAGTCTTTACGGAAAAGTCAGATTTCTCTTTATCGAAGTTTCCATATATCGAATTTTTTATAAGGAACCTACAATTTCGATGTATGGAGGTCTGACTGTATATATATATATATATATATATATATATATATATATATATATATATATATATATATATATATATATATATTGAGGTTAGTTCTAGTAGAGCTTAAGCTTATTTAACTAGATAGGAGACCGACAGACTAACCTAGTGGCAATAGTCCAAAATGGCAATTTCTTGGAAATAAATAAATAGACACATATAAAAAACATCACACTATTAAAATGTTTTGATCATACAATGATCTTTATCAATCAAAAAAGAAAAAGGAAAGACTGAAGTGAACCACAGATGTGTGTAAATATCCAAATGTCACAGATTTATAGTTTATGATATAGTACTATATGTTATTTATATAAATATTGATTAATTGAAACCAGATATTAATAGTATTGTTAAAAATGGTAGAAGTTAGGGGGAAGGCAAAAGGAGTTATCTGATGTTGAGGTTAGGAGGTTCTCTAGATTTGGTGTACCACTGATATGCCAACTCCCATCTTCTCTATTCTGAAGATGGTATTCTTGGATGGTAATCTGTAACTAAAGACAGTTTGTTGTCTTCCGTAGTGGGCTGGGTTCATCAGATGACTGAGCTAAGCGGATTTGATCCTCAACAAGTTGTTTAGGATATCCTCTGGTTTCAACTAATCAATATTTATACAAATAACATATAATACCATATCATAAACTATAAATCTATGGCATTTGGATATTTATACACATCTGTGGTTCACTTTAGTCTTTTCCTTTTTGATTGATAAAGATCATTGTATGACAGAAATATTTCAATTGTGTGATAAGTTTTTATATGTGGCTATTTATTTATTTCCAAGAGATTGCAGTTTTGGACTATTGCCACTAGGTAAATCTGTCGGTCTCCTATCTAGTCAAAACACTCCAATATATACATAAAATTGCAAAACAAGCAAATGAAATCTTCTGGAACTTAATTTTGTAATATTAACTTCAATGCAATGTTTGGTTTTTAATTTTTTGCATTGAGGTTTATGTTTTAAATACCGTTTAAAAAACCTCAATAAACCAGCGTGAAGATTAGGTATGTTATTTAAATAATCAGTTTTCATGTAAGAACTTCAATGTATTAAATAGCAACATAGTGTTTAAAAAATATAGATTTTACCTATTCTTTAAAAGTAAAACAATTATTTCATAAAATTAAAAGAAGTAAATGTTTAAGGGTAAAATTTGAAAAAGTGGACTTGACTAAATTTCTCCACTCTAATAAAAGTGTAAATTAACAATGATACATTTATATATTTGTTTATAGTGTGATTATCAAAACAAACTCGTATAAAACTATAAAAAGTTAATAGAGTTACCTAATACTCTATAAAATATATCTTGTTATTTTAATAATGTAATTTGTTTTCTTCTTACAAAGTTACTAGGAATAAATTTTGTGTTCTTATCATGAGTAAAACGTTAAATTTCAAAAAGGAAAATGCATCATGTGACATTCTTTAATGAGTACTTATTAATCAAACACTTTTGGGCGCCATGGTAAATATTTGTTGACTCAAGACAATAATTTTAAAGAAGAGTACGACAGTATACATTGAATTCTCTAGTAATAACAATGACTCATGATTAATAACACTAAACGTACAAAATTAATAAATTTTATGATTATAGCTGAAGTAATTAAATACAAGATACATTTCTTGAATTTTCTAGTCCATTATGTTCGGTAAAACTTAAATAATAACTTTACATTAGTTTATGACTATCCGAATTTGAAATTTTTGTAAAAAAAGAATGAGCCAGAACGTTTTCAATCACTCCATGGAGATCTTCATATGTGTCTACATTTTTCGCTTGGAGTTGTTGTGTTAAGCGGTAATGGTTTTTAAGGCAGGTTTTCAATAGTGTTAAGGAGAATATGTGATTTGTATTGGGTCTGTTCGTTTAATATGTTTGTAAATTGTATACTGTTTTAGTGTGTTGAGATGTGGTCCTTTTTTGTTGATGTGTAAGATTTCTAGGTTATGGTTAATCTCTGTGTATGTGAGTCCTGTTTTATTTAGGTGATTGGCGAATGCACTAGATGAAACACACTATAACAATATGAAACTTACAAACACACAAAATACAAACATATTAAACGAACAGGCCCAATACAAATTGCACATACTCTTTGACACTATTGGAAATCTGCCTTTAAAACCATTACAGCGTAACCCAACTACAACTCCAAGTGGAAAATTTAGACACTTATGAAGATATCCATGGATCAATTGAAAACGATCTGTCTCAGTTAGTTTTTACAAATTTACAAAGTATTCAAGTTTGGATAGTCATAAACTAATGTAAAGTTACTAAACAAGATACATTTTACCAAGGTGATTTTATATTGACCAATCAAGATGGAATTATGGGTTTAGGTTACAATTGTTTTAAGATGTCACAGTGATTACTTTAAAGTGTCTGGAACATTTTTGGGAGGCGAGAAAAAGACAATGCAATTTATTAGATGTTGAGCAATAAACCTATTATATCAGATGCTTCTAATCACTCTACTAAATACCAATTTTCAAATACTCCTACCTTATTTGTAAAAAAAAATATCCAAAATTATTTAGCATTACGTTTTAATAATGAAACTGGTACTGCTAATACAAAAAAATAGTTAAGTGGTACTTTCAACTTTTTCCATTTTTTTATTTAAGAGATATGAAAACAAATTTATATATTCTTTTTGAAAAAACACTTTATTAAAAATTTACGATATGTTTAGTAAAATAAACAAAAGTTATCACGACAATTATTTCTGTACACACACACACACACAGGGTGAAGCAAAAAGGACTTTACAACTTTGAAATCATATAAAAATTTATTGATATAACTAATATGTTACTTTAAATATTTCATTTAGGTTCAATGTAACTGTTATTGGTAATCTCGTAAACATTTCACCAGAAATGAATTTCTTGCCATAATCATTCTAGCAAATCAGGCATACAACAAAGTTTTATTTGTAAAATATATAATAAATAATTGAAACTAAAGAAATTTGGAAAATTGTTGCACAGCTACTGTGAGAATCAACTTTGTGATAGTCATTAAGGATAAATAATCTTAGTTCATTTTATAAGGTAATAAATGTGTTATATATACTAGGGTCATCCAGAAAGTAAAGAACGTTTTGGTGTAGGTAAATGAAAACAAAAGATACGAGGATGAACATTTATTTACAACTATTTATAACCTTACTCTATTTTTCAATAAAATCACCGGAACCGTCAAGGCACTTGTTGTAGCGTGACACCAATTTTTGAATACCGACGTTATACTCTTCTGCCGCCAAGGAATGAAGCCACGTTTTTACTCCTTCTTTGAGATCATCGTCGTCCAAAAAGTTTTTCCCGCCTAAAAACACTTTCAACTTTGGAAACAAGTGATAGTCACTCGGAGCCAGATCCGGACTATACGGAGGATGTCCAAAGATTTGCCATTTGAAAGATTGAAGTTCTGCTTGGGTTTGTGCACTGCAATGAGGCCGAGCATTGTTGTGGATCAGCACCACCTTCGACGACAGCATTCCACGTCGTTTGTTTTGAATAGCGCGGCGAAGCCGATGCAAGGTCTCGATGTAGGCCGCTGAGTTGATTGTTTCTCTTCTCGGCATGAACTCCACATGGATTAGGCCTTTCCTGTCCCAAAAAACTGATGCCATCACTTTCCTGGTGTTCAAATTTGGCTTTTCTTTCCGGTTTTTTTTTCGGCGAATTCGAGTGATACCATTCCATTGACTGGAGCTTTGTTTCTGGGGTTCGATACGAAACCCAAGTTTCGTCACCCGTTACGATGCGGTCAAGAAACTTCTCACCATCTTCGTCATACTGAGTCAAAAACTCAAGCGCTGCTCCCATCCGTTTGGTCTTGTGGACATCAGTAAGCATCTTAGGCACCCAACGAGCACACATCTTTCGATAACCAAGACGCTCGTCACTATTTCGTGCAAAAGCGACCTTGAAATTTGTGGAAAAAATGCCAGTAGACCACTCAAAGTGAAACGCCGGTTTTCTTGAATTTTTTTCGTCAACTTTCGCTGTCAACTCGTCAGTAACGAGTGATGGCCTTCCACTTCGTTCCTCGTTGTGCACACTAGTTCTGCCTTCATTAAATTTAATGCACCATTTTCTCACCGATGACTCGTTCATCGCATTGTCACCGTACACTGCCTTAATTTGCCTATAAATTTCTATGGGTCGTACATGCTGCACATTCAGAAACCGAATCACACTACGGACTTCACAATTGGCGGGATTTTCAATTGGCGCCGCCATTTTGAACTTCCACAAGAGACGCAAATGTGACCTCACGGCACTGCTACATAGCTCAAACTGAAGCGGAAGGTTTGGACTAAAGAATAAGCCCACTCCTGCGGTGGTGGGGGAACTGCGCCGTCCGTGATGCGCAATCGTTCTTTACTTTCTGGACGACCCTCGTAAAATAAAAGTGTAAAACTTCAGCTTCACTGGTATATGCTTTGTTGCATTTAATAAACAATAATGTATTGTAATTTTGAACTAAAGATAACAATGTTGAGGAACAATAAATATGTCCTGGCCACTGTAAAACCTCAGCTTCACTGGTACATGCTTTGTTGCATTTAATAAACAATAATGTATTGTAATTTTGAACTAAAGATAACAATGTTGAGGAACAATAAATATGTCCTGGCCACTGTAAAACCTCAGCTTCACTGGTACATGCTTTGTTGCATTTAATAAACAATAATGTATTGTAATTTTGAACTAAAGATAACAATGTTGAGGAACAATAAATATGTCCTGGCCACTGTAAAAAGAGGTTTCAAGCAAAAAAAAAAAAAATCTGCTGGCCAGATGTAGGGTTAAAAATGTTTACTTAGAAAATATTTATTACATTAATTGTAAATACTACATTATATAAGACTTACAAATCCAGTGGGTAAAAAAACAATACTAAATATCGCCCTTTGTACTCGGAAAGAGAAATGTCCTTGAACTCGCCATTAATTACTGCCGTTCCACTGAAATCTGGAGCTGGTTTCTCTAACTGAGGAATTGCATTTACTACAACAGGACCTACAATCAAGTAGACCTTATTTTACCTTTATTACATGATTAAATCAATATTATAAAATAAGTAACATATACCAAAAAAAAAAAAAAAAAAAAAAAAAAAAAAAAAAAAAAAAAAAAAAAAAAAATAGCCTGTTACAATAACAAACTAATATTTCTTATAAAGATTTAATAAAAGTTTATTATTTCTGAAAAGAGGCTAAATTTGTTTTAAATAAAACATACATTACAATCTATAATAATGGATTTTATTGTCCATAAATGATCAGCGAAGCCTTTATGTTTGAACCTAACAAATGAATGACTTGTTGAACTAAGTTCATCAAGTAATTATTCTCTTGAACAACTGAGGAGTATGAGTTGACTAAAGACAAAAAATTAAATCTACTAACCACAAATTAATTTATTTACTATAATACTTGATATACATTTCAATACACATATATCTTCAGAAATACTAAGATGATTTACTACCAAGGACTGCTGAAATGGTTACCATGTAATTGAAACTTAAATCGAGTATCAAAGTAAATATTTTCACTTGTTAAGTTCATCAAATTTTTAATTTGTTAAATTCAAAGCCACAATCTATAATTCCTAAAATCTTGTCTATATATAGCAGATTCTATATAAACAGAAGGGTTGAAAATTTCCTATTTCAAAATGGTTCAGGATGGAATGATTTATCAAGTCAACTAACAGTTGATAACTATTGCTATTGCTGTTGAAGTAATTGACCCAGACATCTGAATTTGTGTCCATGTTTTGGTCTTTGCCTGTTGTATTTTAATTGCCACTGAAAAATTGAGTGAAAAATAAAACTGTCATGCAGTAAGAATAGAATTCAAAATTATTGTTCAAACTCATTTATGATAAATCTATATTTATGAAAAGTATAGAAAATGACTGATGATGACTACTCCAGGTTATATGTACTGAATTAGAATTAAAAAAAAAACCTTCAACCATTATATATTTAGAAAGCCACTGTTAGTGTAGGCCAATGATGCCTTACAGATGTAGTTTCAATCAGCACATTGGAAGAGTGCTGAATTAAGTGGTTTGATTTAGAAAGAGAACGCAGTTTAATTCCACAGAAAAATTGGGGATGGTCAATCCTAAGGAGTAATAGATTGTTTAATGCTGGAGAAAGTGGCAAGGTATTCAGTGAGAAACTATTTAACAGGACAGTTATATGTAAAAAATAATAATAATAACATTATCTAAGAGAATGAGGATTACATTCAAACAAGTGTGTATTGTGTATTAAGATTTGATTTGCCTGAGATGTAGCTTTTACTCCAGAAATTATTATTACAGTTTAAGAAAAATCATCCTGAATGTAAAAAAAAACAGAATATAATTTTGAAATTCCACTGTTGTAGCAATGAGGTCGGCAATTGGTGCATCCATGCTGTGTACTGGTATCTGTTGGTAAGCCACAGCTGGCATTACAGATATATTTGTCACTGTTAAACGTTTACGTGTGTTTAAAATGCCTCCTTTGATATAAAATAAAATACATAGTTTGATTTGTTTTCTTAATGTTAAAGGCGTGAAAGCAGCTGACATTCATTATGAGATCTGTGAAGTGTAGGGAAAAAATGTCATGACTGATGGGAGGACAAAAACCACTTTAGGAATGTGAGGGAATTAGCTAGAAATTTGTTTTTGTGAATTTGCATCAGCAATTTTGGAGCCAGTGTTAGCATAACTTTTGGTCTTCAAATGTTCTGTCACAATCTCTTAAATCACACTTTATGACACTTGAGGAAACTCACAATCATAAAGCTTCTGTTGTCTTTCACTTTTGATGAGTGAAGGTCATCCATTGTTCTTCAACATGGACATTGGTATGACTATCTTTAAAGGCTCTCACTCATTTCCTTACAATCCCATCACTTATGATGTTTTCTCCCTACACTTCACAGATATCACAATGATTGTCAGCTGCTTTCACGCCTTTAATAATAAGACAACAAATCAAACTGCATTCACTTTCAATTGAAGGAGACTTTTGAAAAACATGTAAACAAGCTTTAACAGTAACAAATCCATCCTTAATAGAGGCTATAGTTTGCCAACAGACACCAGTACCCAGCATGAACACACCGATTGCTAACGGTGGAATTTCAAAACTGTACTTACTTTAAAAAACACTCCTCATAAATCTCATACGTAGATCTCTACATAAATCCCAATTCAAGTCTGTGGTTGTAATACATTTTTAAATTTATTGAATGATTTTCAAGCATACATAAAAGTAAATTTTTAATAACTTATAAATTATAGTAATAATTAATTACTAGTGTAATTACTTTACATGTAATAAACATATAAATTATTAATTATATAGCTTTTAATCTAGATCTCATCATTCTAATAAAGAAAAAACTAAGTGCCACACTAATTAATATTTATGTTAAAATCTATTACATAATTCTGATGTTTCAAATGTATATTTCTTTAACACTATAGGCCAAAAAATATTTATAAAAATAATTTGATCAACTCTTATTTATAACATTTTTTGAACACCACTCACTATTTTACAAAATATTTAGATAAGCAGCGTTTTAAATGTTTTCAAATAATTTGAAATATTTTTTCAAAAAAAGTGTTGTGATTTTCCCAATATTGACTGTTAAACCACACTGAACTTTTTTTTTTAATTTCAAAGAAAATAGCCATTTTAGAATTACTGTTTCTATTTTTTTGCCAAGAAATTTCCTAATTCCTTATAAAAATTACCTCAACATTTGGCAATATTGATGTGCTCAAATACATTTTGGTTTAAAAAAAAGATAACTAAATGGATGGAAAAAGTGAAAAGTTTTAAAAACACAGTACTTACTTAAATTCACGTACGTTTTGTGTATATGTTTGTTGATTTACTGGATGGTTAATTCTTCAAACTTTCATGTTTTTTTTCTCTTATGATTAAAACAATGGATCCTATTAGCCACTGTATTTTTAAATAAATGACTATGTGATTTAAATATTTATGAATGGAATACATTTTATTTTAAGGTAACAGTTCTATAAGAAAAATAAATTTCCACAAAATTTAGAATTTAGAATTTAATTTATAAATATAATAAATATTTTACCTGTTTTTTCTACAGGAATAGCTTCTATTGATGTTAATGTCACTGCTATCACCAGAATGGCAAATGTGTGTCCAAGTCTGCTATCCATTGTGAAAATGATATTACTTGTAAACTGGATTTATTAAATACATTTAAAAGTATTTAATCATAGCCATTAATTGTTCAGTAATGACTAAACAGATAGTCTAAAAAGTTATTACAACCATTTTGATGATACCCAAGATAAGCAACACAGTTGCTTTAAACTTGCACGTATAACATAAAGCCAAATCATTATCCTTAGTTAAATTAGTAAATTTATTTTCTTGTAGTACATGCAGCTTTCTGTTTCACAACACTATAGAGTTATCATATTTAATATTATAAATTGCACAAATTTATGTTATATTTTCTTAAAATTATAATGTAGTTCATTAGTTAAAACATTTTTTGAGTGTCTCTTATTTTCAAAACTAGTTATGTTGAAGAGTCAAGAGAGATGGTTGTACTTCTAAACACATTCATATGAAATAAAGACAATGCTAAGAAAGAAAAAAAGAATATGCACTCAGCAAGCTTCATCTGCAAACACTTAATTATATTATATGTCATACACTCTGTGTTTTTGAAATGGGAAGTACAGAATTTTATAGACATTTTGTGATTTCTACCCTTTACAATAAAAATTTTGCAAAGAGCTTTTCTTAGCCTACACTTAAATAATATAAAAAAGGTTCCCTACACATAAGTACATACAGGCACACTGAAATTTAAATTTTTTCATTATTTATTTACATAAACAGTAGAAATTCCGAGTCCCAATATTTCAAGCTTCTGTTAAATTGGAGCCTGACTTCGAGTCGGCTAAGCTATGGGATTAATCAGCTAAGCCGCAGGCATTTAAAAACATTTCCACGTAAGCATTGCCGGTTTCATATAAGAACTAAAGTGATGATTGGATGGATAGATAACTATTCAAATCCTGACTATTCAAAAACCAACTATAAAATCTTGAGTCATAATGAAACTAGTGACTATGTTATTGATTAACAAAATGAAACAGATTTGAAATTTCCTATCAAGAAATTCAGGGGTTGTGAAAATTCAGATGTGAACAATTTGAGATAACAGATGTTACAATTATTGAAATGGTACAAAAACCTACTGAAGACGTTGATGACGAGAATAAAGATGAAGATGACAGAGATAGTACAAGAAGGGAAAGTTAGTCACGGTGAAGGAACAGTCGTCTTGGAAGCTGCACTATGCTATACTGAACAAAAGACAGACACAATGTTAATAAAAATGCTTCTGCTAAGACATCTCTACACAACACGATCCGATAAGCAAATGCAGAAGATATAGAACAACTTTTTCCCAAAAATGTAACAATCGTAATAAACAATATATTCCAAACCAACATTAATTTATGTAAGTACTATAAATAATAAAGTTCTTATTTTTTGCCTTCCTAATTACACTACTAGGGTTCATTAGAACTCAATTTTTTCGAATGTACAGGAACGTATTTCCGTCTAATCCAAATTTTTGGTAATCTGAGGGGGTCTCGGTCCCATCTACCTTGAATTATTGAGACTAGGGATGGGCCGATTCCGATTCTCGATTCCAGGAATCGTCGATTCTAGGTGGTTTCGAGGAATCGTCGATACTCGATTCTTCATCATAAAAGTGTCGATTCCGATTCCTATTTTGTTAACTATTAAAATATGTGTGTGGAGTAATTTATTGGAAAAATAATTAATTACCAACTATGTATTAGTTGATTTGAATGAATTAAATGATAAAAGTAAACGAAAATATAATTATTTATGAAGCAACAGCAATCAAAATCGTAACCATTTCCGGTCGTTTGACATTGCTCATCTCTCTCTCTCTCTCTCTCTCTCACTAGAGCGGGTTCGATACTCACTCTCTCTCTCCCCCACGTGTCTTAGCCTACTGCCACTGATTTATAGATGTCAGAACAAAACACACAAAAAGTACAGTAAAAACTCAATTAACCGTGGCCATGATGGTTGAGCGAATAGACGGATAACAGAAACACTGTATTATTCCTCCGACACTTAACCTCAATAAATTATATTATAGACAGATATCACTCTCATAGTAATGTAATATATTTGGGAGCGAAAAGAAAATAAA
Organism: Prosapia bicincta; assembly: GCA_036971475.1. Lineage (NCBI taxonomy): Eukaryota > Metazoa > Arthropoda > Insecta > Hemiptera > Cercopidae > Prosapia > Prosapia bicincta. Next base: position 43,206,128 of record JBAIZL010000002.1, read on the forward strand.
CACGACTGTAAAAGCAAATGAAACTATTTATTACATGATAAACAGATCCGCACAGTAGCTACAAATGTAGCAAAATAATGTACAATAATATAAACTTACAGGTGAAATAGTTCGTGTAGTTTAACAAACAAAGCGAACGCGTCACTGCACCTTAATACTTTAGCTGCCGGCCACAATATAGGCGTTTTCATAGAGAATTGCCAACATATTTTAAGCTCATTTTTAAATAATGTGTTCTTATACTTTGTTTCCCTATCATATCTAAGTATGAATATAAGTTTCTTATCATAATATTTATAAAAATATGTGTCGGACCAACTGGCCCAACATAGTTTTTTCCTACCGTAAATGAAACGTAAATAAACTCCGTCGGACCAATTGACCCGACATTGTTTTTGATTTAATTAAATTTTATTATCTGTGCAACACTGTTTTGATATTTTTTGTGTTTTGTGTTAGCAAGAAACAACAAAACCATAATTTCATGTCCCGGTTACCCAAATAATAAACTGACTGGTGATAAAAGTGTTTTGGCGCCTATCACTAAGACATGTAAACGTGTCACATGTAATTGATTTGTGAGTTTATAAATATTTTGAATATAGAACTAAAGTGTAATATATTCTCTCTCTGATAAGTAATGCTACAAGTCCAGCAAATACTATTCAAGATTCATATTAAGTAAAAGTTTTAACACCAAATAATTTACTTGTTAAGGAATTTACGTTATAATTTACTTCCTAGTAAGGATGAGTTTATCCAAGTGTATCAATGTTTGTACTTAACTTTCACAAAGTCCGTTTTTAAGGATTATTTTACAACTAAATATTTAGTCAATATTACCTTACTTTTAAGGTTTTGTGAAATTTTGAAAAAAGTAGTGAAAATCATTACAATACGTTATAACAAATATGTGTGTCGACCCGTAACTACGGACAAAAAGCTCTTAGAATAACATCGTATTTTTAATCCCGTCGGTGTTTATCTATCAAACAAAAACCATCGTAATTACATCTGTAAGTAGTGTGAAGCTTGTTGTTAAATACTGTGCCTTAATTTTTCCAAAAGTAGCAACACCAGCTGAGTAGTACTAATAAACATAAAGCGTTAAGAGGCCCGACGGTATTCGGTTCAGGGTACTGGCCGTCGCGTCAATTCAATGACGGTTAACAGAAACTGACGGGGGAAAACCACATAATATATCAAATATGAAAAAACACTTAACAGCATTCATTTTGGCCAAATTTATCAACAAAAAAATCTATACTTGAAGAAACTTTACTCTCAGACCAGGCGCGTATCCAGCGCTTGCTTTGGGGGGGGGGGCGATCGATGCATTATATATATATATATATATATATATATATAATATGTGCGTCTGTGTGCGCGCGTGCGTGTATGTAAAAACATAGAACAGAAAAAGTTCTTTCTACGTTGCGTTAGAAATCGGTAACGTGATAAAGATTCGTAGCAAATTAGACTTTTTAATAAATAATTATTCCAGTTTCGATAACACTTATGGCTAGAGAATATTATTAATTTCATAATAAGCTATTACTATAAAAATGATTTATTAATTAATATAAGTAGTTATTCTTCCAACACGAACAATTCCGGAGTCAACTGCGAATATTACACTTGCAAAATTACGTATTGAAAATCATATGTTCGAGATTAAGCTTCACTAGCGCTATCTGTTGTTAAAACGTTTAGACGTTCACGAGGGTATGCCGATGGAACACGTCATATTTCCTAATTAAAAATTAAAATTTTATTTACAATAAAAGACAAATTAACTTAAGTAAAAGTCTAATTTAATAGAAAGTCCTAATTTAATAATATATTGTCGATTTTTAACCCCAAGTTCTTGAGGGTTGGGGGGGGGCGATCGCCCCATCGCCCCCCCCCTTGGATACGCGCTAGCCTCAGACACAGGACCTACAAGTGATAGTCGGTTAAAAATCAACTGGGATTGAGTAATAAATACAAAATAGGCCTGAATCAGTTGCACTTGTTCCAGACACCTGCAGAAAAAAGGTCCCACCAGATGTATGTCCCACCAGATGTATGCCCCACTAATCCAGAATGTTGAGGAAGAAGGTACCCCAGGGGAATTGACAGTAGAAGAAGAAGTAAACAATTATCTGGGGGAACCATTAGCCAGTCCAGATTGTGATGTTGAGAAGTATTGAGCAGTACAAAGTGCCAAATACCCTCATTTAAATGCAATGGCAATAAAATACCTGTCTGCCCACTTGCGACAGTGTTTTCTGAAAAACCTTTCTCAACTTCAGGAGTTATATATGACAAGCGATGAAACTAGCTTGACCCACAACATGTTCAAATGCTTGTGTTTTTGAACAGAAATGTACATTACCTGCCACACTTTTAAATATTAAAAACTATCCTATTTGTATTAATTTTTTACTTTTTATGTTGTTCGTTTGTTTTTAATTTTTGTTTTGTTTTGAGAGACAATGTAAATAGGCTTAGGTATATTTTCAAACATCATAAAATAAGTAAAATTCACATTTTTAACTTTAAAATAAGTCATTACTTTTATCTGATATGTTTTTATGCTTTTAAAAATTCCTATTGATAAATCTAGGTTGAAGGTTTTGTGTAGCCTATTACATTAAAACAGAACTTTTAAAAGGTTTTGCCATATGACCAAGATGTTAACTAAATTAATTATTAGTGAACTAGCATGTAAGCTAATATAACTTGAGAGAATCAAGAATCGACTAAAGAATCGAGAATCGAACGGAAAATTTTAGAATCGGAATTGAAAATTTTAGGAATCGGCCCATCCCTAATCGAGACTATACTGTATATATTTAGTTTATGATGGTTATTGTTGGTTATCTCCAATAAAATTACTCATGGGTGAAATGTCGACAGAAAAATTAAATAAATTACATACTGTCTTTGCACTTGTTAGAATCTTGATTATAAATTACTACATACAAGGTATCATATTAATTTTATTATAATAATAATTACCACTAGCCTTGCAATTTTCTAGGGTCACTGATATCCTCACAATATTAATAACTCAAAACTTAGTACATACTGGATAGAATTAATGAGGTGAGTTTGTGAAAGAGTTGGAGATATTCATCAATCAAAAAGGAACTCATAATCGAGAAATCCACCTTCATTACAACATGTGGAAATAAACTGCTGTTCTAGAAACTGCTATTATTATAAAATAACACAATTATAACCAAGTATTTTATTTCAACTGTTAAAAAGTTGCTTCAGCAAAATAATTTTCGTTTATAATGGAGTAAGATGTAAAAAACTTGTAAAATAATTTACAAACTTATATTAAATGAAATGAAATTATTAGGTTGTACTTCTAGTGGTTATATTTTTTTAATGCATTGCAATTACTTGTCATGTTCATTTTAGTTTAGTTGTAAATGCAAACTCAGTTTAAATTTAAAATTGTTAAAAATGTTTACATAATTCCAAATCTTTGACTTATGTAATAGAGATTGTCAGTTTTTAGTTGGGAATGTATTAGGATGATATTAATAAGCTGACTGCCCTCAACTCTGTTGAAGTACAAATAGAAAGGCTTATCATTGATAAAGGAAATTAATAAAAATAACAATAGATTATCACATAATTAATACTATCTATTTTATTTTGTTTTTGTTTCTAATTCTTAATCTTGTAATGGTTGTGGTCAGTTACAAGTTAATAAATCTACCAGTAATATAACATTAAAAAGAAAAAAAATATAAAAAGCTAAAGTACAGTAGTCCCTCTCTTATTCGTGGATTCGCTTATTCACGGTTGGAAAAATTACAGCATTTTCCGCTAATATGTATCGGTTTTTAAAACTAAGACAAGAAAGATAGTATAACTGCTGAGCACGTTGTGTCAAAAGATAGGCATTCCTTATTTATAACTACAATCTTTCGAGTCGTCATCGAAACTGACAAACATCTATGAGTCAATCCGGCGCTCGCATTTAGGTTCATACATATGTTTAGCCACACTACAGTTTACCTTATACAGATTTATTAGTTTTCAAAATCCAAGCATCGATAATCCTAACAGGGGTTTGTAACTAACTTAGATTTAGTTTTTACCATCAGTTACCAAATAGGTGTCACATTTGCTAGTTTTCAAAATGTTTGTGTCTACTTGTGGAAATGTTTAGTGAATCTGTTTTGTTTAGTTTTATCTTTTTCCTTTAATTGTTTATCCAAGTTATATTGTATTCAAGCTCTGATAGGGCCAAGAAAAGGCAAACAAAAGTTATGCTGTTGAATAGGAAAATTTACCTTTTGGATAAATTGAAATGTGGTAAAACCATAGCATATGTCAGGGAAAGGATTTTAGAGTTAACAAGTCAACAGTGTGTTACATAAAAAAAATGAAGAAAATATAAGGAAGATTGTCAGAGAAGGGATATATCAATCGACAAAAGTTACTTCTGTGTGTCGCGATATAAACATCTAGAAAATGAGAAAAACTTTGAGTGTGTGGATAGAAAATCAATCCCAAAAAAGGGTGCCACTGAGTTCGATTTTTATTCGTGAAAAAGCTAGGTGTTTATATGAACATTTTGTTTAAAATGGTGAATGTACGATAGTCAATCAAGTAAAGGCTGGTTTGGCAAATTCAAAAGACGGTTTTGTGAAAAGACAACGTGAAAATTGCCAGTGAATCAGCATCAGCGGATCATGAAGCCGCCAACTCATTTTAAAAATCTTATTTTGAAGAAAGGCTACACAGCCGATCAAGTTTTTAACGCAGATGAGACAGGATGGTTTTGGAATATAAATGACATTACAAACTTTCTTATCTAAGGAGGAGAAATCTGCTGGTAGTTTACAGATCCCTAAACCCAAGACTAAAAGGCAAGGACAAGGATCATTTGCCGATGGAAAGTGAACAAAAAGGCATGGGTAACCAGAGAACTGTTTACAGAGTGGTTGCACTTTTTTTGTTAAAGAAGCAGAAGGTTTTTTGAAGTCCGTTCCGTTTAAAGTTCTCTCCATGATAGACAATACGCTTGGGCACCCCGCACATCTAAATTCCTTACATTATAATGTGGAACTGTTAATCCTGCCGAAACACATAACAGCCTTGATTTAACCTCTTGATCAAGGTGTCATCGCTATTTTTAAAGCCTACTATCTTCAGTGAATTATTAAATGCCATGGAAATTAACAAAACTTTGCCAGTGAGCCAATGCTGGAAAAAAGGATATCCCAAATTGCATTGACAAAATAAAAGAATTAGTGGACGAACAAAAAACTATCATCGGTGGATGACTGTTGGCAGAAACCGTGGAATTCTGTGTTAACCAGGACGATGTCATGACAGATGCTGACAAAGTTGTTACTGATATTGTCTCAACAGCACATAGAATTAACAGTGAAGCATTTGAAAACATTAACGGTGAAGATGTTGGAAATCTTTTGAAAAGTGCGAACGAATATTTGCCAGAAGAAGAGCTGGAAGAACTAATTACCGAACCTATGCCTATCTCATATAACGAAGACGCCATATCGTTAAAAATGTGTCGCCTAAGTTGACATTAAAATCTGTCGGAGAAATTTTATGTTTAGCGAAACAATTAGCTCTTCTCTATAAAGGGCATTAAAATTTAATCAACAGCTGGAAGAAGCACTATCGTCATAAAAAGAAGTGTGTAAAGAACTAAAAAAAATTTCACACTAAGTAAAATAAGTTATTTTAAAAATCTAATTAACAGTGTTTGAAAATTTTTTTGCCTAAAATCAGATGTTTAAAAACTTAGTGGATAGTGTTTAACAATGAATACGTGTATCTGTGTGCGTCTAAGCGCTCATAATTAATAGAATTTCTGTGTTTTGGATTGAAGGAAAACATAAGTAAACAATACAAATATGTAGTACGTAAATATACCACACTATATTGTAAGTGTGCAGAATAGCTGTAATTAATGTTAACACTTTTGATGTGGAACGTAACCCTCCCCTTTCCATCTACTGTTGGTTTCGGTATTCTGGGTAAATTCAGGAAACATAACCCTTGAGAATAGCGAGGGACTACTGTATAACAATGAATTTATAACTATAAATTTTCGGGAATTTTATATAAAAGATGTTAGAATCATGAAAACTATAAGTAATTATACCAGTACATACATTGTATGGTTATAGAGAATCTATATTAAGTCAAGTCGTACAATAGTTCATTTTATTACTGAAACCTAGTATACTAGTTCAAACGGGTTTTGATTATTTTTAAAATATTGAATTACGTACAAAATTAAATTATTACAAAAATGTCAACAATAAATATAATATTATTCACTTTTTACTACAATACAAAATTATGTACATTTTTCCAGTCTCATAATTAACCTATACATTTTAAATACAATATTTTATTAAACAGTCTATATAATATACACTGTAATAAAATAATGTGTACAACACAAAACTTTACAATTTATTTGTAGCAAAAATATTACATTCTTCTGTACCTGTATGTTCGGTACTTTTCTTGAGGTCCACAATATTCATTGTATATAAGTTTGAATAAAAATAAGTGAAAGACAACTATTAAAAAGCAAACAGATACCCAGAAAAGTGTAGGAAGTCCACCTAGGTGATGTCCATGCCTGTGTAAAGCTACAACGTTGTGTTCTTGAGCAGGGGCTGAAACAAATTTAGATAATATATCAGTTTGTCAGTAGATGTGTTTAGAAATTGGTTAGTGCATTGTTTAAGTATCAAGTGAATTCATAATAATAATAAATAGAAACCTCAAGATGTACACCTCAAAAACTGCAAACATTTTTTTTCCAATGTGAGATACTAAAAACAAGCTACTCAATGCATAAATCAATAATTTATATTTTCATTACTTTGGGCAACACATCTTCTAGGAACGCAGACACAAATTTTATTTTGGTTGGTTCATACATTTATAGTCATTATTGCATTGTTTTTCTATTAAGTTAGTTAAATTTAAAATCAGGTTGATGTAGACCAAGACACAACAAAATTTGACAGCATTATGAATAAATTGTCATTTTCTATTTATCTAAGACAGAAAACTCATTGAAATGTAATTTAATGTTTATTACTCATATTTAATGTATATTTAAGTAGAACTGATGCATATATTTTCATTAAGTATTTCTAGCTAATGTGGAATACAAAAGCAGTATCTAAAGGAATTAACCCCATCCCCATATAAGTACACACACAAATCTAACATGACGTAACATTTAATATATCTTGAGTAATATTTACCAGAGTAAATTTTTTTTTCGAAAAAAGGTAAAATGATTTTCTTATTTTTAAATAAATAAAACCTCTAAACCACAAATAACTTTTTAAACCTACAGGTTTAAATAAAAGTTATTTGTGGTTTAGAGGATTTATTTATTTAAAAATAAACATTACACCACAGTTGCTTTATACAGTTATGATTTTCTTTTGTAGTTAATGTTTCACTTAATATTATATTCAAATATGTTCAGGTGAAAAAATTAATGCAATTCAAGTTTATAGGAGCTGAAAAATATTGTTAATAGAATTAGTGCTTTTTAATCAAAATTAATAATAAAAAGCAATAACTTGTTATTAATATGATAAAGCTATTTGTATTTTCACAACTGGACAAACAGAAAATTTCATCTAGTTGATTAAGCAAAACTGTCAATATTTCATTTGCAAAGTATCTGCCCGCATTTATTCATTTCATTATCCTTCATGATGAATTTGCAATAAATGTTCTAGCAAGATCTTTCCTTTCGTTTCTGTATCTATCCTCCAGATTAGTTGCTGATGTCATTGAGAATGTTTCTGCTAGCTGGATGAAGACATGTAGTTGTCTCATCCACTTTTCTTTAAGGCCTCTCCAAACCGATAGCCCCATTTTTTCTCATGGCTTATGAATTTGTCTATTAGAATATTAATTACTATACTGAAAACTATTGGTGACAAGCAGCAACCTTGGGACAGCCTCACATTGTATTGAAAAGGTTTTGTGTCCTCTTTGTTCGCTGCTACGGTAAATTTTAATATTGAGTAATATGATGTGATTATATCGATAGCCACATTAGGAAAGTTGTACCATTTCAAGTAGAATATCATCAGTTCATGCTGTACTGAACCAAATGCATTCTCTAGGTCTATCCAGCAGACCTTTCATCTGCCTTTCATGTGTTCTGGTATTTTTCAAACTTTCCACCAGTAAAGTGTTATGTTCCAGGCATCAAGAAATACCAGTCAAGAACCCTTTCTGGTGGTTAGGCCTGAAATATCTATTGCTTGTTATAAATTGGATCATTTCTGTTTGTAATATATTACAAAAAGATTTTGGAAATTGTGGTGGTTAGTACTATTGGCCTAGTATCTTTCGGATGAGTAACTTCAACTTTTTTGGGATAAAGACAAAAATGAGCTGTTGGTATTTGCTTTCTTGACCAGATCTTATCAAATATGTTAAGATTTTTAGGAATTGAACACTTTTTGTAAACTACATAAGGAATGCTATCGGGGCCTGGAGCTGATTTGGATGGTTTCTTTTTAATTGGTTTGCTTTTCTCTAACATGGGTGGACTGCTTTAAAAGTTGGTAAGAGGGTTGTTAGGTCTTTGGATCTCCATACAGTCTCCCGCACTTCGGCACTTCATATAGGCTTTTAAAGTGATCATAAATCTGTTCATTGGTCAAGAGAAGCTTTCCACTATGTTCATTGAAAAATTTTTTTGAGTACTGAAAAGGATTTTTTTAAAGTCTACCTAATGTTTTTCACTGGATTACTAGTCTCAGATTATATGATAAATAAAGGGGATTTGTTGTTATAATAACAGATTATTCAATTGTTAGGCATATTAAAACTAAATCATTGTCAGTGTTTTTTTTAACTATACTCTAAAAACTATATTTCAGAGTATTTTAATAGAATTTTCATAGACTACTATGATTCTAAATGTGGAAATATTACTTTATGAAATTCCTTGTTCTATGTATAAACATATTAGGAGATATGAACATAAGTGTGCTTGTGTATTATTTTGTAACCAGGACACAATGAAAAGATTTCATTGGATATCCAGATGTAGATAATTGGTTTTTGTTAACCATTGAATTGATTTGTGTAAATACAGCAACACATAAATCATGACTTTATCAGTAAAGAAATATGTAAATAAAGCTTTTTGTTAGAAATGGCTTAAGAGTGAGCTCAGCTCCTGTTGAAAGCATACATGTTGTTAAAGTGTTATGATAGACTTGTTGAATCTGTTCTACTAGTAAGTTTAGATTGAACACAATTTTTTTGTATTAACTAATTTCTTACATAATTAAATCCGGTCTTGTTCGTTTTACGTGTGTTTTGTTTTAAATGAGTATTATGGCTGTTGCACATATTAGTGACAACAATTTTGATGTGCCAAATGATAATTTATCATATTATCTTTTCAACATACCATGTGTGAACCCTGAAAGGTTTTCCAATAATGTGATGGGTTTTTCTCATTTTTTGGTTTCTATATATAATTTAGTACTTTTATTTTCATTTGATAGTATTTTTTACAACTTTTTACCACAAGTGTGAAGTTTTACAACTATTTAGTGTGATATTTTTAAATAATTTTTTGATAGACAAGTGTTGAAAAACTTACTCCCAGTGTTCATGCCATGCATTGCATCCATCATCACACATGTCAAACTCCATTTTAAAATTTGTGTATATTATAGATATTTGGAGCAAAATTATTGATTAATGATAATTGTTCTAATATTCGTTGTATGTTTTGTCTTATAACAATGAATGTGTTGATCCATCAAATTGTAGAAAAGGTTAAACAAATTTTATGTATAAGATATAAACAATTTTAATAAATGTGCTTGATGTATTCTATACCATATTAATGTGAATTAAAAATGAGAATTTTATGATTTAATATTATATTCCTAAATTATTGAAATTCCCATAATCTCAGATTTTTCCTGATAAAAATAATTCCTGTATAAATCTGAATATACCTTCTTTTTCCTAACCAGAGGCCACTCTATTTAATACCACTAAGTAGTATTATTTTTTGTATATATTTTGTTTAAAGCTTTGCCAGTTTTGGTAGTGTGTCTTAGCAATAAGTTAGTAGGTGGACAGAAATTAGTACAAGACAAAAGACTAAATTAACTATTAGTATATTAGTCTGGTTTAAATTTTTTTAATGAAAAAAACATATTTTGTGACTCAAAATATCAAATTAAAATAAAAAGATAATGGAAAAACTTTAAAAAAAACAGTAGTAATAAATAAATATAAAATGCCTAAATAGGAAATATCTTCAATTTAAAACAAAAGACTATGATCTATAAAAAGTTACAAACATTAATTTTATGAAAGTTATTTCAAGGGAATAGCTATTATCACCTACCTTCAATAACTTCCTTTACATGAATTGTATGTCTGAGAAGTTCCATGTGCTGTTTGTCAGAAGTGATGTAAAGAACAGATGTTACAGGATCAGTCAATTTCACAGGAAACATTGCTTTTACTGGTCTGAAAAAAGTAATATAAAAATATCTTCAACCCTTTGATTAGCATTCACGTACCATTACATGAGATCGAACTACGGGCAGTGGGATCATTCCCGTATATGAACATTCTATCATTTCTCTTAGATTAGCATTGCCATATATTTACGATTTGTTTTTGAAACAAAAAGAAACAAATTTTACATTTCTCATCAAGAAACTTACAGGTTGTTAAAATTCCGATGTGACCAATTTGAGATAACAGATATTACAATTGTTGAAATGGTACAAAAAAACTACTGAAGGCAATGATGACGAGTATAAAGATGAAGGTTTGACTGAGATCCAACAAGAAGGGAAAATTAGTCACAAAGAAGAAAAGAACCACCTTGGAAACTGCATTGCGCTATACTGAATACTAGACAGACACCACAGCAACGGATGTGATTCTGCTAAGATGTCTACATGACCCAATAGCACAAAAATGATCTGATAAGCAAATACAGAAAACACATAACTTTATTTTAAAAATGTAGCAATTGTGAACAATGTATTCCAAAGCAACATCAATTTATGCAAGTACTATAATCAATAAGTTCTATAGATGTATTTTGTGAATTCTTAATTATACTATTAGGGTTCATTAGAACTCCTGTTTTTTCTAATGTACAGGAAAACGAATTTCCGTATAATCCGAGTTTTTGGTAATCCGAAGGGGTCTCGGTCCTGCCTACCTCGAATTATCAAGACTCTACTGTATATAGCAGCAATTTCAGCTTATTTAGTTGCTATTTTAACTAGCAAGTAAGTTATTTTGTAAGAATGTCAGTTTTCTGAGAACTTTTAGCAAAAACTCATCTGTTTATAAGTTATTTTCTAACCTACTAAGGAATATTTAGTGATTCACCACATGTACAAGTTGTTAAGTGAATACAGTTGTGTCACTGTATCCGCGGTATCGGTATCTCGGGTATGCTGTCACACTGAGAATCGAAGGATAGTTGAATTCAACTGTTCGTAAACGCCCATGTCTGAGTCAGTTTGTATTTACATTTACAGTATTGTATTGTTTATATTCAGTAACATATAGCATTTTGTTGTTGATTGTTGAATCAATGGATTCACATATGCGCCGCTCTGGGTAGTTGGAATGGACCGATGGCTTATATTTGCGACACTGTTTGCATTACTTTTATTCCTCTGACAAATCAGTGGTTTATTTTAACTTTTTGATATATTCCTATCAGACTATAGACATGCCTGACGTTAGTGTGGGACATTTGGTCTCTCAGTTATCAAGGTCAATGACATCAAAATACTCCTGACACATTGTTTATTCCTTCGTGCACCATTCTATTCCATTAGAATCACAAAGAATTGTACTCTAAATGACATTTATCAACACAGGATGTAACCTTTCACAAGTGATGAGTGCGTTTGTAAATAATCTGTTGGCCTACTGTATATGGAACACTAATGTATATATATTTTGTCTCTGATACAATATTGTTTATGTCAGCATATTTTCAATAAGATATATAGCCTATATAAGCAATCTGTCTAGCATGACTAGCCAAGACGAGTTAGTTAGGAGTTTGTTGATAAAAGCCTTTGTATGACATTTCTGTTTTTACGTGTATATAGTGTTATTTCTAATATATTATACATCTAAGCCTTGTTTTATGTAAGTAGCAAAATTTAATAGCCCATATACTTTTTATAATTTATTAAATTTTACATGCTTTTAAAAATTTGTTTTCATCAAAATCATATTTGGTTTCGGATTTGACAGGCTACACTGCAGTGCCTAATACTTGGGAAGCCTGTAACATGATAAGATTTTCGTGCTATAGACCGACCGGCTCACATATGCGCCATACTAAAAAAACACTAAGAACAGCAAAAACAAAAATATACAACCAACACACATACACCAAGGGTTTGTATGAAGTATAATAAGGTATTATAACAACTTTCCACTTTTGGTTTGTGATAAAGGTCAGGCCCATGGTAACGTGGTCTGTGTGGAAAGATCGAGTTCTTACCTTCGGTCCCTCGTGAAAAACCAGACAACGCATATAAGCGCCGCTCGGTAGGAAACGTGTTAAATTTTAAAAAAACAGTAAAATTCGATCAAGTTTATCTGTTTCACGGGAAAGCGCAAAGGTCACTGGTACAAAGCGTGATAAAAATTTGGTGAGAGCGGTAAAAAATTAAAATAAAAGTTGTTTCCTGTTTTGTGGCAAACATAATTTCAAGGCTCGGATAATGGCAGTAGTGTTTACTGAATGGTTTTGCAGATGGGTTTTATCCCTGAAGTAGAGAAATATTTAGAGAAGGAAGTGTTACCATTCCAAGTTTTATTAATGCTCCACACAATTCTCATACCCTATACACCGAGAATGAAAATGTTTTAGTAGTATTTTTGATACCTAATACAACTGTGATACTACAGCCGCTTGACCAGGTTATCATTACATGTGTCAAGGCCTCATGGACGCGCCAAGTGATTGAAATGATTAGGGTAGTCATTGATTCAGACCTTGATCTTGATGTCATGCAATGTTGGATTGTTCAATATCGATGATGCGATAACTTAAATTAAAGCAGTTCATATGATCAGCTGGTGTAATTTAATGAGCAAAAAATCATCGTCCTCTAAAAAATTTAAAATAATATTTTTTCCTGTTTTCTGGTAAACATAACTCCAAGGTGAGGATGACGGCAGTATTGTTTACTGAATGGCTTTGCGGATGTTTTATCCCTGAAGTGGAGAAATATTTAGAGAAGGAAGTGTTACCACTCCGAGTTTTATTAATAATAGACAATGCTCCACATAATTCTAATGCCCTATGCACCGAGAATGAAAATGTTTTAGTAGTATTTATGATACCTAACACAACTGCGATACTACAGCCACTTGACCAGGGTGTCATTAGATGTTTCAAGGCCTCATGGACGCGCCAAGTGTTTGAAATGATTAGGGTTACCATCGATTCAGATGTCATGAAATGTTGGAGATTGTTCAATATCGCTGATGCGATAACTTAAATTAAATCAGTGTTGGATGAACTGAAACCAGAAACAATCAAAGCCTGCTGGAAGAATTTGTGAAAAGAATCTGACGGAGACATAAATATTTTCCCAAGGATCGATGGAGATGTCAGGGCGATCATTCAAGCAGCAAGAGATGTTGGCAGTGAGGGATTCTTAGATTTAAATGTTGCAGACATGGAAGAGCATATAGAATATGCCAAGAAATGTTGACAAACGATGATTTACAAGAAATATCGAAATCTTGTTGCTGTTCATGACGAGCTGGTTGTTAATTCCTTATTACACTTTTGCTATTACTTGCAACCAGACTTTTAGTTAATTAAAAGTTGTTCAATTGTTAACTTACACTTGGAGGAAACGTTTTCGTCTTACGACTTCTTCAGCCTCGTATTTTTGCCGCTAGGAATGCTGTAGTTGTGCTTCCATGGTACCATTTTTTTGAAAGTTAGAAGTGATGTGATCGAAGAGTATGTGTGATATGTGCTGTGTTTGTTCATTTAGGATGTCATTTTTATGTGTGTTGCAACACACATAAAATATATAGACATAGCAACACACATAAAAATGACATCCTAAATGAACAAACATGGCACAGATCACACATACTCTTCGATCACATCACTTCTAACTTTCAAAAAAATGGTACCTAGGAAGCACAACTGCAGCATTCCTAGCGGCTGAAGAAGTCGTAAGATGAAAACGTTTCCTCCAAGTGTAAGTTAACAACAAGTAATAGCAAAAGTGTAATAAGTGATTTAAAAGAATTAATTACGTCACATTCAAAGGAAGACAGGGAGGAAGAAGAAGAAGAAATTGATTTGAAAGAAAGCTAATGAACACTGGAAAAATTTGGAGAAGTTTTCTGGATGGTACAAAGTTTGAAAGAAAAAATAATGGATAACGACCCACTTATGGAACGTGGAATTAAAGTTACCAGAATGATTACGGATGCCATGCAGCCTCTTCAGCAAAATGAAAAAAAAACAACCCCCTAACAGAATGTTTTTTCAAGTAGAAAAAAATGTCAAATATTTATTTATCTGTCACCTCAACATTGTCAGCATCACTAAACATAATAGACCATTCTTTTTCGAACAGCGAGTATTTTCCACTTTCAGATGAAGATGTTTCTGACTAAATATTTCTTGTTCTTCACTTCAACTTAAAACTTCTTTTCGACATAGTAATTTTTTTAACGTGAGAATTGGGAAGTGTACTATTCATACATACTCTCTATACAAATCTATTAAATAAGTTTTCAAAGTCAAATAATTGCCATCGCGTTTGATAATAAACGTTTGTTGTTAGTAGCTGCAAAGGGAATGGAGTACTGTACACTACATTATGGTAAGTACAAACAGTAATCACAATACATAATAATACATACTGTAGTGTAATATTTTAAAGATTATACAGTGCACTATGTAGATGAACTACTGTATACTGTAACGCTGATAATACAGCTCAAACAAATCTAGCTAAATCAGCATAATTTATAGCTAAATTATGATGTAGCATAAGATATTCCATTTGATAGTAAAATCTTGAGTTTATAAAACTGTGTGTTTGTTCTAAAGCGAGGTTAATTTTCTTTTGAAAAATTAATTTTTGTTACATTTCCCTTAAAGTTTTATTATTTTGTATGTGTGTTCCTTAAAAAGTTTTACACTAATAGATACATTTTCGCAATGACTGAAAACAATATAAATACCCGTTTTCCAATGCCACTTGAGAAATCTGAAATGACTATTTCCTGACATGAATCCAAAGGTAGCAAAAACAAAAATCTTTATCCCCTGACACTAAATTGTTGAATTTTTTGTTTCTCTTCTTATTGTACAGTTTCATTCAAGATAAAGGTCCTTGTTGAATCAAATATCATGTTTAATTGACTGTAGTAGCTGAACTGTTTTATTCCTTTTTATAGATAACACAATTTTTAAATGAATGTAATTTGACTATGTAATGACATGTATGGAAAAAGGTAAAATAATTTTCACACATATTACACGAATTTTAAGGTATGAATATGATACCAATACTGAAAAATAATATGCTACAAAATAAGTTTATATATCCTAACTATCCAGGAGATCCTAAATCAAGGAAAGAAAGGAAATGAAAAAGAGATGACATTAGAATGCCGTGAGCAATAAGCAAAGGATATTAAGGGAATGATAAAAAGTATTTATTGTTTTTGGTCTCTGAAAAGAATTTTAGAACGAATGAGAACTTCTTGCGATTTGGGGAAATTCTGAAAGAAGTTGGGGTTTGGATTGGAAAGAGCATAAACTTGTAGAACTCAAATTAAGAAATGTTGCTTATAATCATCTTGAATTATCTGAATAAACATAAATAATTATTGAGTAACTGAGTGAAAATTTAAAACTTATGGTATATACTCGATGGTAGCGGGTTGGGTTCATGAAGGAAATGATTGTTTTGAAATGCGTCAAAAGTAAATTATACATTTTCACTCAGTTACTCAATAATTACTCAAATTAAAGTTAAGTGATGATGAGGTGAAACTGAAAAAGTAAATGAAATCAAAGAAAGTATAAAAAATAACCAATTTCAAGTTGATTTCTTCATCCATCCTCCTTTGTTAATAAAACTGTGGTTTATAAAATTCTCCATTGCATATATTTTAAGAATAAGGGATGAAAGGGAAGTAAAATGTATAAAATGCAAGATTTGATAACAATATAGAAATATTAGTAGAAAATAAGAATCTAAGTAATATTCTAATGAAAGTTACAACAAAGATATCTTATATCTTTGTGCTAAGAGTCAAAGAATTATAAAAGAATAAAAATTAGGTTATTGATTAAAGTATATAAATTAAGTTTACAAACTAAAGATGAGACAGTTGGACAAGTAAAGCTTTAAAGAACTGGTTGATATCTTGCCGGAATTTCAGCCTACTCCTGAAGTCAGAGAGAAGAATCCATCCCGTCTCTACAAGGAATTCTTACAATGTCACAGTGTCTTCGTTCCGGCTACAGGTGCTCATTGAGGGTCTGAACATTTAGGATTGCAAGAGTGTTCAGGAGTGCTGGACTGCCTTAGGAATATTGAGAGTACCTAGGAAGGAACCCTCCTGATGCCAGCAGAAGAAGAAAAATAAGACTTAAAGCGCCACTCCTGAGAAGTGATTGCCAGGTCCTGTGGGAGTTTTAGTAGAATCTTCCCACTGCTGTCCCTACAGGATAAAATAACAGTTTCTCCCGTTCCTCCTCCAAAAAAAGAAGCTCAGACACACTGAGTATCAAGATGATTACCTACCTGAATCCCTGGATAAGGAGGGTTATTGGCCAGGGATGAGAAAGTTATTCCCACAACAAATCGATCATCTAAATGATAAGTATGTGAATTGGGGAACTTGAGAAATCTGGAGTTGCCCCATTTGTTCACTTCCTAGAGTACCTACAGACCAAAGGATATCAGGAATATGAGAAGACTGAGAAATATCATGCAAAAATGGCTGAGGGTCTAGACCATTAATGATCTCCCTTGAATTTAAGTATTATTTTGTAAAGCAATTTTGTAATATTTTTTCCAAATATTTTTTTACACTTTTTTAAAAATAAAAAACCATGAGTTATACTTTAAAGAAGTTTTTGGTTTTAGGGCAGAAATAACAAAACAAATCCTTGGTAAGGTTGAATTATAGATAAGATTATAACCAACAAACAAGTATCTTCTGATAGGAGAAAAATGTCTCATGTTTGAAAGGTGTCTAAGTAAATCAACTCATTATCAGCGTAACAGATATATGTTTGGTACTCCGCTGTAAATAGTGTAATAAGCTAAAACCAAGCAAAGAAAAGAATTACCAATGACAAAGGAATCCTTTATGTAAAAGCAATGAAAAGACAAACATTTTTACATTAAGTGAAAAGGAAAAAATAGGAGCGTTTGAAATGTAGATTTTAAACAAATAGGATTCGTAGAAAAAAACATGGCACAAGGTAGAACATAGTAAACATATTTATTATACAATTTACTCACCCCAATTCAACTGGGTCATCTAAGCACCCTCCATCACATGCATAATAGTTTCTGTCACTACGATCTAGTGCGACATATATCACAGCCTTATTGTCTTCTTGTAACACAACACTAATATTAACATGAGTTGCATTTCCATAATTGAGTCGCCTGAAAATAAATTATTATAAAAAATGTACTTCTGAATTTGTTACAATTATTTGTAAATGAATTTACAATTAAAGCTATGTTGGAGCTGGAAAATAAATTTTTAAATAGTAGTATAAATACTAACATTTAAACATAAGTAGCTTTTTAGCTTATTTAAGCTTGTGAATTTTAGAGTGTAAGGGAAATAAGTGTTAAATGAAGAATAAGTATATACGTTCCTTTGCATATTAACCTTCGAGAGAGCGCATAGAGTTTAAACGGGAGAGGGTGCTTATGGAGGTTTATTCCGCACAAATACTTTTCAACATATAAACGGTTTACAATTTTATAATTGGGTGACTTCACAATTAAATACTATAGAAATGCATTGTAAATAATTTTAGACATCATTATTGTACAATTTTAATTTTCTAAACGTCATATTTCTAAAAATATTTTGAATTGTTAAAACGTGTAAACAATGTATACTAGACCACTGTTTTCATTGTGGGAGAGGTGTATGCATGTTATTTTTCTGTAATAAAGTAATTCAACGCCTAAACATAAAAAATATTTTATCGTGATAGTAGCCCTACATATAATAATATGAGATTAATTAAAATATTTAGTGAAAATAAGGAATAGTTTTATTGAAACAACATTTCAACAAACTTGTCATTTTCAGATTCACCTATTATGTCTTCATTTGTTTCATTTACAATTTCATTGACTTCTTTGTCAGGTTCATTATCTGGCAAAGAGACTCATTTTCATCAGAATCATCAAAGAGCCGTCTAACAAAATTTCCGGTAGAAAGTATTTATTGATCTTCTTCTTTTTTGACACCACATAGCATTTTACGAATTCTCTCCTCTTCAAATGGATAAGCAGTAAAATGTGAAACTTAGATACTAAAAAGTCATACGACACTAAAATAATAATAACAACAAAGAAAGTAATAATTTAAATCCACAAAGTCTTTTGTTATGTAAATAACTGCACGAGGAACTCCGTACAAATAACTTACACGAAAGGGCGCTTGCGGACGAAACCTACACTATCTGACTGCGAGTGACAAAGATTAAATTCACACTGCTTTGAGGGAAAATGAACACAAATAGGTTGGACCGTTTCATAGAATGCAGTTTGTGGAGCAACTAGCCGGAAATAAAGTTATGACAACTAGAAAGACATTTTCTCAACAAATAATGATACAAGTGTGTTAATGAGTTTTTCGCAGAAAATTGAAAAGTGATTTGCCAAATATGGATTGGTAACTTAAGATTTTTTTTGTTTTTTTCCTGGCGAAAAACAGACTGTGGTTATTATTGCCATGGTATCTTAAGAGACAAATTTGTGTTAGTTTTTCATGCAAATTTTTCCATAAAAACTTTTAATTAAAGTGAAAAAAAACCCAACCATACAAGTATTTAGCATTACTATACTAAACGGTAATTTCCGACTTATTAAGATAAGAAAAATATGTTGGTATTTCTAAGCCTGATAAAACATATATGAATAAAAAATACTTAACACTGAAGTATTATTGGGTTTTCTTGTTAAGTAATTTTTAGGCTGGGTCACATTTGGTTATATCTAAGAATATTATTAATTTCATAATAAGCTATTATTATAAAAATGGTTTATTAATTAATATAAGTAGTTATTCTTATAAGAAATAATTTTTCTAAAAAAACAAACTTATGTATGAATTGTGGCTTACAAAGTGTAGGGTAACTGAAGTAGATTACTATCTAATGGGGTCATAAAAAAGCTATTGATAATCTAACGATCATGAAGCCTTTTGGCAGAAACCATTACTGAATTCCTGTGTATTGTACTGTATTCTAGGTTAAATATTTGCATCTATCTGGACAGTAAATACTACACAGAGTACATAGTAACCATTCTTTTGTCTCAAAAGTCCATGGGTTTTTCACATATCTACAGTTCATTTCGAGGTTTGTGCGGTATTTTACAATGAATAGGGGATTGAATAATGCAGAAGTTATTTTGTATCAAAATTTTATGCCTTTTCCACGTGTTTACAAATTGTTTTGAAAATTGTGTGGTAATTTACAATGAATAAGTGTTTTACAAAAAAAAAAAAAAAATAAAATGACGGATAATTTTTAGCTCAAAAATTGTCAGTAAACAAAAGGTAAAATTTGGTTCCCATAATTCTCCCATGAGAAAATGAGTAAATAAAAAAAATAGTAACAAGTATTACTGTAATTAAAAATATTATAGAAAAACAAAAACAATAATTAGAAAAGAGAAGTGTAAAAATATCTCAAAAATATGTTGCTATTAGGGGTCATATCACAGCCGCGTATCCAGCGACTTGCTTTGGGGGGTGCGATCGATGCAATATATATATATATATATATATATATATATATATATATATATATATATATATATATTTTCAAACCAAATAATGACTGATATATATATATATATATATATATATATATATATATATAATATGTGTGTTTGTGTGTGTGTGTGTGCGCGTGCGTGCGTGTATGTAAAAACATAGAACAGAAAAAGTTCTTTCTACGCTTGCGTTAGAAATCGGTAACGTGATAAAGATTCATAGCAAATTAGACTTTTTAATAAATAATTATTCCAGTTTCGATAACACTTATGGCTAGAGAATATTATTAATTTCATAATAAGCTATTATTATAAAAATGGTTTATTAATTAATATAAGTAGTTATTCTTCCAACATGAACAATTCCGGAGTCAACTGCGAATATTACGCTTGCAAAATTACGTATTGAAAATCATATGTTCGAGACTAAGCTTCACTAGCGCTATCTGTTGTTAAAACGTTTAGACGTTTACTAGGGTATGCCGAGGGAACGAGTCACATTTCCAAATTAAAAATTAAAATTTTATTTTTTATTTATAATAAAAGACGAATTAACTTAAGTAAAAGTCTAATTTAATAGAAAGTCCTAATTTAATAATATATTGTCGATTTTTAACCCAAAGTTCTTGAGGGTTGGGGGGGGGGGCGATCGCCCCATCACCCCCCCCCCCTTGGATACGTGCCTGTATCAGGACAGTGACATGTTGCCAAGAGTAAATTCTCTCCCTGATTAAGAAAGGAGTTGTATTCCTACAAAAATCTTTGTTTCCTACTCCAAGCAATCTGTGTATTTAGTTAGATATATATTCCAAGATACAATTACTTCAAAATAAGAATTAAATTAAAGACCACTTATATTTTCTATAATTGACGTTAACAAACCTAAAATTGAGATCTCTATGGAAAAATTTAGGATGTGTATTAAATTCAAGATGTTGGTTACTAAACCGAAAGCCTCCAAAACTGAGGACCATAGCTTGTAACACTCCACTTGCTCCGACTGAAACTAGTTTATGGCAACCCTGAAACACAATTCAAATAAAACAATATAAATACTATTAAGGTGAAACTACTTAAGTATGTTTTAATAAAAGATATGCTCTTTGGAGTTTCTTATGTCATCAAGTTGTATAAAATAAGACTCAATTTGATTATTACTGCCTCTGAAGGATAGGAGATAAGAATACATAGAATTGATATGGACATGAAACCATCTGGAGTATGGAAGGATCAAGGCATCATGTCTGCTAGGTTGTGAACCTAAAATAGATCTACTCTCTCTTGGGTTCATAAGGAGATTTATACCTTTACTTAGTAGGGATAAAAGTAAAGTAGCGTTCATTATTTATACCTATAATATTTAATCATTTAGAATGTGACAGTTGCTAACAAACAACGCTTACACAAAACATATTTTTGTGGAACAAATAACTTTCAAAATTTATTACATTTTACAACACTCATTTATGCTGTCCATATCAAGAGTGGCAAATGTCCAAGAAAAGGATTTTATAAATGATAGAAGTGAGTATAATACAACTATGATAATTACAGAAAATTATTATTATTAGTGTTTATTATTTAAAAAAAACACGCACAAGAAGTAAGAATAACAAAAAAATTTATTGTGTCCACAAAATTAAGTAAAACGTTTGCTTGCATTAGTGTTGTTTTTTATGTATGAAGTAGGAAATGTGTCTAAGACACCAGTACAAAAAACGAAGTGTGTATTATAAAAAAATACCAGAAACACACCTGCACTGTTTTTGACCTATTTGAGTTATAATATATTTTTATATTCATTTTATACTTTAAAGACAAAAATGCACCGTGACACACCTCGCTCCTCATTTGCAAGTTTTTGGCAAAAAAAGTGTTCCTGTCTCTCCCCATCTGCCACTCACCTGATTTAGCACCATGCCACTTTGCCATTATTGGCTTATGCATTAAAAAGAAATATAAATAATTTATTTTTCTCTAAATTTGATGGCGAAGGTAAAATGTTTGATGTTGGTTGCAGCTTCACTAACGGGTGTTTTCTCACCATGTGTTTCTACAAAGAACTGTTAGTTGTTTTATATGATAATTTTGCCTGACAAATATCACACTTCACGAACTCACCTTCAACAAGGATAAATGATTCCACACATCGCTTCTTTCCTTTTTCGGAAAGCTCATTTTATTTAAAAATAAACTCATACGGAATTAAAAACAAACTAAAATCACTGTCCTGAAATCTGACACAAATCGCCCACTCACACACAACGTATATGAGTACTACCAGTGACAGCGATAAATCAACTAAAGATAGCCTTGGTAAAATATCAGTAACTATACATTCAGTGACGGTGAAATTTTGACCAATTACACCAGAGAAAATCTCCTCCGCCTTCCGTCAACAACACTGCATGATGAAAATGACCATGAGTCGAGCAGATAGAGTAGAAATGACAACCGCGGAAAATATTAGTAGCTTTCCAGCTAATGACGACGTGTATTTCCTTAGATCTATCCATTGTCAGTGGAACTGTTATTTTCCATATTTTGTCACTGGTACCACCAGTGACAAACGAATATCAGTGACAAAGTCACCGGGACAGAAATATCGACCATCCATAATATAAAAGCAAACTACTAAATAAATAAAGGAGATCATGAATAAGGATAAGCTTACATAAACAGCGATCCATCAATTAGGTCAGATGTCTGCTGCTTACTGTGGATTACATCATAAACAACTGTCTGGGACCAATTGTTTATTTATGGAAAAAAATAAATATGGCCAACCAGCGTTATAAAAATAAACATTCACTTCTCATAACAGAGTAAATGAACATAGTACACATTATTATTACGTAAGAAGTTCTAAAGTATGTAATAGGTGTGAGCGACAGTGGAGTGGAACTGGATTTTTAGTGATGTCAGACTCAGTTTGCCTATAGAGCGGAAATGGTTAAAACCTTTCCTATTATACAATACAATTTAAATAGAAAGAGGGTCTATTGTGGTGACCAACTGTTGGCATATTATCTTTAAGATTGTAAGCCCCTGAGGTGGTAGATGAAGATTTCTATACATGTCTTAAAAAATGCATGCTAACATTTTTATTTATTGTGAGAAATGTATAACCTTTTAATAAAATCCCAGTGATCATTAACACAACTCCCTATAAAACCAACTGAAAATCAGACTTTGGTGTTCAAGCTGACAGCTACAGATAAACTAAAAAACAAATAAGTTTCTATAAAAAAATGTTCCAATGGTTCTGAAAAAACTACAGATAGTTGCATATATTGAAGATCAACAATAGTAGAAAATAAATAACCTACAAAAACTCTGTCAAAATAATATTAAAATTCAATTAATAATGACAATGAGACTGGAACTTCAGTATCCCCTAACACTTGATTAGAAAAGGTTAAAAGGATTTCCAACAGGTTAAGGCTTTGTCACCAAGACACCAAAGTCTTTTTCCTGGTATTGCCACTAATAATGTACCAATTCGTGATAGGACGCATCGGATTCAGATTAAATTCAACTTTCAATAACAATGAAAAGAGTTTCCTAGAATTTTTACCAACAGGCACCAAACAGAGTCTGAAGTAAATCAACCCCATACCAATTTTTGTTTGAATATTTTTTCCTAATATAATTATGTCTTAAAATTGAAGTTCATTTTTAATAGTTAGTATTGAATTGGACATTTGTAAAAATTATGTTTTAGTAATGGTTTGAAACGATGAATTGAAACACGATTTGACCTTTAAACTCAAATTATATATATAAAACCTAGTAGTTCTCCACTTATCACTTATGTTTAACTCAAAATTTTACAAAAATATATTTTGATTCACAAAACCGTATATTTGATGTTAATTAAAACCTATGTCAAACATTCCAGTTAAAAAAATCCAGTATTTAAGATATCTCCCTAAAGTCTAACCCAAAATGAATGTTTTAGGTAAATTTCCATCCAAAATAAAATTAAATAGAAGTAAGAGTATTAAAAAAATGTTTTTATGTTTTAATTATGATTATAATTAATTTTAACATAAGTAATATTCAATAATAAGTATTTAAGCAATATTGAAAGTCATGTACAACTTTCCTTTATGAGAATTAAAAAAAAAGATCAATGAAAAAGTGTGGAATTGAATGGCAAAAATATCAGAAGATTTTAGGTGATAATAGTCATCATATTATTACTATCTTGAAGCCATAAAAGAAAATCCTTATTGTATGTGCAACTGAGACTATGTTTTGCTTCTACTGTAGTAGGTGTAGTAAGAGTGGGTTAGTGTAGGGAACGGCACACACCTTTTAGTATCTAACACTAATCCATATTTCCTCCAGCCATTAATATAACAAAAAAACATGCATTTGTTAAAAAGTTTAATAACCAGGATAAATTTGTACACAGATGCAATTGTATATATTTTCATGAATACTTAATAATGATAATAATAATAACAATTATGATAATATTAGATTCATGTCAAGCAGTTAAAGTGAGGAAGAAGAAAGAGTTGTTAGAATATAAACCTACCTGTTTTTCAAGTGTCAACAACCAATATGATACTATAGTATTAATACTATCTATTGAAGACATGTCTCCCCAAAGATTGACAGCCTGTCTGAAAAAAGTCAATAATATTTAATTAACATAGTGTGAAATTATGTTGCTAAATTTTCTGTGCAATACTGCAAGGTGATAGATTTACTTACCCCAATTTTACATCTTGTTACTGTATTAGAATCTAATGAGCCACAAATTCCCAAAGTTGAAAGGAATTTTGATTATTAGAAAAATCTTACTATCTTTGCCTCATCAGAAGAATAAAGATACAAAGCAAATTGAATAAAAGAAAAGATCTTGTTACTGAAAAAAATATTTCACTGCTTTTTGCTTGATTCTAAAATACAGGAAAGTTTGCTTGACCTTTAGCTACTTACTGGTTAGTATAGCCTTCATTTGTGAGAGCACGCCATATGGGTTAAGATGTGATAGAGGTAAGAGAACTATAAGAATAAAGTAGAAGTTTCTTTGGGAAGGAAATGTTGAAGAAAATAATATAATTAGGTCTTTGCAGTGGTAAAAAGAGTTAATTAAGTACAATCTGCAACTTGGTAAGTATGGAAAAAAAATCTTAGAAGCTTCTTTCAATTCTGTTAAGAAGTGACTCCTATCCAAGTAGAATATAAGGTCACAGATTCAACAAAATCTTTTACATGTAAAGAATTTCTGTTTTTTATGTCCTTTATATTAATTATAATGGGATCTTTCAACTGTTGATAGTTTTTGTGTTTTATTTAATCTAATCATGTTTAAATTTAACAATTATTTGTTCCTTCATCTAACAAATATCATTGTAGTTGTTTGTAAGGGAAAAGAATTTTTTGTTACCAACATAAAAATTTTGATGATATTTCTGGAAAGATTCCTTGGAAATATTCCTTAACTTTTGAAAGAGAAGGAAACCTTCCTCGAAGTTTACAGAAATTTCATACCACCATAGTCAACACGATGAAGTAAATATAAGATAAGAGCAACTTCTTATGTTATCTAATTTTGGATTTAACAGAATTTAATTCAAAAGAATCAGCTGTTTTCTGTTAGAAAACATACAACATAATGAATGATTTGCAGATTTTGATTGCTCACTGTTATAGTTGACCCAAATTGTTGTTGGAAAAATCTTTGGCCAGACGTTGTTCATGAAGAGAATTACCCATTACTTATATTAAAGTAAGAAGATTAGATTGAGACTTGGACATAAAATCACGGGGGTTGAGAGCAACCAAACATTTGGGGTCGGATTTGGATAAAACCATTCCCTTGCAGTTTATTCAGCAGTGTAGAGCAGATTGAAAACTGGCATGGGCTAATTAGGCTGAGTCCGTTTAGTCGTAGAAACACTCTCTTTTTTTGTTTTCTCCTGGCGAAAAATCAATTGTGGTTATCATCGCCAAACAGAAGCAAATGCAATACCAAAATTATAACTGATGTGATCACATCATATTTCGTACTTTACTTCTAATTCTCCATTTGTCTCAAACTTGCAGGTTTAGGAAATTTAGGTGTAAGAATCTTTAAGTGATTTTCATGATTCAATGTCACTGAAATTATCGGTTTCAATACTGATAATTATTTGGAAATCAGCAGCAGATGTATACAGCTTTATGTTAAGACTATGAAGTAATTATACAAAAAGAGTCACAAAAAATAATTTTCTCGTATAGCTTTCCAGAGGTTAAATGATAGGCAGCAATTTTAAGAGTCAAAAATGAACCAGGACAAGGGAAATGAAGAGAACACAAAAAATATTTATAAATAAATGTTCTAATTCTAATTTATCTAAATAAATGTTTTTTTACCACATAATAAATTATATAATAGATTTATTTTTAATATTAAATAATTTTATTACAAAATTAATAGTAAATCTGCTCTGTCTGGTAATAATACATTTTAACTTTATAATTGATGAAATAAAGTAAACAAATTAAATAAAATATTTAAACTCAAAGTTTACAAATTTATATTTAATACATAGGTATTTATATTAACCTATAATAATTTAAAAAAGTGCTTCCATAAATTTATTGAACTTGATAGAAATTATTGTTATTTCTATTCTGTTTCTGCATAAACAAATATAGGATGTAACTAATTCAAAAATTTGGTGTGCAATTTTGATGTAATAATTTTGGCGTGAAGCCACAGTGTCATAGTAATTTGAATTTCTTAGAAGCCCATACATATAAATTTAAAAGGGAGGATCTGTGAGCTGCCTGAAGGTATATCATGCAAAACAGGTTATGAAAATTTAAATATAACGATTATATTGATAAAGGCACCAGATTAAACAAAATCACTAATTAATTACACTCTGATATGTTTAATGATAAAATATGAAGCTGAAATTAAAGTTGAACAGCCTGGAGTGTGTACACTTGTCCAGAAGTTCTAACATGGTGGTGCTTTGTGCAATATGAGATTCACTAAAACTCTAAAACGAAAATGATTTTGAAATGTTCATTAACAAACGAGAATATATTACAAATTTTGTTAGCAGTTAAGTTAGTTTATAATGTTTATAAACTGAGAGCACAAGCTAACAAAATTTTTAGTATAAACAAAGTTCAGATGATTTTAAAAAGCATGAAATAACTAAAGTGTGAGGGAATTGAGTATATTAATACAAATTTTGATTTAGTAAGATCTCAGCAGTATAATATGAAGAAGAGTTTATAAGATGAAAGTGAATATGAGAAAGTGAATGTTCACAACGAAAAATGTTCAAATCATCGTCGAAACTAGTCTCTTTGATTTAATAAACTAGTGTGTTTGTTTTAATAAACTAATGTGTAGTGAGATTTAGAGTAAACTGTTTTAACTTTTACCATTGTGAATTGTTCTCATTATTTAAGTTCTAATTACCTTAATAAAGTGAATGTTGTTAAGTCCGGGCCTACATTAACTAGGCGAAAATAAAACTAGATTTTATAGGGGATTCCGGTAAAAGTCACATGAAACTTTAATATTTTGTTGACATTTGAATAAAGTTGCATAGTGCATAGAGTAAAAAAAAGAACCATACTATGAACATGTAGGCCAGCAGATGAGCATTAGACATTGTGTAATGAAAGTGACAGATGGTCTACAAATGCCTTTTGCTACCAACTGAATTAAGTACAGGAACCATCAAGAGGTTAGGTTTGGTACTTTATATACTGATCACCAAAAACTATTAGTTTTCAACATGAGGTAGAAGAGAGAAGACAAAGAAGATAGAGGTGACAAAAGCCACAGATATAAAGTGGCACCATATCCAGACTAGGATCCATCACAAAAACCAATGGTGTGGTGAATGGCGTTAGTATTTAAATATTTGAAAGAAAAGGAAATTGCTGAATAAAACCAATCCACAATAAAAACCAGGCCCAATGCAGCTTAGTGGCACTAGAGAAGTTTAAGGAACATTTTATGAAGAAAGTCACAGGTGTGAGCAGTCCAAGAGGGTCAAAAGTGCAAATGACTAAAGATAAGAGGTTCTGTTTTGTAGGTGTAGTAGCAAAAGGTTTTATGATAAGACAATTTGTCAGAAGTAGGTTTCCACTGCAGTCCTAAAATTTAGCCATAGTCATACTGGAATAGAAGAAGCTTTTCCAAATGGAAAATTGAGATAAAATATCCGAATTAATAGAAGACCACTTCTGCAATTCTAACCTAGTGCAAGCGAAAAGATAGTTCAGCTCACATATAAAAGAGTTAACTACATAAATTGAGTCAGCTACAGTAGCTATGTCGTTGACATAGGTGCAACTGAGTACTAGGCAGCAGAAGATTCATGACCTTCATCCTCATCTAGTTGAGTCGGAGTCTGAAGAGGAAGTTAGGCAGATGGTATGAGGCTATATGTTACAGTGGCAAGCTCAAACTCCTGTATAGGAGAGTCTAAAAAAGGTAGATAGATAACATGCTGGTGTGAGTTGCCAGAAGAGTGAACAAAAATCTGGCATTATATCATCTTGATGGCTGCTCATACACCAAAGTGGAAAGAAGTCAAGAGATAATACAGGTCCTTTTGTGGCTTAAGATTGGAAATTTGCTGGTTAAAGATATTAGAGTTTCAGTCAAGAGAGGAAGCATTGAAAACTATCTGAAGTTTGGTAGTAGAACTAGAACCTTTAAAAGACACAGTGGCGAGGTATGAGAAAAGTTGAAGGAGAAGCTACCAGATACATATGTGCTAAAGTGATGATACTGTTCAAATTTTCAAGGGTCTTACAAATGTGATTGCTGGCAATAATAGAGTTGCGATTGTTAGCTATAGGAAAGGGATCTTTTGTCTCTTTGTTTGCTTCATATAGCTGGTCCTCAGGATTTTGTTAGTGATTGAGCGGACCCTCTTAGTATCCCAGAAGCAGCATAGACAATCCTCAATAGGATGCTGTTGAGAGAGAAAAGTGAGTGGTTGTTCCAGTGAAGTTGGAGAAGAGACAGGAATGGACTATGAGATGGCCTACCCAAAACATTAGTAAGGGCAGCGGGTTATCTCTTTATCATAGCATGGGGTTCTGTCCCTCAGTATATGCATGAAAACATCAGCCCTCAAGATAAGGTCAATTGACCTGGTTTGTTGATGAGGATCAGTCAAGATGAGGTCCATTAAACTGTTGTCATATGAGCGGAGAAAGAGTAAGAGAAGGTAAAAGGTTAGTGATCTATGTCAGCATCACTAGAGAGAAATTTGAATAAATCTCAAAAAAAGAAAGATTGAGTTTGCCTGTTCTACTAAAGGAGTTCTTTTCAATGCAACACCAATCAAGGAAAGGTTAGTTTTTGTGGTACACAAGCTTAGTGAGCCATTCGCTTTCTCAGTTATGACAGAGATTTGACTGCCAGGATTTATAATTACTTGAAGTAATTGATGTTCCCTGAAATAGTCCTGAATATGGACAAGAGTAGTGAATAGCAAGAGAAGCAAAAAGAAAAGACAGATTGGGCATGGATTGTCCCACAGGAGGTGATGTTTCAAGAGAATTTCCAGCATGAGGAGTCGGCCCAACAAGAAAATTTCCAATGTAAAGTGGGCTAGCAACAGAGTTTTCAACAAGAATAGCTCAACAAGAGAGTTTTTAACAAGTGGTGACACAGCAATAAGGTTTTTTTGTAATCAATGAAGTTTGAGCGATTTTTAGGCTTGAGTGATGTCATGATAGAAAATGTCATTGAGATTAAGAAGTATGCATATGTTCATGCAGCAGCATATTATGTTGCTGTTTACAATGCTGGCATGTTTTCGTTGAAGCGCATTTATACTGAAAATGTGCACACAAATAATTGAAGCAGAGTTGGTGCACTTTTACCATACAGAGATCTTTAGAAATAAGAGCATTAAAAATTTTTCAGTGAAATATATAGTGATTGCTAGTGCAGAGGTGGTATTAGGGTAGCCAGAGTGCTTAAAGAAGAAGTTGAAGGTGGTGGAGTTTATGGTTGAGAACATTTTGAATTAGGACAAACAGAGCGAGAAGAGTTAGGTCTACGCAGATGCAGTCGAGAGTGTGCATAAGAGTGAGTAAATCTATCCTTTGCGACATTAGTACTAGTACAATGAGTGGTGACTTATATTGGAAGCAGCTGGTGGTGTTTGCTAGAACTCCATAGTCCTTGACTGTTTGGTGACAAACTTATCTAGAGCCTCATTGAATTAGGACAAACAGAGCGAGAAGAGTTAGGTCTACGCAGATGCAGTCGAGAGTGTGCATAAGAGTGAGTAAATCTATCCTTTGCGACATTAGTACTAGTACAATGAGTGGTGACTTATATTGGAAGCAGCTGGTGGTATTTGCTAGAACTCCATAGTCCTTGACTGTTTGGTGACAAACTTATCTAGAGCCTCATTGAATTAGGACAAACAGAGCGAGAAGAGTTAGGTCTACGCAGATGCAGTCGAGAGTGTGCATAAGAGTGAGTAAATCTATCCTTTGCGACATTAGTACTAGTACAATGAGTGGTGACTTATATTGGAAGCAGCTGGTGGTATTTGCTAGAACTCCATAGTCCTTGACTGTTTGGTGACAAACTTATCTAGAGCCTCATTGAATTAGGACAAACAGAGCGAGAAGAGTTAGGTCTACCCAGATGCAGTCGAGAGTGTGCATAAGAGTGAGTAAATCTATCCTTTGCGACATTAGTACTAGTACAATGAGTGGTGACTTATATTGGAAGCAGCTGGTGGTATTTGCTAGAACTCCATAGTCCTTGACTGTTTGGTGACAAACTTATCTAGAGCCTCATTGAATTAGGACAAACAGAGCGAGAAGAGTTAGGTCCACGCAGATGCAGTCGAGAGTGTGCATAAGAGTGAGTAAATCTATCCTTTGCGACATTAGTACTAGTACAATGAGTGGTGACTTATATTGGAAGCAGCTGGTGGTATTTGCTAGAACTCCATAGTCCTTGACTGTTTGGTGACAAACTTATCTAGAGCCTCATTGAATTAGGACAAACAGAGCGAGAAGAGTTAGGTCTACGCAGATGCAGTCGAGAGTGTGCATAAGAGTAAGTAAATCTATCCTTTGCGACATTAGTACTAGTACAATGAGTGGTGACTTATATTGGAAGCAGCTGGTGGTATTTGCTAGAACTCCATAGTCCTTGACTGTTTGGTGACAAACTTATCTAGAGCCTCATTGAATTAGGACAAACAGAGCGAGAAGAGTTAGGTCTACCCAGATGCAGTCGAGAGTGTGCATAAGAGTGAGTAAATCTATCCTTTGCGACATTAGTACTAGTACAATGAGTGGTGACTTATATTGGAAGCAGCTGGTGGTATTTGCTAGAACTCCATAGTCCTTGACTGTTTGGTGACAAACTTATCTAGAGCCTCATTGAATTAGGACAAACAGAGCGAGAAGAGTTAGGTCTACGCAGATGCAGTCGAGAGTGTGCATAAGAGTGAGTAAATCTATCCTTTGCGACATTAGTACCAGTACAATGAGTGGTGACTTATATTGGAAGCAGCTGGTGGTATTTGCTAGAACTCCATAGTCCTTGACTGTTTGGTGACAAACTTATCTAGAGCCTCATTGAATTAGGACAAACAGAGCGAGAAGAGTTAGGTCCACGCAGATGCAGTCGAGAGTGTGCATAAGAGTGAGTAAATCTATCCTTTGCGACATTAGTACTAGTACAATGAGTGGTGACTTATATTGGAAGCAGCTGGTGGTATTTGCTAGAACTCCATAGTCCTTGACTGTTTGGTGACAAACTTATCTAGAGCCTCATTGAATTAGGACAAACAGAGCGAGAAGAGTTAGGTCTACGCAGATGCAGTCGAGAGTGTGCATAAGAGTGAGTAAATCTATCCTTTGCGACATTAGTACTAGTACAATGAGTGGTGACTTATATTGGAAGCAGCTGGTGGTATTTGCTAGAACTCCATAGTCCTTGACTGTTTGGTGACAAACTTATCTAGAGCCTCATTGAATTAGGACAAACAGAGCGAGAAGAGTTAGGTCCACGCAGATGCAGTCGAGAGTGTGCATAAGAGTGAGTAAATCTATCCTTTGCGACATTAGTACTAGTACAATGAGTGGTGACTTATATTGGAAGCAGCTGGTGGTATTTGCTAGAACTCCATAGTCCTTGACTGTTTGGTGACAAACTTATCTAGAGCCTCATTGAATTA
The DNA here is from genome assembly GCA_036971475.1 of Prosapia bicincta. Taxonomy (NCBI): domain Eukaryota; kingdom Metazoa; phylum Arthropoda; class Insecta; order Hemiptera; family Cercopidae; genus Prosapia; species Prosapia bicincta. Next base: position 43,238,415 of record JBAIZL010000002.1, read on the forward strand.
GGACAAACAGAGCGAGAAGAGTTAGGTCTACGCAGATGCAGTCGAGAGTGTGCATAAGAGTGAGTAAATCTAGCCTTTGCGACATTAGTACTAGTACAATGAGTGGTGACTTATATTGGAAGCAGCTGGTGGTATTTGCTAGAACTCCATAGTCCTTGACTGTTTGGTGACAAACTTATCTAGAGCCTCATTGAATTAGGACAAACAGAGCGAGAAGAGTTAGGTCTACGCAGATGCAGTCGAGAGTGTGCATAAGAGTGAGTAAATCTATCCTTTGCGACATTAGTACTAGTACAATGAGTGGTGACTTATATTGGAAGCAGCTGGTGGTATTTGCTAGAACTCCATAGTCCTTGACTGTTTGGTGACAAACTTATCTAGAGCCTCATTGAATTAGGACAAACAGAGCGAGAAGAGTTAGGTCTACCCAGATGCAGTCGAGAGTGTGCATAAGAGTGAGTAAATCTATCCTTTGCGACATTAGTACTAGTACAATGAGTGGTGACTTATATTGGAAGCAGCTGGTGGTATTTGCTAGAACTCCATAGTCCTTGACTGTTTGGTGACAAACTTATCTAGAGCCTCATTGAATTAGGACAAACAGAGCGAGAAGAGTTAGGTCTACCCAGATGCAGTCGAGAGTGTGCATAAGAGTGAGTAAATCTATCCTTTGCGACATTAGTACTAGTACAATGAGTGGTGACTTATATTGGAAGCAGCTGGTGGTATTTGCTAGAACTCCATAGTCCTTGACTGTTTGGTGACAAACTTATCTAGAGCCTCATTGAATTAGGACAAACAGAGCGAGAAGAGTTAGGTCCACGCAGATGCAGTCGAGAGTGTGCATAAGAGTGAGTAAATCTATCCTTTGCGACATTAGTACTAGTACAATGAGTGGTGACTTATATTGGAAGCAGCTGGTGGTATTTGCTAGAACTCCATAGTCCTTGACTGTTTGGTGAAAAACTTATCTAGAGCCTCATAAGAAGGTATGTTATAGGCAGTCAACAGAGTTTCAAAGTTGAGGCTAGTCACTGAGTCTAGACTGCTGGCATACAACTGGAATAGAAGAAGTTCTGGCAAGTTTAACGCCATAAGGGCACTCATCATACTATAGTGAGTTGAGAGAAATCAATTAAGTTTTGTCATGAATGGCTCCCTTCATGGCGGAGCAGTTGCACATCTATTTAAAGTAATAGTATATTAGTCGACGAGGATTGGTATAGTGCATTGGTTAAGCCTCATAATCAATCCCATATTTGTTAGGGAAAACAGGTAGTCCTGAGATGATGTCTGATGCATCACCTTTTAATGCATCTCGAAGGTACTGGAACTTGTGTATGTGGCTCAAGTCAGTGTTATGATGTATTAAATAATAGAACATTTTTTTAAAACTGACCCAGACTTTGACTAAACCAGAAAAATAAGGTACAGAGATAGAAAACAAACCAGTTGACAAATGGAAATGTTTGTTGTCAACTTCCTTTTTTATTAATATTGCACATTTAAGAATAAACGGATAGAAGATCTTATTAAATTTGGTTTTGGTTTTGATGACCACATTGAGTTTCTCCTCTAACAAGGCAACATTTAGCACCAGCTCTGGAATGGTTTCAAACTATTGTTGAAATTTAAACTGAAAATAGAAACATAAATTATAAATTTAAAGTGTATAATTTGAATAGTTTTAAAAACTAGTTTATAGTTCATAAGCCGGGAGTGTGCACACTCGTTCCAGGATGTTTAGTGTAGTCATGCCTTGTGCAATGTAATATGTCCATTAAACCTCGAAACAAAAATGGTTTTGTAATGTTCACTAACAAATCAGAATATATTACAAATTTTACTAGTGGTTTAGGAACTTACAATGTATGATGGTATCCTCCATAACACCCTTCTGAATACGAAATTCTTTGAGACAAATCTGTTTTCATAGCAGAGGTAGTGGCTTCCTCGTGATAATATGAGCGAATATTTGACAACACATAATAAATTGTGGCATTAATTTGATTACCATTTAAAGCTTGCGTTGCTTTAGAAAGACTTATTGAGAACCCGGTGCTCCATAGCTGATTCCACACGTTTATGTGTTCCTTCCTCAAATCACTTGAGTACTTAATTGATGCTTCTTTCATTTTCTGCAATAGAAAGAATTTTTTCCAAACTTAATGTTTTTAAAATTTCTTTTAAATGTAACAATGTATGTTATTCATTTATGTTGGATAAGTTATAAATGTTCAACATATCGGTAGAATATATTAAATTCAATTGTTTGATATTAAAATAATAACAAAAGTACATTTAAATAATAATAAAATAACAATATCGATGGTTAAAACAAAATATATATTCTTATATATTAGTGGTGGCAACACTGTTTGACTTTTTTGGTTGTTAAAAATATGTGGAAAACATTTCTTCGTATATAAATACTGTTGTTTTACTTTATTAAATCTCTGCACCCCAAAAAAATATAGAGTAATTTAGCAATAATAAACGTTTTGTTTTATTTTTCAAGTAATACAGTTTTTGCTTTCTTTTATATAGAGAAAAATGGTCTGCTAATCTAAACTACTCGAATAGGTGGACTACAGTAACAGGTATCATGGCAAAACATCACCCAAAACTATCAATAAGGGTTTTTAACTAAGAATCATGAGCTGCAAATAAAGAGGGCATTTTAAAGTTTAATGCAATAAGTATGTACTAGAAAAAAAAGTGTTAGCTGTAAAAAAATTTTGAAGAACTGAATTTATTTAAATTTTAACACTATTATTAACACTATTTCCAAATTTATTGACAATTTGTCTCTAATAGCTCTATTAAACAAATTAACTTGGTGTATAAATTTATATAAAACACTGATAAACATTTTATTATAAGAATTATTTAGATTAGTTTTTTTTGTTATATAATTTATTAGTTATATATATATATATATATATATATATATATATATATATATATATATATATATATTGTTATAAATGTTGTGCAAATAAAGAGCACTTTTGAAAATAACTTGTAAATCAACACTGAATTTGAAGTAAAATTTATAGAGGTTTCTTACAAAAAACACTTGCATTTTTAATTAATTTTTACTTGGTTTATTTGCAGTTCAGAAAAATTAAGACATTTTATCCCTCAGTCGGGCGCTTCACTAATGTTATCTCCGAGTAACTAAGTTTTTCTAAGAAAAAGTTGTTTATATACGGTCTGCAGTGTCATCGGTTTGTGTCAATCTTCTATCCTACTTCTACATCATTATCTGTTTTAGTGTCAGCTAAATCGTTTCAGTTAGTTGAAGGTAGCCTCTATGAGCATCCGACTGTGTTCCTTGAAACCCAGAAGTGTCTTCTATGTCTCACTTATTTTGTGAATTGATAAATTACACCATATGGTCAGTGATTTACTTAGTAACTTTTACAGAGGATTTAGCCACTTTTTGTTATTTCCACAGTAGTGTTTTTAAGTTTTTATTGTAAATATAGTCTATATTTTTGTAATGGATGCTTTTGAGGAAGCTAGATTACAAAAACTTCTCCAAAGTGTAGAAAGAGAAAAGATGGAGTTTGTAGAAGGAAGACCTACTGGGTCATTTGTAAGACAACTGTTTGCAGAGGATAGTGATGTTGTTATGAATATTGATACTTCTGAAGATGATGAAATAGAATGCAGCATAGATGCAATGGAGAATGAAGAGGAAAATTCAACAGCAATGATGCAAATGATTAAAACGATTTCGATGATATTTAAAATCTGCCTCTTGTATCCAGAAACCGAGATGATGTAGTTAATCAAATTTATCAAAGGATTGCTTACATATGTAAGAGCAGAGATATACTTTCGAATGCACAAACAAAACGTTCAAGAACTCAAGGTAGGAATATTTTGAAAATAAGAATGAACTGTGTAGAAAACATTGCTAGAAATGCTAAAATGCTTGTCGAAGTAGAGTCGTTATTTTTCACAAAAGAGATGGTAGAAAATACCTACATTTGGATTTGTAATTACAGAGGGAATTTTAGTAGGGAAAGAGTTGCAAAATAAACAACACAAAACGAGATAAGAGCAGTTTTTGGAACATTGTATATGGCAGGAGAGATGAAATCATCCCACCTAATTCTAGAAGATCTCTGGTCGACTTGATGACATCAATACCAGGCAAGACAGACTAATATTGGACAAACTAGCACCAATAAGGGACATTTTGGAAGATATTGTGGCAAACTGCGAAAAAACTATACTCAGTCAGTTTGATACAATTGACCAAATACTGGAGTCATTTTGTGGCAGGTGTAGCTTCCGCCAATTTTTAAAAAGCAAACCAGCCAAGTAAGGCTTGAAAGTTTATTTTTTAAGTTGTGCTAGGTCATTTTACATTTCAAAACTTGAAGTTTTACAGGTAGACCGCCAAAGGTCCATTCCAAATTGGCAATTTGGGGAAAAGTGTAGTTGGGTGAATGGTTGTAGACATTACTTGTTTTGAACGAAACGTGACAACAGACAACTACTTTGCATCATTTTCACTTTGTGTTGATCTTTTGAAGAACCATCGTTGGAACTTTGAGAAAAAATAAGAAGGAAATTCTCAACCAGTTCTTGAAAACCAAATATCGGAAAGTAGGAAGTTTTATTTTTGCTTTGAAAGATGAATGTACTATGGTATCCTACGTCTCAAATATAAAATAAAGACATAACACTGTTATCATCGATGCATGATTATGACAACCTTGATAAGAGCCCTGATTCACCAACATTCCAGAAGCCTGAAATAATACTCTTATATAACTCTAACAAAAGTGGAGTAGATACAGTTGTTAAGTATTTCTACTGCTAGGATATGCAAAAGATGGTCAATGAGATTATTTTACACGCTTTACACGTTGGAGCATTAATCAGGTTTATTATCTTGAAGCAAAACTGCCAAGAACCGAATACGAAGAAAAGACAATTTTTAATGATGCAGGCTAAGGATCTGTGCAAGAACTTCATGCAGTCAAGGCTCTCAATCAAAAGTACAACTACATTTGTCAAGAAAAGAATTTGTAAAATTATGGAAATAGAGCCTCCACAAACAGAATTAGTACCACCAACTGATGACATCACATCATCAAGATTTTTCAAATGTGAATGGAAAAAAACAAACTTTCTGAAACAAGATGCTACAATTGTGAGTTTTTCATGTGCTGAGAACATACAGCCCCTCCAAAATGTGTCCATTATGTTGAAAATAATACAGAAATAGAGGATGAGAATGATGATGTGTAATGAACCTACTATGAAGATATTTACGTATTTAACAAACATTATTATTTTTAAGCTAAAAATATTAATATTTCTATTAATTATCCTTTGCCATTTTTTTTAACAATACATATTTTAAATATATAATAAAATATTATATTAATACTACTTGCTATCATTTTAAAATATTTTCTAATTTAAACAGTTATTATACAATTCGTAATACAATAAAAAAACATTATAACAGTTAATTTAAGTCTATAGTTTTTAATATTAGGCTTCTACTTAGGTAACACAATTTTAATTTATAGGTTTAAATTCAATTTCTTAAAAATTTGTTGTTTGTTCATCTATTTCCATATTATTTATCATATCAAACAGAAATTGTAATAAACTAAATGTTCAATAATATTTTGTCATACTAATTAAATTTTTTCATAATTTCTCTGCTTAAATTCCATTTAATGCAACAGTTTGTCTAAAAACAGTTTTTTCCAAAGCAAAATTTTATTTGAGGATGTTTTGTTACGAAACTAAGTAAAATAGCTGTAGGAGCAGAATGTTAAGCAGATACCAAATTTATATGATTTTTGTTGTACATTTTCTATGTTGTCCTATCATATGTCTCTGTTTTAATTCTGCCTCCATTTCCCCCCAAAGCCACACATTTCAGTTTAAACATAAGTGAAATCATGAAAGGAATGAGTAAAGTAGGAAGTATTTTAAAATTAGTCAAATAACCATTCAATAGGATTACAAATACTGATAAGGCAGAGCTTATCAAAATTGGCTTTCTGGCAATACATAACATGAAAGATGAGGCAAACCCAGAACCAAATGTACTGGATTCCTATTATCATGTTATATATTTGTGTGTAGTTTCTAGTTTCTCCTTAGACAGAAAACCAGTGAATTTACAACTATACAATTTTTTGTATGTTTTCCCACAATTTTTTTGCATGTTTTAATTTTAAATGTGTTATTTCCTTTTATACTCAAAAATCCACAATAAGTAACACACAACTGGCTATAAATACTTACTGCCCAGTGTCTGAGAATCCAGCCCCTTGTAGTAATTAATTCAATCTCGCTAAGGACTTATTTACATTCGAAGCCAAAAAAGGAATAGGTATTATTATCTTAATACTATGAAAAAGCCTATTTAATAATCAGTACATCAACAAATACAAAGAATAGGTTTCAGTTTGTCATAATTTTGTATTGAATAATTCTATTTTCGATACGCTACCGGTTGAATATCATTCAAACTCTAATGCTTAGATGACATCAAAAGTTTTTTAATGAATAGCTGACTAAATGGGATATCGGCCTGAAACACAACAATGTCATTCTAATAGACAACTGCACTGCACATAAATATGTAAGTACTATGCTGAAACATATGAAAGTAATTTACCTTTTGGACAAAACTAAACCACTTGTTCAGCCATGTGACCAGGGTATAGTTAAAAATCTAAAAGCTTTTTACCGATGAGAGATGCAAGTTAGAATAATAGAAAATAAGAGAATTTAAAACCCTTATATCAAATGAACTGGCTAAAAAACTCTTTTACTCAATGCTATTCATCTTGTAGCAAAATCTTGGAACAAAGTTTTTAAGAAAACTGTGAAAAACTGCTTTAGAAGAAGTGGGATTTTTATTAAAGAATATCCGGAGCAAGCTACATCTAGGGAAGAATCAGAAGAAAACTTGAATCCTTTTGATTGGTCTTTAAAATAACACACTGAGTGGATGGAAGTTGGCGACATCATTGAAACAGCAGCGGGAATGACTGAAGATGACATTTGTAAGACAGTTGCTTTAACTTCAAAGTTACTGATGGCGATGAAAATCACAAATGTGTACAGCAAAAATCTAAGCAGGAAGTTCACCAAGCTCTTGAACAAGCGGCATATTGTTCAACAAAAAGCAGAAAATTTCAACAAACATTATGAATATAAACAATTTATCAAAAATATTTTATGGAAGATTAGACAATCTCATATTGAGGAATTTCTTGTGAAAAGGTAAATAGGATCAAAGTGTTTTATGATGAAGTTTTATGTGTTTAAGTGTTTTTTGAAGTTTTTAAAATTAAGTTTAGTTCAATACATTTTTTAAAATTATGCTAGATTCAATTAGTGTTAAAAAATTCTACAATGGAATAAAATAATCTGACGTGAAGTATGCCCGCAAAATGTAACAAGTAGAAGACCTACTTACAAAATTTTACTACAGTACATAAAATTGTCTGGAGTTGCAAAATTTGGTAAAAAATAACTCATGATTTTCATGCCATGAATTACACTGTAGTTGCAGTGTTTATAATTAAAATGATTTACTGTAATGCTAGGCAACACTTGTGATCGTAATACATTGAGGTCAATGCATAACCTGTCGTCATTACGTGATAGGTTATTATCAAATATTATCAGCCATTTTATAAAGATTATACTGAATAAACCTAATGATATATTAAACAATAAATAATTTTTCCTATATTTCTGATAATACTATATTATTTCAATTTTTTAAAAATACCTGTCAGATATTTCTTTAAACAATTCAGCTGTATTGTTCTTTTTCTTGTTTAAAACCCCTGTTGGTTTTTAAATTAAAAAAACTACCTTATAATCAAAACCACAATTTTAGTTTTCAGTTAGATAAATGACTTAAACATAAATTCTATATTTCTATTATTTATAATAATGACTAAAAGATCATATTTATGATCTATAACGTTTTAAAATCTAACCAAGTGTAAGAAAAATACCTATCACCAAAATCATTCCTTTTTTAAAGTATAACCGGTATGAAAATATATACTAACCTGAATACATGTTTCTTTTAGAGTTATTTTTTCTCTTACATAGTTCTCCTTCTTAATAGGTTTTGAATAACAAACTGATGTTAAAATCTGCAATGGTGTTACTGCTTTTGGCTTCACCTGCAAACACATTACCTTCAGCTAATGGTAATATAAACATTACATAACTGAAATTGAACTATGTTGTCCTGTTTTAGTAATTGAAAAAAAAGAGAAACATATGGTGCACCTAGAATCTTGCATTCTCTATTTTAGCGATATTATATATTACTCTAATTTTAAAAATACTTAATTAAGGGAATACGTAATTGCTTACTTGCTGACGCGTTTCAAAACATTCGTTCCTTTTACGAGCCTAACCCTCTACTCAGTGTAATTTGTTTAATCAGTGAATTCAAGATGATTACATCAAGCAATTACATATATAGTTTTTCAATTAATGCCAAATACAGCAAAAGTGAATACCTTCAATGATGTTACTGCTTCTTGTCTCATCTATAAAAACATTATCTCCAGCTAATGGCAGTGAAAATTACGTAATTTAAATTTAATTACGGTGTCCTGAGGTTTTAACATGTCCTGTTTTAGAATTCATTAAAAAACATATGGTGGGTCCAGAACCTTGTGATCTCTATATTGGAGAGTATATATATTTTTTTCAATGAATGCCAAATACATCAAACTCTTGGACTATTGTGTTTTGTATACAGCGCACAAAGCTAAAAATGATCGAGTGTTCAAAGCGTAAAGACGGCGACTTTCTGCTTTTTTAAAATTTGTTTCTGAAAAGGTGTATGGACAGAAAAATGCAGTGCTAGAAGAGACAGTAGTGGATGCCTAAAATGTAGACTTGATTTAGATGTGTAATACTTTGTTTTGTGAATGATATTAGATTTTTTTTCATGTACTTGATTTTATAAATTTATGTTGGTTTTGCAAAACGTCTGCAGTTAGGTTTTATTTTGGTTCTCAAATAAGTGGGATTCCTGATTCATTTTAAGATTTAATATAAGGACCTTAATTAATATAAATGTTTTTAAATGGGTTTGTTTTTTATGAGTTAAATTAATTAGATTTATATTTGTTTTAATGTTTGTTTTTAAAATGGCATTGAGTAGGATTGTAGAATAAAATATAAATTTTAAATATGCTTGTTTGGTAATAACTTTGTTTTTTAAAATATGTTAATTTTGGTTTCAAATGCTGGTTACTAAATATTAGTGATTTCATGACTAAATGGCCAATTTGCATAGGTTGAGGTAAAGTTGAATTTGAATTTAATTGTTTCTGTTTTCATTAAAATATTTTGGGATCAAACCTGGGTAGACTTTAAGTTAAATTTGGAATTTTAGATATGTCCGTTGTTTAAGGTGAGATTTTGTGTTTTCAGGATGACAACAAGAGGTTAAATTTAATATTATAAATAAATTAGATACATTATACTAAAATTAAGATGAGTTTGTAAAAATTTCTTTTTTCAAAAGTGGGGTTAAAATTTAAAAATATTGAGCTAGCAAACTTAGAAAAATAGTAAATAAATTTTCTGAGAAAAATAGAAAATAAATTTTCTGAAAGACTTTGGGTTAAATCCAATAATAAAAAGGGTTAAGAAAATTATAAAAGAAATTAAGTCTCAAATTCTATATTTTATAAACTGTGCTGTTATGAAAATTTGATTTATCAGAAAAATATAAACAATGTTTTTTACTAACTTGCAAGTTGAGCGATGATTTTATTTATTTACACAATCCTACCATTTGCTCACTAGGCCTAGTATGCTTGTAAAATAATTCTTTCTCCGAGAAAGAAAGTCGAAACGGTTGTAGTATCGCAGTTGTATTAGATGGCACACACACTATTGAAGGTTTTCATTCTCAGTGCAGAGGACCCGAGCATTATCTATTAATTATATGGTTTAATATTTCCTTCTCTAAATATTCCTCCACCTTAGGGATAAAACATCCGCCAAACCATTCAGTAAACAATACTGCCGTCATCCCTGCTTTATGTTACCAGGAATCAAATGTTTATTTTTTAGAGGACAAGGATTTTTTTGCTTGATAAATAACACCAGCTTTGATCTTATATCCAGCTGTATTCCCACATAATAAGAGAGTTAGTCGATCCTTCCATTTTTAATCTTAAAAAAAAATTATTCTATGTCTAATATCTTACATCGATATCTTTTGGAAGTTTCTCACGGATAATGCATACAGCTATAGAATTGGAAGAAAGAGGATCCTCAATGAACTCTGAGATTAACTCATATTCCATTATTTTCCTGTACAATTCTTCATGTGATTCAAACCTATAAACAAAATGATATATTATTTAAACGAAAAAATATCTAAATTTTTTTTGAGAAATACTTCTCCTTAGTAAAATACTAACTGAGCAAAGCACAGTATTAAGTACATGTAGTTTAATATTGTTCATACATTAAATATTTCTAGTTTAATGGCTTGTGGGTCAGTTGGAAAGAACAAATAATGTTTTTAAAAATGTGAGGTATCAGTGAAAATTTGTACTTATTATATTTTTAAAACCAATAATGAATATTTGTTCTTAATATATAAACTCTATACATGAATATATGACTGTTTGCGAGTAATGATCTATAACTACATTTTATCAGAAGTACACACTTTTTAGTTGTTAGATCTATGTTTCTAATAAAAGGGGCGACAAACTGAATTTAGAAATGAGGAGGATTGGATTATAAACACACTAGTTCAAAATTAGTAACTAATGTGTAGGGATTCTTCACACATTGTCTTATAGGCTTGACAATAATACAATTTCAAAATATTGTCTCCAACACTTAACAAGAGGCTACGAAGTACCTGATGTGGCAGAAAGGATTTGGAAATAATATTATACTAACAGACTATAAAACAAAAAAAATCATTATTTATCCTATTCTATAGTTCTTTACCTCATGGAATATTTAACTGTTTGGAAAAACTCATTTTATTATAAAAAACCATGATGGCTAAAACTAATCTTATTAAATATTTTCCCTTTATAACTTAACACATTCAGGATTAAATAATTCACATTAATAGGGACCTAGTGTGTATAAATTATTTCCTCGTGACAATTGAGTTCTATTTCGCTAAAATATTCTCACTTATAAAGCTATAAATATTATACATTTTATATGAAACAATTTTTTATTCATTATTTTGTACTTTATTAGTTTATTATTTGTTAATTGCTTTATTATTTGCAATCATAATTAGTAAAAGCAAATTAAAATATACTTACGTTTTGAAGTTTGCACTAGATTCTAGGCTCTCACTATAATTGTTCTAACAAGCAGTTATCGATTGATAATATATTTCATTTATTACTTGAAAGTAGAATGACCGCACTAAAACCATATTTTATTGGTGTCAGCATATTAATTGTAAAACTATAAAAGCACTCTCAGCTATAAATGTGATCTGGTGAGGTTATATGACGATGCATAGTTATGAAATATGCGGCTAAATATTTGCTTCAGTTTCCTTTTTTTTTTAACTATTAGATGAAATTTAATAAATATGAAAACATCTTCATTCATACCTTGTAACCTCTTGGAGACGAAGTTTTTAAAAATTGTTGGGAGAATTTTATAAAATATTTATAGGAAGTATGGTCAAAAAGTTCTACGAACAGTTGCCTATAGTCTAGCCAAGTGGTATCCAACCTTTTTGAGCTGGCGACCCATCTCTCCTCATCGGAATATCTTCACATTCTAAGGGCGTATGGTGGTGTAAAAAACAATATTTGTATCTTATCCCTTCTTTATATATATATTTAATGTTGTCTATTATTACAATGATTCGACAATGATCAAGTGACCGAATGGTGTCACATCACTAGGTAAGAATTGACTGCATTTATATTACGATTAAAACTGTACATAAGGCTGTACATATTAAAACGTACTTTTACTCAAATGTTCTACAGGATCATTTACTCTTAAGGGAATCAATTTAATATGCAGCTACTTGTTTTTACAATAAATGATTTATTTTAATCCTATGTTCAAAACTGCATCGTTAGTTACATGTAACTAATTTTTCCTAGCTCTCATTTGCCAGTAGGCAACAAAACTCTTATATTTATTATTAAATTCATAATTTCAATAAACTGTTTTTAATTATCGTAAGGCGTGTATAGGTTACTGCTCTTAGTTTGATAAATTTTATATTTGAACGGCTTATTATTGTTTAAAGAATTAATGAAGTTTATAAAGTTCTTAATATTTTTTATTTAAAAGAGTGGGTTTAAATTTAATATCAATTAATAATACTTATTGTTCTTGACTCTTATTGCTTGTGTAGTTCGTTATTTCACTTCACTCGGTCACAAATTCACTTAATAATATTTCTCTTCAATTTCACTTTCTCTAATCACTCGAAATGTTTCTATACCGTAAATGACTTTATTCCTGAAATATCCTTCTCGCTTAGTATCACTTACCACTTTTTTATCTCCCTCACTTGATATCACTTAATACATTTGCATTGCTACCATACATTGTTTTATTTGAATTTCTTACTAAAATTAGTGTATTTCTCCCTCGAGTCCTGGAACTTGACTGACTCTCTGGTGTTTCCCTTTGGATTGTTTCTGCACAGGTTTCATCCCCTCTTCAAATTTGATTGGCTTCCTTATGGTGCTAAATGTTGTTCCACCCTATCAGAACGTCATTCTTCATCGCTTTCCCTTTGGCTTGGGTGGGAACTTCTAAAACTTTCTCACTGGTGCAGGTGTTTGCTGGACATGCAAATGCTCGCGTGCACACACACACACACACACACACACACACACACACACACACACACACACACACACACACACACACATACACACACACACACACACACACACACATTTATGTCTTGTTTAAATTTTCAATTGTTAATAAAATACTTTTTATTCATCAGCTCAGGTTCAACTACATTTTTTAAAACTTGAAGTGGATGAGACTTGATGTTAACACAGTTTAAAATAATATTAATTCATTTATTAAAATAAATTGTTTTAATAATTAATTTCGCTTTCTATTTTGTGACTTATTATTGTGATTATATCATATGTATAAACATATTTATATTAATTGTAATTATTTAATAAAAAGTAACTAAAATAAAATTTGCCTTTGTTGTTCTAAGTAGTAATTGACTTTTAAAAAATTATATTACTTGTTTAGTAGTTGGACACTTTTTTTAAAACTGTGTTTCAGTGATTCTCAATGTTTCAATACTATCTATATTTGTGATTTATAATTTCAATTAAAAAGGAGATTTTGTTTAGATCGCTTTGTTAAAATATGTGAAGTTTTGCTTATATTTATATAATTGTAGATTATCTCATAATTTATTATGAAATCATTCAGGATTTTTAAAAGTTTTATGACGCTTATTGTTTAGGAATATGTAATTATTATTTATTGCATTGGTGAGAGGTTAGGTTTGATTTGTATCTAGTCTTACATATGCCATTTTAACAACTTTATTATTTAAATTATTACAACTTATTTGTCTGAAATAAAGACCAATTGTTTTATAAACCTTATGTTAGACAAACAAGAGATGATATGTAGTACTAAGTGCCATTATACACATACCAATAATAAAATATTTTTATATTGTTTTAACATAATATTAATGCTCATTATTTTGTGAGCAAGTGAAATAAAAAATGGTTGTTATGAATTATGAGCTCTACAAATAACACAGGGATATGATCTTTTTAAAACAAAGTCAATAGAAATTTGACCATTATACCAACTTATTACATTTTCATGATGAATAGCTAGAAAGAACAAATGATTTAAACCAGTCACTTAACTTTTTAATTTATACCAGGGATATTTAAGCGAAGGAAAATAAGAAGTTGTTGGTGTAATAAATTAAGTGCAATAAAAACATGATTTTCATCCTCAATAGTACTATATCATAAAAGTCATAGAGAGGAAGTAATGGTTACAGATCCTGCTTTGGACATTTCAAGTGATGCAGGAGTTTCCCGCGAGTTTCTTTTATGATACAGTGATCTACTATAATGCAAAAACAATAGAATGGTTTTTGTAAAAATTAGTGGAACTGTTTTTAAGCAATACTAGATGATGTCTAGCCACTGACAGGATTCATGGCTTTTTGTATTATCCAAACATAATAGCCAAGACTACTATTTACCCATCACTTTTATAGTGAAGTCCTTTATTCAACTCTGCTATATATATTTCTTCAGTTAATATACTTTTTATTCAACATATGTTTTCGTACATGCCATCTACTTAGAGAGGCCGTAAATTTGGTTATTATTGAGGCAAGGAAAATTACATGATGGGATCTGCTGGAAATATCTCTCTCAGGCTTTGAGAAAATTACCAGAGAGGAACTACTTCTAAATCAATGAACATTTTACTTTTACATATATGGGAAACAAGCATTACAAATGCCTTTTGAACCTCTTTGTCTAGGTATGAGTTCTGACAATATCATTAAACTGTATGGTAGTAGATTTATCAGTATTCTGGGCACACAAACATTCCAAAACATCATGGATATATGCTGCATATGAAGTATGCTGATCTCTGTTCATGCATAAGGATGAATATGTACCACATACATGTAATTGTAAGTTCTATGAGGCCTGATAGCTAAATCCCTGTATTAATTTTTGAAAGAACTTGGTCTTTGCAGAAGGGATATCAATTTATTTTTAAAGAAATTTTGTATGAAGTCAACTGTTGCCATACAAAGTATTATAAACCCTCCATGTCTGGTGCAGCCTTAGCTGGATTTTGGAGGAGTCCATTCATTGCTTGAATCAACTGAAATAAAAAACTAATTCTTGATAACTATTAATTACAAATGGAAAATGAAAACTACATGAATGATTGTGAAAGAAATTTCAACTCTAAATTAAATTCAACTTTCTGTGTTGTATTGCAGTGATACTGTTAGAGTTTATCTTCTATTCATTTATGAGTTGGGGCCTCTTACGATAAAAAATATATATATTTTCATTTACACAAAAAGTTTTTACCAAAAATATTTAGGGGAAATAAATGCAATGAAAATTCAATTAACGACCATTACAAATTTAGTGGACAATTTCCGATGTCCTAACACAAAGAAACCTCTTGATAAAAATTAATATAATTTGTATGACTTATTTTCTTATAAGTCAGAATAGTCAGTTTTTTGGAGTAAATTTTGCATAATCCATTCAGTTTAGAGCTAGTCCTAATTTTTATTATTTTCTGATTCTAACCTCTAAATAAATTTAATTTTAGAAATTCGTCTACTTCCTGAAAACATTACATAAGAGTTGAACTCATCTATAGAAACTTCGACTTGTGTCTTTTGTTTTACACAATATAGTCACTTACTGGCTTTTAGCTGGGCGCTACTAGCTGCTCACTACTTGGGCCTAAAAATGAAATTTAAATTTAAGCGATATCATTTTTAACACCTTAGATTTTAACACCATCATAAGAAGAAAAAGAGTTGTTGAAGGCACGTCATTGAGATTTTAGATAATTTTGAGAGCTGATTTTACTTTGTCAGAATCACACAAAATACGAATACATTTAAATGGTGACTACTATGAAGACAGAAGTATACTATTTATTAGGAATATACTGTGGTTGAATTTAATAATAAATACACAAAAACCTCTTAACCACAAACTTTCTTTATTTTACCCTTATGTACATTTCAGTTACCAAGTAACCATCCTCAGATGGATAACATACAAAGTCTTTGTATATTATCCCTCTGAGGATGGTTACTTGGTAACTGAAATGTACATAAGGGTAAAATAAAGAAGGTTTGTGGTTAAGAGGTTTTTGTGTATTTATTACAGAAGTATATATTTGGAATAAACTATGCATTTGTATATTTACTATTAATAGGGGGGAAACCCCTAGTAGAGTAGCACTAATAAATATAAACTTACAGCATTGTGTGAGTTGTCTGCGTATATGTTGTCTTCATGTGATTTAATTCCAAATTTGCTGTTTGGGTTGTAGGATTTGAAATTTCTACATCTTGAACAAAAATATTAGGTAAACTCCGATGTGCATAATATTGGTATTTAACACAAATACCATTCAAAAAACACTGGACTCTATATCCGATACCATTTATATAACTTATTGCTGTAGCACTTTTATAGTTTAAATTATATCCCAGAGAAAAAATTGGATAATAAAATACCGGCAATGAAAGTGTTCTAGATGATTTTATATATATTGGTGAAGTAGGATCTATCACTATACCTAGCAAACCATTTCCTACAAAATTTTTAAATGAGTTTTCTTCTGTTCTTAATGGTACGTGTTGGATATTTGCATCAAATACATTTGCTTCTGAATATAGTTCTTCTAGTTGTTTTTCTAAATTTTCTTCAGATATGTCTGTAACATTATTTCAACATTTATTACAGTTACTAATTTATAAAGGCTATTATTTTTTTGTTAATGCAATAAGAAATAACATAATGTACACAACAATTTTCAAAACTAAAAAATTACATAACTAAAAAATTTACTAACTAAAATAAATTCTTAATGACAAAGAAAAACCTTGAAGGTTAAATGTTAATCCTTCATTTTATTAAAAAAATAATAATAATCGTATAATTAGTTAAAAATTTTATATAAAAAAATAAATTCTTAAAATTTAACATATTTCTTATTATTTTAAAATTTATAATGGTTACATTTTAGAGGGCAGTGTTAATGTTACTCTTAGTTACAAGAACTTTCTAAATTGCAGACAAAATTAAATACTAAAAATATAATGTGATTTATTATAATCAAACTTAAGGTCATCACATTCAAATTAACTAAAACGTTAGTAAAAAAAAGAATGATGCTCTATGTTTCAAGTGAAATTATGCATAAAATGTTTTATTCAATTTCCTGCAAAGGTATAAAGTTATTTAAGATAAATGTGCATTATTTATTCTCTAGTATCAGTGGTCAAAAACATGTTAAAACACAGCTTAGTAAATAATTCTCAGTTTTAACTTAAACCCTTGAGTTTGATTTTATTACTTAAAAAAATATCAAATCAATGCTTAGATTTTGTGAGCCTGAAGAAGACTTGGGTTTTCTAGGTGTACAAAAAAATTTTACTATATAAAGATATTTTATCAAAGAGAGATGAGAGACATTTATTTAGTTATTTACATTATAGATCTTACGTTTACTAATTATGTAGATAATTATTTGTAATATGGAAAGCTCAAAGGACCCAAAGTCTTAAAATATTTTATCAAAGAGATAGATGAGAGACATTTATTTAGTTATTTACATTATAGATCTTACGTTTACTAATTATGTAGATAATTATTTGTAATATGGAAAGCTCAAAGGACCCAAAGTCTTAAAACATTTTATCAAAGAGAGATGAGAGACATTTATTTAGTTATTTACATTATAGATCTTACGTTTACTAATTATGTAGATAATTATTTGTAATATGGAAAGCTCAAAGGACCCAAAGTCTTAAAATATTTTATCAAAGAGAGATGAGAGACATTTATTTAGTTATTTACATTATAGATCTTACGTTTACTAATTATGTAGATAATTATTTGTAATATGGAAAGCTCAAAGGACGCAAAGTCTTAAAATATTTTATCAAAGAGAGATGAGAGACATTTATTTAGTTATTTACATTATAGATCTTACGTTTACTAATTATGTAGATAATTATTTGTAATATGGAAAGCTCAAAGGACCCAAAGTCTTAAAATATTTTATCAAAGAGATAGATGAGAGACATTTATTTAGTTATTTACATTATAGATCTTACGTTTACTAATTATGTAGATAATTATTTGTAATATGGAAAGCTCAAAGGACCCAAAGTCTTAAAACATTTTATCAAAGAGAGATGAGAGACATTTATTTAGTTATTTACATTATAGATCTTACGTTTACTAATTATGTAGATAATTATTTGTAATATGGAAAGCTCAAAGGACCCAAAGTCTTAAAATATTTTATCAAAGAGAGATGAGAGACATTTATTTAGTTATTTACATTATAGATCTTACGTTTACTAATTATGTAGATAATTATTTGTAATATGGAAAGCTCAAAGGACCCAAAGTCTTAAAATATTTTATCAAAGAGAGATGAGAGACATTTATTTAGTTATTTACATTATAGATCTTACGTTTACTAATTATGTAGATAATTATTTGTAATATGGAAAGCTCAAAGGACCCAAAGTCATAAAATATTTTATCAAAGAGAGATGAGAGACATTTATTTAGTTATTTACATTATAGATCTTACGTTTACTAATTATGTAGATAATTATTTGTAATATGGAAAGCTCAAAGGACCCAAAGTCTTAAAATATTTTATCAAAGAGATAGATGAGAGACATTTATTTAGTTATTTACATTATAGATCTTACGTTTACTAATTATGTAGATAATTATTTGTAATATGGAAAGCTCAAAGGACCCAAAGTCTTAAAATATTTTATCAAAGAGAGATGAGAGACATTTATTTAGTTATTTACATTATAGATCTTACGTTTACTAATTATGTAGATAATTATTTGTAATATGGAAAGCTCAAAGGACCCAAAGTCTTAAAATATTTTATCAAAGAGATGGATGAGAGACATTTATTTAGTTATTTACATTATAGATCTTACGTTTACTAATTATGTAGATAATTATTTGTAATATGGAAAGCTCAAAGGACCCAAAGTCTTAAAATATTTTATCAAAGAGATAGATGAGAGACATTTATTTAGTTATTTACATTATAGATCTTACGTTTACTAATTATGTAGATAATTATTTGTAATATGGAAAGCCCAAAGGACCCAAAGTCTTAAAATATTTTATCAAAGAGATAGATGAGAGACTTTTATTTAGTTATTTACATTATAGATCTTATGTTTACTAATTATGTAGATAATTATTTGTAATATGGAAAGCTCAAAGGACCCAAAGTCTTAAAATATTTTATCAAAGAGATAGATGAGAGACATTTATTTAGTTATTTACATTATAGATCTTACGTTTACTAATTATGTAGATAATTATTTGTAATATGGAAAGCTCAAAGGACGCAAAGTCTTAAAATATTTTATCAAAGAGATAGATGAGAGACATTTATTTAATTATTTACATTATAGATCTTACGTTTACTAATTATGTAGATAATTATTTGTAATATGGAAAGCTCAAAGGACGCAAAGTCTTAAAATATTTTATCAAAGAGATAGATGAGAGACATTTATTTAGTTATTTACATTATAGATCTTACGTTTACTAATTATGTAGATAATTATTTGTAATATGGAAAGCTCAAAGGACCCAAAGTTTTAAAATATTTTATCAAAGAGAGATGAGAGACATTTATTTAGTTATTTACATTATAGATCTTACGTTTACTAATTATGTAGATAATTATTTGTAATATGGAAAGCTCAAAGGACCCAAAGTCTTAAAATATTTTATCAAAGAGAGATGAGAGACATTTATTTAGTTATTTACATTATAGATCTTACGTTTACTAATTATGTAGATAATTATTTGTAATATGGAAAGCTCAAATGACCCAAAGTCTTAAGATATTTTAATTATGAGTTATTATTTTTTTAAAGAGTCCTGAATATTTTGGTATCAATATTAGGTTGTTTTCTCATAAAGTAGAATAGTAATGGACATTTGAATATATTAAACAGAGAATGTAAGTTTTTAAACACTTCAAAACTTTGTAATATAACTTTTATACAAAACATATTTTAAAAATATATGAAATGAATTTGAATATCTATATCACCTAATAAAATAAGAATAAAAAATAATTAACTAACATGTAAAAATCAATATTTGTGACAGTGACTACTTGTTTTATTTTATACAGTACTGTGAATTTTACTTAGTCAAC
Organism: Prosapia bicincta; assembly: GCA_036971475.1. NCBI lineage: Eukaryota > Metazoa > Arthropoda > Insecta > Hemiptera > Cercopidae > Prosapia > Prosapia bicincta. The sequence continues at coordinate 43,258,422 of JBAIZL010000002.1, forward strand.
AATGTGGTCCTTTTTGCTTTCTATACATTTAGTAACATATTTTAAATTATGGAATAAAGTAAAACAAACTATATATATATATACATATATATCATGATATTTCACGTTGTCCATTACTTTTCCGTTGCACTGACTTTATACAGTTATTATTGTTAATTGTTAACAATTATTCCGCCTAAGTGCAATTAATTTTACCTTATGTGATGAGGCCCCTTTTGGTCACTTGACCATTGTCGAATCACTGAATTAATTTTCTCTATTTTTGTTTTGTCGTTTGGTCTGTGATGTTGGTATTTGTTGACGTCATATATTTTTCGTCTTGTGCCGTGTGCATGATGTTTTTGAAAATTGTCAATGGTTGCCCACACATAGTTTATAGCTTCCCTGGAAAAGATTAATGGAATGGTACCTGCTTTGTCAGCACCTTACAAATTATTTGTGTCTTTCTTTGCTTAATCCTTCTACAGATAATTATTTTAGCTAATAACTAAATTTTTTCTAAAGCCTCATACATTATGTTATAATATATATAAATTATATATATATATATATATATATATATATATATATATATATATATATATTTATATTATATAATATATATATAATAATTATAATATATATTCCAACTAAGTGCAATTATTTTTACCTTATGTGATAAGGCACCTTTCGGTCACTTGATCATTGTCGAATCACTGAATTAATTTTTCTTTGTTGACGGTCATATATTTTTCGTCTAATGCCGCGTGCATGATGTTTTTGAAAAGTATGTCATCTGCATATGTTGTCTGTTGTTTCATTACATTTTTGTCTATGTTTTTATAGATGTGGTATTTTTCTAGTGGGTTTAGTTCTATTACCTTATCATTTATTTCAAGTATGGTTAGGCTATTTTCGTAACTTGTTATTTCACTACATTTCACTATGGACATGATACGTAGATGATATACTTGTAATATACCAACCTACCATTCACAACAAACACATCATAATACTAAACAAACTAAATACATAAAACGAAAAAATACAATTCACCTATGAAACAGACACAAACAGAACAATTAACTATCTTGACATTACATTAAATATAAATAATAATAAAATAGAAACTACAGTACACAGAAAACCAACTTCCAACAATACCACAGTACACAACAAATCCAACCACCCTTGGACGCACAAAATTAACACTTACAGTAACATGATAAATAAAGCAATAAAATACACACAAGATAAGAAACAAAAATTAAATGAAGAATTAGATAACATTACAAAAATATCAATAGAAAATAGATACAACAAACAACTTATAAAAAACATATACAATAAATTTACAAAAAACCTAACCTCAATACAACACTACAACCTGATCACAAAAACAAAAATAACAATGAAAAAATCCCCCTAAAATATAAATACACCATAACAAAATAGAAAAAATATATACAACAAAGAACACTACACTCCAACATACAAACCAAACAACAAAATAATAGAATATCTTAATAACACAAATCACAAAACAAATACAGAAAAACATAACCTATCTGGAATCTACAAAATTACATGTAATGACTGCAACACATTTTAAATAGGTAAAACAACCAGATCATTTAAAATAAGATTTGCAAAACATTACAGAGCATTCAAAACTAAAAATAAAAAAGCATCAAATGTAGCAGAACATCTACTATCACATGAACATGAAATAACAAGTTACAAAAATAACCTAAACATACTTGAAATAAATGATAACTCAATAGAACTAAACTCACTAGAAAAATACCACATCTATAATAACATACACAACAATTTAATGAAACAACAGACAACATATGCAGACGACATACTTTTCAAAAACATCATGCACACGACATAAGACGAAAAATATATGACCGTCAACAAAGAAAAATTAATTCAGTGATTTGACAATGGTCAAGTGACCGAAAGGTGCCTTATCACATAAGGTAAAAATAATTGCACTTAGGTGGAATATATATATATATATTATAATTATTATATATATTATATAATATAAGTATATATATATAATTTATATATATTATAATATAATGTATGAGGCTTTAGAAAAAATTTAGTTATTAGCTAAAATAATTATCTTTAGAAGGATTAAGCAAAGAAAGACACAAATAATTTGTAAGGTGCTGACAAAGCAGGTACCATTCCATTATTCTTTTCCAGGGAAGCTATAAACTGTGTGCGGGCAACCATTGACAACAGAAAGGGTCCAAGCTGGTTAAGACGGGAAATTCCAGTGACCGATAACCTGGGAAAATAACGCGGTAACGGTAGGTGGGAATTGTGGAAGCTGTGGGAAACTAAAAAGAACGTACTGGTAGAGGGAGAGATTAAGGATTTCCATAAAAACTAAAATGATCAGGAGAAGTTTTAAGTGAGCTTCAGGAGGGCAGACGGTGGGGACAAAAGATGGCAGTGTTGTGAAAAGTATAAATTGTTAAATTAAGTACAGTTTTGTCGTTTATAAATAAATTTAAAAAAATGTGACGTAAGAGTTTTTTTTAAAGAATTAAGAAAGTAAGTTTTTTTGTGTCAAGTGTAAGCGCAGAAGGTAACAACGGCCAAGATTCCAGGAGCTCTACAAAACCATAAGTATTCTTTGGATATAAGTGTAGCCAACAGACATCTATAATTTAGTAAATCTTAGAACAATTTTAATTTCATTGTAATTTATAAAAATGAATCTAGTTTCACCATTTCTAATTTAAGAAGAAAATTCCCGTAATAGCGACCCGAGAGCAAGTACAAAATTTTAATACTGATTTTATTCCACTTTGTTATGTTATTTATTAGAAAACCTAAAGCTTCAAGAGTCCACCTTTTATTAATTTTAATGTTAGTTAAGAAATCAATCCTGTCACTGAAAATTATTAATATAAATTTGGTATAATGTGTAGAGTTAAGTGTAGAGAAATAAATGCAAGTGATGTTTAAAATTTATAAGATTGTTAATTCTTTATAAACCTGAAGGTGTGACATTAGATAGGTAAGGTAATTAAATAACATAAAAGTAAATTATAATTTAACAAAAGTTAAGTTATAATATATATATATATATATATATATATATATATATATATATAACTTTTTTTTTAATTTGATAATTGCACTTAGGTGGAATTATTGTTTGCAATTAACAATAACAACTTTATGTGTGTGTGTGTGTGTGTGTGTGTGTGTGTGTGTGTATATATATATATAATATGTTTTCTTGTTTAATAATCTAAAACAACTTAGGTTATTGAAATTCAAGAATAACCTATGTTGTTTTATATATATATATATATATATATATATATATATATATATATATATATTTATTTATTTATTTATATAACTTTTTTTATTTGATCGACTTAAAAATGCAAACTGATACTGAATTAATATACGTATAGCAACCACAAAACTAAATTGTGATTGGATATTTATATATATCATACATCTCAAAATCATGAAGCAGTACAGAAAAGCAATAATTACAATTGCAAATAAAAGGGCAGCGTTTGTTAAGAACAAATAATACAATGATAAAAACGGGGTGAAAACTAGGACTTCCATAACTTTAAGCCCATTTTGCAATGCAGGGACAAGCACAATAGACTTTAAATGGATGTTTCTAGCGACAAGCACTATAGACTTTCTATGGATGTTTCTATCACAAAAAGAATTTTAATGAAAGCTTTCAAACCTCCACAGTACTTCTAGACAAGTAGCTAGAAGACTGTGGTTCATGAGCAACTAGAACAATCTTCTAGATATAAAAAACCACCTTTCTAACAATTTGTGTATCATTAACATACTTATAATAAGACCGTTGTAAAAATATTTTATAGCTTCTTTTGAATTATTAATAAGCAAATTTTGTGAATCTTATAGTAAGAGACTGGTGAAAAAAAAGATAATAGGTATTTGAGAGCTCAGATAAACAATGTTGACACTATGTAATTCATTATCACATTAGTTATTATAACCACCACAACTGAGGAACAGTGAGGGTAGTTTTGGAGGATAAACCCATCCCAGAAAGATGATAAAAACAAGTTTAGACAATTTTTATTGTTTTAAATTTTATAATGTTTTAGTTTAATCGATTGGACAATTATAAAGGAAAGAGTATAAAAATATGGTTATAACATGTGATCAGGTATGAAAATGCAGAAAATGCTTTTCTTAATCTCTATATATGGTAAAATAGAAAGATAATTTCCAAGAAAATAATAACTGCAAGACCAGGATGCACTTTAGGAATCAGGGGTGTAAACTGCAATAAGAGAGGAATTGCGAAATATTATGACAAAATCAAGGGTGAGTTAAGCTTTACTGTAAGAAGTTTTAAACAGTAATTGTTTTTAAAGTAAAGAATTAATTGTATTATATATTTATTCCATACTGAATAAATATTTTCACTAATATATAGTGCTATATACATTAGCCACCACATAGAGTGATCAGGCTTAGTGTTATCATTCGGTTATTATTATTGTTTCATTTAAAGACAGACATGGAATCGTAGAAATACATTGTAATTGAGACGCTTATTGTTATCGTTTAATTTGTCATGCAATAAAATATGCATTCACTAGCACAGACAAAACAAAAATATTTACAAGTATCGTAAATTATGAGAAATCAGTTAGAGCAATATTGTGGTAACAGAACAATCAGTCCTGTTATCGACATGATTCATTATCGATATGCCATTCATATGGTGTTTTACTTTACTCAAATATGTCTTTTAGGTTTCATACAGTACATAGTTGCAGGTTGTACAGTACATAGTTGTATGTCAATCTAGTTGTTCGTATTCCATTTGTTTATGCGACAACTGCCAGTATTACATAATTTATTTCTTTACTTTCAAATACATTTATGATTTCAGAGTGAATTTATGTAATTTAATTTTGGAAGATCTTTTTTCATTTGTTTTGAGAAGTTTGGTGTTACTTGAAGTTTTAAAGTATAAAAAGATGTCTGAATCTCAAACGAAACGACTTGATTTAGGTATTAAAGAAAAACTTAACATTCTAGATTGATACAGTAAATTACAATAAATGAGTCAAAGAAACATTTAAAAATTGTGAAAAACAGAGACTCCATCTTGCCATTATCAAAGTGTAATGACAATGTTGACAGCAAAAGAAATCGTTCCGGGAAAGATTCAAGTGGAATCAGCTTTGAAATTATTGTATAAAAATGTTTTCGAAAAGACGCTGAGTTGATGTCCTAATAATGAGCCAAAAAGCCGAGGATATTGCAAAAATGAATATGAACAATTTATCAACAATATTTTACTGGAAAATTACAGAAAATCTCATATTGAGGAATTGTTTTTGAAAAAGTACATAAATTTGAAAGTGTAAATATGATTGAAGTGTTTTATGATGAAATTTTTTTGCTTGTTGTAATCATCTTGAATTCACTGATTAAACTATAATTAAATGATACTTAACTAAGTGAATACATAAGGGCTTACCTGCTGACGCGTTTGAAACAATCGTTCCGTTTACGAAGAGGTAGAGGCTTTGCTTTGTAAAAAGGAACAATTGTTTTGAAACGTGTCAGCAAGTAAGCCCTTACGTATTCACTTAGTAGAGTATCATTTAATTATACTGTAAATAGATATAATACAAAACACAATTATTTAATATGTAATTGTTGCTTGATGCATTCTAAATTTTACTAAATTTTATTTTGATCTTAGGCATATAACATTCATCTTTTCAAATAATTGACAATTAAGAAGGATTTTAACAACTAAATAGAAAAAGCCTCTACTGGTGCAACACATTTCTCATGAGTTGGCTACTGATTTTTCCTCTTGAAACTGTCACCATAAAGAAAGATATTTTTATCTTTCCCTGGTTGTCAATGCTACTTGATAGTGTGCAGTGAACTTAGATATATTGATGACAGTTTTTTGTGATTGTGTGTAAGTAGTTTTTCTAAAATAATTAGTGTAAATATGTTTTTAAAATCAGTTTAGTTTTTTACAATTGTAAAGTGAACATTTAGTTGCAAGAGTATAAGGGGGAGCCTAAAATCATCTGCTAAGCATCAGACAGTAAGTAATATTTTATTTTCAATTTATTTATTATTTTAATTTAATGAATTATTATTTTCACTAATATTAAATACAAATAATCAATTAAATCTACCATTTAATTTTTGTTTAGTTTTTAAATTATTATTAAGGAATAATTACCTATTTTATTAAGTAATTATTACATAATAGTAACTTTCAATACTTTAAAATACTGTTATTTATAATAATAGTCATAAAATTATCAAGCAGGCAAATTAATTTGTACCTGTTGGAATGTGAATAATTTATTCCCTAATGGGTTGGTTTGCTTTTATTATTTTAATATATATTGTAATTTTTCAGGTGCCTGCAAAAGTTTTATAATAAAATTACAAACTCTAATTTAAGTTTGGAATAAACAATATATTTTTGGTCCCAATAATAAGAATGTTTTACTTTAAATTGTGTCATTATTAAAGACGCTAAATATTTATTTACTGCTAAAATAAATTTAGGTAAACAAGAATGTAAATTGGTTTTAGTGTTTAACAAACATAATTGTATTTGATAATGCAAAAAATGACAATCCGCAAAATGCCTAAAACAATTTGAAATAACAGTCTTATTAAAGAAATGTCTGTCTTCATAAATATGATATATATGTTACAGAGAATGTTACCAAATCAGGAATGTTGATACAGTCGGCGCCGCTAATTGTGATCATATTTGTCAGAAGCATATTTGATAACAATAACCGAACGCTTAATCACTATGTAGCCTACAGCCGTACTGCATTGAACTCACTGTATTATTGCCACAACTGTTTGTTCTAAACGATATGTAAGCCTATCATTACATTAAGTAATTCTAATTCTGTAACACTATTATTAAACTGTACTTACCAAATTTTGATGCTATTCCGGACAGTTTTATGTACAGTAGTAGAATTTCTGTAATTTAGTTTTCTACTTGTTAAAATTAGTGGGCATATTTCATGTCAGTTTATTTTATTCCACTGTAGATTTTTTTAAAACACTGAATCTAGCATAATTGAAAAAAAATATATAGAACTACGTACAACACTTGATCAAAACATTTTAACACATAAAACTTCATTATAAAACACTTCAATCTTATTTACATTTACTTTTTCTCGAAGAATTCCTCTATATGTGACTGTCTGTAGTCTTCTCGTAAAATATTGTTTATAAATGGTTCATATTCATAAAGTTTGTTGAAATTTTCTGCTTTTTGTTGAACAAACTGCCTTAGAATCTCAAGAGCTTGGTGAACTTCCTGCTTAGATCTTTGCGGTACACATTTATCATTTCCGTCATCATCGGTGCCTTCTTCTTCTTCTTCAGTAACTTTTGATGTTGAAGCAACTACCTCACAAATATCGTCTTCCATCATTTCCGCTGCGGTTTCAATACTATCGTCAACTTCCATCCACTCAGTATATTCTTTTAAGGACAAATCGAAAGGCTTCAAGTTCTCTTCAGAGTCTTCCTCAGATGTAGCTTGCTCTTGATTTTCTTCAACAAAAAACCCACCTTTTCTAAAGCAATTTTTCACAGTTTTTTCAGAAACTTCATTCCAAGATTTTGCTATCAGATGAATAGCATCGAGTAAAGAAGTTTTTTTAGCCAATTCTTTGAGGTAAGGGTTTGAAATTCATCCATATTTTCTATAATTCTAGCACGCATCTCTCGTCTATAAAAATTTTTGAGATTTTTAATTATGCCTTGGTCACATGGCTGAATAATTGATGTAGTATTGGCCGGAAGGTAAATCACTTTGATGTGTTTTAGCGTAGTGCTTATGTCATTATGTGCAGTGCAGTTGTCTAGTAGAAGGACAATGTTGCGTTTGAGGCTGGTATCCCATTTAGTCACCCATTCATTAAAAATTTTTGATGTCATCCAAGCATTGGAGTTTGAATGATATTCAACCGGTAGCTTTTTGATACCTTGAAAACAACGTGGATTTTTAGATTTACCGATAATTAAGAGTTTTTATTTATGACCAACCATGTTAACATAACACAAAATAGTTATTCTTTGTTTACATATTTTACAGCCGTTAGCAATTTCATTTTTAAATAAGTAAGTATGTTCGGGTAAAGCACGATAATAAAGTCCTGTTTCATCTGCATTGTATATGCAGCTAGGAGAATACTCGGCCAAAATCTTTGGCCATTCGTATTGTAACCCGTCCTCAGCTCTAACAAAATCAGCATTTCTTTTTTCACCACATTTCTTGTAAACAATATTTTCCCTTTTCTTCCATCGATTGAACCATCCATCTGTGACTTTAAAATCCTGTTTTCCTATTTTTTTTTGGCAAGATCCTCAGCTTTTAGACGCATTAGTGGGCCGTCAACTCGAGCATCTTTTTCGCGAACATTTTTAAACCACAATTTCAAAGCTGATTCCACTTGCGGTTCCTTCCCAGAACGATGTCTTTTGTTGTCAACATTTGCATTACACTTTGATAATGACAAGATTTTTTCTTTGTTGTTCAATATTTTACATAAGAGAGGTTGAGAAACGCCAAGTTGAGAAGCAGCGTTCCTTTGACTCATTTTTGGTAATTTACTGTACCTATCTAGAATATCAAGTTTTTGTTTAAGACTTAAATCGCGTCGTTTCTTTTGAGATTCGGATATCTTGCTATACTGTCCTTTGAAACTTCAAGTGACACTAACCTCTACAAAACAAACGAAAAAGATCTTTAAAAAATAAGTTATGTAAAATCACACTGAAATACTGTAATAAACGTTCATAAAAATTCACTGTTAAAAAATACAGTAGGACTGTACTGTAAATGGTTCAGTAGTAACATCAACTAATGTTAACAAACAACTAAGGTCGACTCAGCGACTCTAGGGTGTTTGCGTAAACAAAGAGTAAGGGAGACATTCTGAGAACTGTGCTAAGTGCTGAAACCGTTATAAAGTATTTCTGTCATTCTAAAAATAAACATTCTATGAATTGGGCGTCATTGTGTGTTGCACGTGCTGTTTACACTACTTTGTAGACATTTTTACTTGGTCCATGCTAGTATACGTTGACGCATATGATTTTGAATGGTAAATTAAATGATAATAATAAGCGAACAGATGATTACAATAAGCGGCCTAATTACAATGTATTAATATAGGTCCGTGTTTGTTTTTCAATGAAACAATAACAATAACCGAATGATAATATTAACCGTGATCACAATAAGCGCCGACTGTATTCCCAAAACTGCAGGTAATGTCGGCAGGCGAATGAATATTTTATCTGAAGGAGAGCAGTCAATGTCAGAAAGTAAAACTTTTCTAAAAAAGATTGTTTAAGAATATGTTTCACTTTAAAAACAATACATTTTGTGTTCAGAACGTTTAAGATTTACACTATTGTAGCCAAACCTCAACATTATCAAGACATTTATTTATTCCTAAGATACATAATTTATATTAGGAACGAACACTACTTTCTTCTTCTTTAATGTTTTTTCAAAAACGTTCTCAATAGAATTGAATAAATTAAATCTATCATATATATATATATATATATATATATATTTCACGTTGCCCATTATTTTTCTGTTGCACTGACTTTATGAAGTTATTATTACTTGTAAATAATTTTTTTCCAACACTAAGTGCAATAATTTTACCTTATGTGATGAGGCACCTTTCGGTCACTTGACCATTGTCGAATCACTGAATTAATTTTCTTAATTTTTCTGGTGTGGATGTTCGGCCCTTGATGTTGGTAGTTGTTGACGTCATCAAATACCAACATCACGGACCAAACAACCACACCAGAAAAATAGAGAAAATTAATTCAGTGATTCGACAATGGTCAAGTGAACGAAAGGTGCCTCATCACATAAGGTAAAATTATTGTACTTAGTGTTGGAAAAAAATTATTTACAAGTAATAATAATAACTTCATATATATATATATATATATATATATATATATATATATATATATATATATATATATATATATATTGTAAAGTATCTATAAAACACAATACAATGTACTTTTATTTTATTAAATGAAAATATATTATTTCTATTTAATAACCAAAAAAAAAAAACTACTCAAGAATAATTCATTAACATTTATTATCATTTCATCTCAACATTAAACAATACACAAAACAAAATTTTACAACTTAACAAGTTTTAACACAATATACTAAAATTCGATTCTTTAAATTTGAGTTACAAGGTTTTTATACCCTTGGCTAGTTTAAGATCTCTTGATATCTCGGGGTTTATCGCATGGGCTATATTTTTAGAAATTCTTAGGTTAATTAAATAAATTTTGAACAAACAATATTAAATTTTGAAAATGCAAAAAAAAGCCAAACTATTTGAACTGGATTATTTCGAACTATTAATTAACTATAAGATATCCTAATATACAAATTTAACTTCTCTACTATCTTAAAAGTCCACTAAAGTTATTTTTATAGCGCTATTTCTCAACTTAATAAATATCAAAATTTTGCTGGTCGCTTACGTAAATTCCCGTTCTCTCCAATTAAACAATTCACACACTTAAATCCGTTTTAGTTCTTTCCAATTATATTTTCACTGTATTAACTCTTTCAATTTTCTTATTCCTGTTTAATCTGGCCAAATTTACTCACAAAACTGTATAATTTAGACGAACTCTTTCCAAAAAAATAGAATTTTGACTGCACAGCATTGTCTGCTATTAGAGCGTCACCACGCCATCCCCAACTTAACTCTAACTACGCGTCCTTAGCTTTTCTTAAATTGTTTAAAATATGGCCGCCTTTCTTCTCCAAAAAACACATATGGGTTATAATTTAGTTCGATTTCTTTCCACTAGACTTTCACACATGTTTTTACAGCTGTTAATGTCAACGAACTATTTTCACCAGTTTGTTTAGAATGGCGTTTTAACCTGGTTAAACCCGGTTGAAACTTACTGTTTCAATTTCCTATCGTCAAAAAAACCTTCCAGTGTTTATTTTATTAATATTATTAGTGTGTGAAGTGTCTTTGTGTTTTACTTTTGTGATATTTCCGAATTGTGTGTGTTTTGAGTGGATTCATAAACATAACCTTACATTGTTTACAATCGTTTTTTCACTTTTTCCTTCAAGTAATTACTTAGCCCTATGTTCCTACAGTTTACAAATTTGTTTACACATAACTATTATTAGATTATCTTATTTTAATTTATGTGTTAGGTTATTTGATATAACAAATTTCCTAATACATTTCCAGTTCAAAAACCTTGTTTACAATTCTATGCTTTTACCTAAATTTAAGTTTCATTTAACCTAACCAATATCTTAATGAATTTCTTCCTAAATTTTGAGTGAGTTATTTCTCATCTATTTTCCAATTCTTAAATAATATTATATAGCCCATTCCATAAATGTTACAATGTCCCCTAATTTAATTTAAACAAAAAAAAATAATCCTAATATCTACATTACACATTTTTTTTTTACATTTTACAAGCTTGCTTAAATATACATATATTTTTTTTTTTTTTTAAATTAAATTTAAATTTACATTTATTTCCTACTTGTACATTTTATTTAATAACTACCTGAACACATTTTTATTGAGTACGTTATACCTCAACACTTTGGCTAACTTATTGTCCATTGTCTTTACCACTTTTATAATTGTCCACTTAAAAGTCATTTATACCTTCATCTGTCCACTTTCGTCCATTTATACTTAATTCTATAATACAATTTTATCTTAACTCTTTACCAATCAAATACTGAGCTGAAAACTTCAAGCTACTTGTCTTACATGGTTTATACTAGTTTAAAACTCGCATAATACTATTTCATTAATTTTATATGTTGTTATTTATTATTCTATTTACTATCTCTTTTTTCGCATCCTCCCAACTATTCATCATAAATTTTTTTTTCAATTAAAATTAATTTGTCTTAATCTTGCCTCAACCTCACTTCAGTTATAAATCTATCAACTCTATCTGAACACAACTATATTAAATTTAACCCCAATTTCATATTACTATTATTTTATTATTATTATTATTTTTTTTTTTTAACTCTTTATTATACTATATACTTTGTTACATATATATATGACGGTAATTCACCTTACCTCCACTTATTAACGTAGACATTTATTTTATTTTAACATATTTTCGACGACATCAACATCATTAACACCCTTATTCACGTAGACATTTATTTTATTTCACATATTATCGACGTTATTTATATATTTCATTTTATTTTCAAATTCCCCTTTTTCCAAATTATATTTCCCCTTTTTATATTGTTATGCTCATCCAGTTCAATTATTTTCTTATATCATTTCAGTTTATTTTGTATGAAGTTTAACATCTAATATTTTTAAAGGTTGCAATTTCATATCCTCTATTTGATCATATCTATAGTTCCTTCGATTACACTATCCCTATATCAACGAATATAAATTTTGTTTTAATACTTATTTATCAACGCAGATTCTCCCTTACAATACGACGAAGTTTAAATACACAATTACCATATTTTTATTACAACGATGCTTTAATATTTATTATCATAGATTCATATTTCTTTTATAATATATAATATATACGACGAAGTTCCATTATTTATCAACGCAGATTCTTCCTTACAATACGACGAAGTTTAAATATACATAATTTTATCTTTATTCGACGAAGTTTCTAATAAGTTATCATAGATATAGTTACCATCCCTTAAAACTTATCTCCTGCTAACGTTTTCTTATACACATAATCACCTAGAGTTTATTCATATTGCTTCCTTTACCTATATTTAATATCTCCCTTCCTATTTTATTATTATTTTTTTTTTTTTTTTATTTTTTTTCAAGTGTTTGTTTAATTATTAAGTCATTTTTGGTCCATTGTCATTTCCGGTTTATTTGTTATCTATCCCTCCTACATTCGCTTCCTTCTCCTAATACTTTTATATCCTGAGTCATTCCTGTTGTTTCCATCTTATTATCCTTTGTTATTTTCCTTTCTCTCGACTTCTCCTGGATACCTGTCATTTTACTGCCTGTGTCTATTAATGCCTGTAAACTTGTTTCCTCTATTTAATTTCTATTCCTGGGTTTCCTATGGTCTTAGTTTTCCGATTGACTGTGGGCACCATGCTCTTTTCTTGTCCCCACGCCTGTCCTTGCCTTAACACCATTTACATCTCCATTGTATCTTTCATCTGCTTCATATGTTCTATTTTCTGTGTTTCTCTCATATTTAAATTCCATTTCCCATTTTCCAAACTTGAGTTGTGCCTCCACATCCATTAACATATCCGTACCTATGATCATTTCTCTCAACAAGCTTTGTACCACTATGCATTGAAACGGATATTTAACTCCTTCCATTTCTCCTATTACCATTTTCATTTTATTAATCTGTTCAGTGTTCCTTTTAGTTGCGGTTTGAATTGTTATATTTTTTATTGGCAGTACCTCCATCTTTCCTACTTCATTTCTTAATTTTAACTCTCCTAACTCTTCTGTGTTTTTCTTTGTTATATATTCGACTTTCTCTATCTCTTTTTTATTAATTTCTATCTCATCAGCTATTATTTCATTTGTTTTCTCAAAATTTTCCTTAATCTCCTCTAATTCTCCATCTTTCTCCTCTAAGTCTCTTCTCTCATCCTCTACTACAGCATTATTCTTTTTTCTCCACTGTTCCCTCATATCCTCTATCATTCTCCTATTTTCTTCCTTTAGGCTTTCGAATTTCTTATCCAACCTATTCATTTCCAACCTACTTGAGGCAAATCCTCTGTTCATCTCTTCTCTCATCTCCTTATTTTCCTCCTTTATCTCTCCTTTTACTTCGTTTATATTCTCCTTTAATTCCTTTTTTAATTCGTCCATCTTATCTAATTGTCTATTCATATTCTCACTCATTTCTTTCATCTCCTCTTTTCCTTTTCGGCTCATTTCCATGAGAGATCTCATCATCTCCCTTAAATCTTCATTCTCATTATTTCCCTTTTTCTGTTGGGTTTGCATCAGTGGTAGTCCCCTAGCTTCTTCTACCTCAATGTCTCCTATTGGCATATCTGTGCCTTCCATTTTTATTTCTTTCATTTCCAAAATTGTCCCTTTTTCCTAGTCCCCTACAACTACCAGCTCGCCTATATTTTTTCTTTTTTAGCTGTAAGTAAACTTATTATACACATAAACCATTTTTATATATACTATAAACCTAGCCTTGATTCTATTCAACTCAGTGTTTGGTTTTACAAAATTTTTTCTAAATCTATTTCCAGTTCAAATGTTTTTCATATAAAAAGTTCTAAATTAATTTTATTTCAAAATCTCTCTAAATAAATTTCTCTAGTTACAAAACAGAAACTCCTGAATAATTTAAAATTCTTTATTAAACAATTTTTTTTTTAATAATCGTGCCCCACGTTGGGCGCCAAATGTAAAGTATCTATAAAACACAATACAATGTACTTTTATTTTATTAAATGAAAATATATTATTTCTATTTAATAACCAAAAAAAAAAAACTACTCAAGAATAATTCATTAACATTTATTATCATTTCATCTCAACATTAAACAATACACAAAACAAAATTTTACAACTTAACAAGTTTTAACACAATATACTAAAATTCGATTCTTTAAATTTGAGTTACAAGGTTTTTATACCCTTGGCTAGTTTAAGATCTCTTGATATCTCGGGGTTTATCGCATGGGCTATATTTTTAGAAATTCTTAGGTTAATTAAATAAATTTTGAACAAACAATATTAAATTTTGAAAATGCAAAAAAAAGCCAAACTATTTGAACTGGATTATTTCGAACTATTAATTAACTATAAGATATCCTAATATACAAATTTAACTTCTCTACTATCTTAAAAGTCCACTAAAGTTATTTTTATAGCGCTATTTCTCAACTTAATAAATATCAAAATTTTGCTGGTCGCTTACGTAAATTCCCGTTCTCTCCAATTAAACAATTCACACACTTAAATCCGTTTTAGTTCTTTCCAATTATATTTTCACTGTATTAACTCTTTCAATTTTCTTATTCCTGTTTAATCTGGCCAAATTTACTCACAAAACTGTATAATTTAGACGAACTCTTTCCAAAAAAATAGAATTTTGACTGCACAGCATTGTCTGCTATTAGAGCGTCACCACGCCATCCCCAACTTAACTCTAACTACGCGTCCTTAGCTTTTCTTAAATTGTTTAAAATATGGCCGCCTTTCTTCTCCAAAAAACACATATGGGTTATAATTTAGTTCGATTTCTTTCCACTAGACTTTCACACATGTTTTTACAGCTGTTAATGTCAACGAACTATTTTCACCAGTTTGTTTAGAATGGCGTTTTAACCTGGTTAAACCCGGTTGAAACTTACTGTTTCAATTTCCTATCGTCAAAAAAACCTTCCAGTGTTTATTTTATTAATATTATTAGTGTGTGAAGTGTCTTTGTGTTTTACTTTTGTGATATTTCCGAATTGTGTGTGTTTTGAGTGGATTCATAAACATAACCTTACATTGTTTACAATCGTTTTTTCACTTTTTCCTTCAAGTAATTACTTAGCCCTATGTTCCTACAGTTTACAAATTTGTTTACACATAACTATTATTAGATTATCTTATTTTAATTTATGTGTTAGGTTATTTGATATAACAAATTTCCTAATACATTTCCAGTTCAAAAACCTTGTTTACAATTCTATGCTTTTACCTAAATTTAAGTTTCATTTAACCTAACCAATATCTTAATGAATTTCTTCCTAAATTTTGAGTGAGTTATTTCTCATCTATTTTCCAATTCTTAAATAATATTATATAGCCCATTCCATAAATGTTACAATATATATATATATATATATATATATATATATATATATATGTGTATATAAATATCGCAATATGTATTCTTGTGTATTAATAAAGAACTAAGTCAAAATACAAATACAAGAGTTATAATTGAATTTACAATTCAAAGCTTTTCGTTGGTTAACAGTACCAACATCATCAGGAATATTAAACAATTCAATTCATTGTTTAATATTCCTGATGATGTTGGTACTGTTAGCCAACGAAAAGCTTTGAATTGTAAATTCAATTATAATTCTTGTATTTGTATTTTGACTTAGTTCTTTATACATATATATATAAAGTTATGATTTGGAAAAAATGAGAGACATATTTAGGAAATTTAGAGAAATATTTAGAATATACTTTTGCATAAAGAAAATTCTTGCACAGTAAGGCAATAGTGATAGCCATAATTACATATTAAATAATATGAAAAGGCTAATTACCTTTTTCTATTATCTCTTTCCTATAAAACCAATTTAGGATTCCTGGTCCCAGATATAATACCATACAGAACACTATAGTGATTATGAGGAACATCTTCCTATACCTGAAAAAACAATAAACACTACTTAATATTTACACTTGCCTAAAATATCATTTACTTTGATTTTGTATATAGAATATCATGTCAGAAAATGTGTGCCTTTGTCAACTCCTATGCAATGATGTTGATTAAAACATTTTTTTGAAACGTCTGACCTCATTTAGAGAAAATTTTAGCGCTACTATAGGCATATATTTACATAACAATGTATGCCAAAGAATAATGTAATACGTACTTCTTATTAACTACAATTTTGATTCATTATATCAAGATGTTATTTTTTTACAGTGATCAACGAAGTTAAGTTTCTTATATATGATGAATTTGAAAAGAATTATAAATTCAAATAGGAATAAGTGATAAAACTGCCCAGAATAGAATAAATATGACTCAATGCAGGGTCATTATACCTGGAGTAGATATCTTATCTATTAATGACAGGTTTTTTTATGTGTATGTGTTATTTGGTTAGTGCAATTGTTGCTACAACTGATATTGATAAGTACAAGGACATATGGTTGACTTGTCACAGAGGACAATGAATTTAAATGCGATATTTTAGTTTAAATGTATTTTTGATATCAAACACAAACAAATAATTTAAATATATAGAAAGTACTAATCATATCTCACAGAAATTGATATTGTAGTTAGATGTCTAGCTTAGCAGCCTAAAGTTTTTTATTAATGTGTAAAGTTAGTGAATATATTTCTTATATGTTTAAATTGGGTTTTTGTTGATTCCATCTCCATGTGAGCTACTAGTTTTCACTAAACACTTGTAAATATTTATAAACTTGGCTATATTAGCACTTACTAATATTTGTTGAGGACGGCCGTTTCGGGAGATGTGTCCCATTGTCAACTCAGACCGTAACTGATGTCAAGGTTTACGTAGGTTAGGGTGTTAGGGTGGGGGTGGGATATTATGGCGGTGTGGGTGTATTTTGTGAGTATTAGGAGTTATGATGTCAAAAAGTGTGTATATTGTTCGGTAATAACCAATGTTACACAACCGAACAATACAAAATATACAGACACTTCAAACTATATCCTACACACATACTCAATACACAATTACGTTACAACTCACACACACTTTTTGACATCATAACTCCCAATACTCACAAAATACACCCACACCACCATAATATCCCACCACCACCCAAACACCCTAACCTACGTAAACTTTGAGACCAGTTACGGTCTGAGTTGACAATGGGACACATTTCTCCTCAACAAATATAAGTAAGTGCTACTATAGGCAAGTTTATAAACATTTATAATTGTTTAGTGAAAACTAGTAGCTCACGTGAAGATGGAATCAACAAATATAAGTATTCAAACACCGTTAGACAAAGAAGAACATCACCAGGAGTTAAATACCATAGAATATATAGCACAAACTAACGGATACAACCCAATAATGATTGACAAATTATACAACCGCCTAAAAAATAAACCTAATAACCCAAATACAAACACACAACAGGACAATCCCATAAAATAATTATCAATACCATAAAGATCATCCAAAACCCACAATCTAACCAACACACTACGAAAATACAACTACAAAATAGCCTACTGCATACACAACACTCTCAATAAACAATTTAAACCCAACAACAAAATTGACGACATTTACAAAGCCACTGGAGTTTACAAACTAACTTGCAGTTCGAGCCCCAGTTTTTACATATGCCAGACAGGGAGATCCTTCAACACACGTTACCAAGAACATATAAAAGCACTAAAAACCAATAACTACCAATCAAACTTCGCCGATCATCTCAACTCCACAAAACATGACTACATAGACATAACATCTAATTTACAAATTCTTCATAAACAACACAGAAATAACCAACGCTACACAACCGAACAATACAATATATACAGACACTTCAAACTACATACTACACACATACTCAATACACAATTACATTATAACTCTCACACATTTGTTGACATCATAACTCCTAATACTCACAAAATACACCCACACCATCATAATATCCCACCCCACCCTAACCTACATAAACCTTGAGATTAGTTATGGTCCGAGTTGATAAAGAGACACATCTCCCGAAACGGCCGTCCTCAACAAATATAAGTGCTACTATAGGCAAGTTTATAAACATTTAAAAGTGTTTAGTTTAAATTGGGCACACACTATAGAAGGCATAACCACAAATCAATATTTTAAAATGAGATGATATTTAAAACAATATTTTTTTTTACTAATGTTAAACAGGGTAAACAAGGCCCTATTTATATTTTTGGTCTGAGAATAAAAATATATATTTATCAACGAAATTGGTTTTATTATTCATGTCAAAATATTCTCAAATGAAGATCAATATGCTTTGCATATTACATGTAACCTGCTTTTTCAACACGTGTTTGAACCAATTATGAAAGCCACCTTTTCCACTCCAACTGAGCTGAGGCAGCTCCAAAACATACATTTTGAATGCAATAACTGCTTCTTCAGATGTGAAAAATCTATGACCAGGTAGTTTGTTTGATGCTCAGGAACAAAAAAAAAGTCATTAGGTACCACATCAGGGCAATATGGAGGATGATCTTCCAATTAATAATTTGTCCTGTCAGAAATTTCATTGTTTGAGCAGATGTAGGACAGCTTGTACATATTACAAGCTTATATTAATTGATTAAATAATATAAACATTTACGCCACAGTTGCTTCGTCGCTGTATTACAAGCTGTTTATTTCATTGGCGAAGTCAACCCGTGACTAATGCGATCGCTCAAGGTTACTGGATCTATGATTTATGAGGGTGGTGGAAGGTTTGGATTAGGCAGGTTGTTTTTATATAGTGGAATAGTGTTAGATTCAAAGTGTATGTGGTTGTTTAAGATATGTTGTTTGAATATTTCAAATCTTTCTGTAGTGGTTAGTTTCTTACTATGACTTAATATATATAGAATATTTAAATTGATATGGATGTTTGTGTAATTGTGTTGTGTAGCTGGATTTTGGATTCATGTAGTTAATGTGTTCTTTGAATCTTGTGTTAAATGATATACCTGTTTGGCCAATGTATAAGCTGGGGCAGTTGGTACATGTTTTTTTGTACATTGTGAATAGATTGTATTTGTCTGTTTGTTGTTGATAGGATTATATGTGTTGTCTTAAAGAGTTCGTTGTTTTGTTGATAGCAGTTTTTTTGAGCGATGTATTTTATTGAAGTACTTTGTCGTAGTCTTTTTGTTGCATGGGTATATCGATTAGGCGGTGTAACAGGTTAATTGGAGATACAATGGCACTCTTGAAGATGATGTGTTACACATTGCTTCACTAGACTCGGCAGTTCTAAGTGATGAAGATTCAGGATATAAAGATTGTGCTTGTACAACTGAAAACTTGAATGCTAGACAATTGACTGCTCAAGTGGAAATTTGGTACAACAATGCCAGTGATGGTTGGATAAATTGTAGGACATTTGTAGGAAATCTGTATGCCTTCCCTGGTAACTTCACTTACAATAAATATAAACCAGGAAATTATGATAAATTCAAGAAATGCTTCAAACTGCTTGAGTGTGGAGCCAATTTCAATTGTTAAGGTTTTTCTTAAACTGAGAAAACATCTATTATGGTATCCCGTTTCAAGATAATTGGGGATTACAATCGTTCAATGGGTAGAGTTGATCATCTGGATCAAAATCTAGCTTATTGGATAGATTATTTAAGAGAAATAATTTCATTCAAAAAATTATGGAAGAAATGTTTTGGAGATTGTTGCAAAATAAAAACATCCGGAGTATGCACACAACTTGGTAAATGTGATATTGGATTGAGTGTTGATTGTTTACATAACTTCCATAAACAGAAATAAATTACTCTAGTCACAATTTTTTAAAAGAATCCAAAATTATCTAATTTGTCTTTTTTTATCTCAATTTTTAAAAATAGAATGGTTAAGATTTAAATGATTTTGCATATTCCATTTCCTAGCTTGACCATATGGTCATGGTTATTACTAGTAAACTAATGATAGGAACATTTCAAAATTAATTTTATTACTGTATTTTAAACTAAAGTAACTTTTGCAGTTTTTGTATTGTATATCTTGAGCTTTTATAAATTACTACTATTGGTATCACGTAACAAAAAACCACTACTTACTGATTTTTTTCACGTTTCATGCTTGAGCAGTGCATTGTTCAATGCTGTGAGTCACGGAAAAGACTGTTGCTCAGGTCTGTTGTATTAGTGTTAATTTGTAATGTATTGGTGCTCTGTGGTGTGTTATTGTTTATAGAGTTTTTGTCAAATACTTATTGAAATATAGTATTAGATTGCGAGTGAGTTTTGTTGTTTAGAATGTATTGTGGATGGTTTTTGTAGCATTTGTATATCCTGTAGCTCTCTTTTGTGTTTAGTATGTTGCTTTTTTTGATGAGTGAAGGATTTTTAGATTAGTGTCTATATTGGTGTATGTGTGTTCTGTATGTGATTAACAAAGTTTGAATTAGGTTGTGTTTTTATGTGTTCCTAGTGTCATGTGGTGAAGTATCTTCCTGTTTGACCTATGTAGAAGCTAAGACTGCCCCTGCTTCTACATAGGTCAAACAAGGAGAAACTTCACCACATGATACAAGGAACAACACATAAAACACAACCTAAATCAAACTTCGCTTTTCGCATACAGAACACCCTATACACATACACCAATATAGACACTAATCTAAAGTCGTTCCCTAAAAAAAGCAACAAACAAAACACAGCAGATAACTACGAGATATACAAACACCACAAAAATCATCCACAATACATTCTAAACAACAAAACGCACTCACAATCTAACATTATAATAGAACACATAATTAACAACTACTTTATGAACAATAACACACCATAGAACTATACATCACAGACTCACGCCAATACAACACACATGAGCAACAGTCTTATCTGTGAATCTAAGCATTGAACAATGCACTGATTTAGTATGAATCGCAGTGAGTGAATGAATTCGAGTGAATCTCTAATGAGAAGTGGTTTTTTTGCCAAGTGATAACAATAGTAGTAAAGTCATTTAACCATATATACAAAATTTTCAACAAAAAATTATCTAGGTAGTTAAGGGTTATTGATACATGACAATTTTGCTTAATCAGTTTACACAGAATACTGATGTTTTCTGGCACAACAACCACATTTGGATGACCTTCATACTGGAGGGAAAATTTTACAGTACTGTAGATTGGCTTTCATTGTCGTACAAATAAATAAGTTCATCAGTACCCTCTTGTCATGTTAAAACATTTCAAAAGTTATGATAAATAAAACTGTTCACTAGTTAACTCCATTTTTAACCTGAGATGAGTTTTTCAAGTTACTGTAAACAGTACTAATAGCACTGAAATAACACAAATTTCTCAATGGAATTATGTTGAACCATGTAAAGTTTTCAATGAAAACTCAGCTGGTCCCTAACAACAATCAGTGTTGCCAAGACTAGAATTATAAAAAGAAACCCTTGTACACTATAGAGGGAATTGGCCCAAGCTAATAGTATTTTAAAATAAGATAATGTTTGAAATAATAATTTTTGTTTTATAATACTTAAACCACTACATGTTAGGCCTAAAGTTGAGCTAGAATGAAGATTAACATTGCAAAACAAGATGCCACTGATTTAAAAAATGTTTTTTTAATAATATTTAAAACTTCTTTTATTTCATATTGCATTTTATTAGGTAAGCTACGCTTACTCTCAAGTTTATATCCCATCAAAAGGTCTAGAGTCTGGCATTGACTCTTCTGTACAACTATCACCAATAATAATAACAACAAACCTGTCTGTTAGAAGCACTGGTTGCTTCAAATTACAGTAATCATTTTCATTTTTGAACGTTTTCTCACAGCAAAATTACCAATATTTATTTATTAATTCTGTCTCAAATCTTTTAAAAGATTACTATAACTCTTTCTATTTGGTTCTACAATACAATTTTTATTTTGGTCTATATTACTTTTATACATTCAAACAATATTATTACTTTTACTATCTCATTCTATATCATTTTTATTTTTGTCTATATTACTTTTATACATTCAAACAATATTATTACTTTTACTATCTCATTCTATATCATTTTTATTTTTGTCTATATTACTTTTATACTTAAATGTAGAATTTAAGTTCTAGATGAGACAGAGATCTTTATATTTTGTGTCAAGTTTTTTGTAATATTAAACAAAATAAAATTCTTAATATGACCTGGTTTTAATAACCCATGCAATCTGTTTTAATTAGCTCATCACAATATGTAATATTTCCTATTTTTTAGTCACTTAAGCATTTCTTTTTTGCTATAATCAGAATTAGGATTGTGATAAAACTTTAATTAGGAAAAGGAAAATTGTTTATTATAAAAAATAACAGTAAAATAAGGTTTCGTTTCCAGCAACTTTTCATAATTTTCTGTATTAATATCCTGATTGTTTAACCTGTGAATGCTGTAAATGTCAAACCAGAACAGCACCAAACCTGTGGCCATGAAAATTCGTGATAATCCCCAGCCTTCTATTCTGATTTAGTAAGTAATAGCATTTTTACCACCTTATGTTGATTGCTCGCATGAGTATTTAGTCTTGTTACTTGACTCATTTGTTTTAAGTGAAAAAAGAAATTCATTAATCCAACAGGCATATATTAAATGGCATGTATTAAATTAATGTACAATTTAACGGAATACAATTACTAGCATTCCTTCACTTTTAAATTATTATTATTATTTTTTTCAAATACAAAGATCTATAATGTGTATAGATTGGCGTAGTGGAAGACCTGACCTGCCTCCTTTGCCACAAAGGCAGAATGGATGGCAAACGCCTTGACTCTTGTTCAAGACTCTTCGGTTCCCCTGAGGGCCTTGTTGGGAGGCTGAATGGCTGAAATGCCAAGAATGGGCGTTGGCTAAACTAAACTAACTGTAAAGTGTACATTCTGCTTTTCTAATACAAATTTTGATGCTGTCTTTCATATTCCTTAGAATATTCAACAAAGTCTTAAAGATAAAATCCAATGCCAATGTAGGATATTCAGTCTTTGAATATAGCAAGGTAGCTCAAAATCTGTTATTGGTTTGGACATGTGGAATATAATTATATTTTATTTAGCTCATTGCTTAAAGTAGCTTTATAGTACTTAACAAAGACTGCATTAATTCAGATTATTTCCTTTCTACTTATGTTACTTCAAAATCAAATCTTCTATATAAACTAACCTAATGTAAATTGAATGAGAGGTAAACCATTTTTCTCAGTCTTGAAATGACATACATAAGTTAAGCTTAATAACAGACATAAGCTTAAATTATTAAACTTAATTTTGTGTTTTTTGTAATAACTGGACTTGTGTAACCAGTTACTTTGTAGCTGCATTGTATTATAGCAATATAGTAATGTAGTATATATATAATACAGTGCTCTGTTTTATTCAGAGACATTTAGTCTATACACTTACAAGTATGTTTTTAAATTAAGGTACGTGTTATTGTTTCAAATATTAATCCTTTTTATGGGTTACGATATTTGAAGTGACTTTTTTCTTGTTTAAGGTGTATTTTAAATAATATGTGTAAAAACAAAAAACTTGAGTTAATCCGATCTGTGTCAAATATTACCAATGTTTTATAATATTAATCACTTAAACAATAGTTTATGAGTATCCGAACTTTAAATTTAGTAAATTTGTTAAAACTTACTGAGACAGAACGTTTTCGATCGCTAGTTGGCGATGTCCTGACATCTCCTAGCAGAAGACACTTGGCTTTAAATATTTAGCATTCACAAATGGATACATCACCACAATAATAGACAAATTATGGTACAAAATACAAAAAAAACACTAAAATTAACACTACAGACAGGGAAAACAAGTACATCACATTACCATATATAAACAAAACAACAAATAAAATAGCCCTCAAATTTCAAAAAATAGGATACAAAATAGCATACAAAACTAATAACAAGTTACAATACAAAATACAACACGACACCAACAACAAAGATAAACTACAAGCACCAGGCATATACAAACTGAACTGCGATGAATGTAACAAATTCTACATTGAACAAAAAGGTCGCAGCCTTAAACAAAGAGTCGAGGAACACCAACTCAACATTTTACAATCACAGGACACAAATACACAGACATTTACAATAATCTAGAAATCCTATACATCAACAAAAAGGACCACATCTCACCACACAAGAACAATATGAAATTTACAGACACACAAAAACACAAAGTACAAACATATTAAACGAACAAACACAATATAAATCACACATACTCTCTGATACTATTGAAAACCTACCTTTAAAACCGTCACCGCTTGACCCAACATCTCCAAGCAGAAAACACTGATAAAGATCGCCAACTAGCGATCGAAAACGTTCTGTCTCAGTAAGTTTTAACAAATTTACTAAATTTAGAGTTCGGATAGTCATAAACTATTGTTTAAGTGATTAATAAGAGTCACCGAACGTAATGGACTACAAAATTCAAGAACCTTTATAATACTTATTACCCTTTTGCTATTACTTGCAACCAGACTTTTTGTTAACTAAAAGTTGTTAAATTGTTAACTTACACTTGAAGGAAACGTTTTCGTCTTACGACTTCTTCAGCCTTCTAAAGAAGTTTTATAATAAAAGAAGAATTATTGCTGGTTTTTACACAGTGGTTGCAACAAATAAACAAAATTTCTGATTAATGTGTTCTAAGTACTAAACAAAAATCCTATTTGTAATTTTTGTATAACTTTTACCTATTTTACACTAAAACTCTGTGTAATACTCAGTAAAACACTGAGTAATCAGAAAACAAAATTCTTTAATTTATTCTGTTTTAGTATTTATTTTTTTATTGCAATAGTAAAAAAAAATTTATCTGGCAATATCGAAAATCCTCAGGAATGTGGGAGGAAAAATAAAATATAGAACTGACATGTCAAACATAAAAATATTCCAAAAAATAACAGTAAATAACATACAAAGTTTTACACCTAAACTATGCTTCTAAAACAGGGCACTACATCATACATATAGAGCTAAATCACAATATTGTTACAAAACTTACAGTTTTAGTGTTGTACATTTTGAGGTTTTTTAAATTACAACTTTTACTATCACTTGGCAAAAAAAAACACTACTTACTGATATTTTTCAGCAGACGAGTTTCATACTAGATAAATGCATTGTTCAATGCTGTGAGTCATGAACAAGGCTGTTATAAATAGAAAACACACCAAAGCAACAGTCTTGTCCAAAGCAACAGTCTTGTCTTAAACAATGCTCTGATGTAGTGCGAAAAGCGTCTGCTGAAAAAATCAGTAAGTAGTGGTTTTTCTGCTAAGTGATTAAAAGTAGTCATTGTTACAAAGTATCTTATTAGAAAGGGTTTGGTTAACAAAAAAAAAACAAATTTTAGTTATCAACTTTAGTTAGTCACATATGTCTCAATATACATATATTGTTTTAGGACTGAAACAAAAGGAGACTACTAATTGATTTCAGCAATTTGTTACTTTACATAGGGAATTTATTATTTTCTTTATAACCAAATCTTTCCTAAACTGTCATTTTGCAAATCTGTAATAATAGGAGTTATTCAGTGTAATAATAATTTAATATAGCACAGTGCAATAATTTGAAAATGACTAGATAAAAGTTTGTTTTAACACTGGAAGTTGTACATATAGCAATGTTTATTGCAAATTTAAAGCACTATTATTTCACAACATTTAAAATAACCTCTTATTGTTTAGAATGAATTCTTCAATTTCATACATAAAACCTTAAGAAATGAAAATTAATCCAGTCTTCGTAAAGTATTAAAAAAAAGAAATATTATTCAACACTTAAAAATGATTGGACCAAATTTTTTTTCTAACATGTGTTACTTAAAAATATAAGCAAGAATAAAGAGATTTAATATGTTGTAAAATATAAATAATGATTCGAATTTTAAATAAATATAAACTAATGCACAAACATATGTACATATAACTGTATAAACTGAATGTTTTTTTTTTATAATTAAGAGTATTCTTTTATGAAAAATTCCTTGAAGTATCCTACAATATAGTATTCTATTTTATACTATGATAAATTATTATATACATATTTTACAATCCAGCAAAAAAGTATTTGTTTTAGATGGATTTGGTTATAAAGAAAATAATAACTTTCTTAACCGTATTGCTGAATTTAGAACAGGTTTAGCTTATGTCAAAATATTTACTTTTTGTAACCAAACCTAACCTATCTATCTATTTTGTCCTAAGTCTGTTGAAACTGTATCGTAACCATTCCAACTTTGTCAAAATTTAGTTACATTGAACATGAAATGGTATTCATTTCCCGTGCCCATGTGTTCGATTTTAGTAAAAAAACTTTATACTGGGCAATGCAGAAAGTCATTAGGAGTAAGAAAAAAAATTATAACAACTTTCGCTCACGCCCAAAATTTTATAAAAATAGCAGTTCTTTCTCCTCTCCACGAACACCCAAAATGTTACAAATTCACAGATTTGGCTTTATTTTTTGATGTAGTAGCTTGCAAAATGCCTCAAAATGTAATTAAACTTGCTGACGACTCCCAAAATACTACATATTGTGAAAAAAATGCACTTTAACACATCAATTCAATACGCTCTGTGCAGTGTAAGTTCTAATGTATTTTGGCGATAGAAATAAAACGTGTAAAAATGTTCAATGCAATATTTTCTGTATAGAATAGTATCTGTAAGTGTTTGTTTTGTCCTTTTGAGTAATTTTACGACTAATTATCGCCAAAAATAAAGATGTGTATGCAACTTTTATAATTCTATAACGATTGTGTGACGGACGAAACGTGGTGCTGTAATGTTTTGTTAAAGTTGATTTTTTTAAAAATTTGTAATCTTGGAGTCAACAGTAAATTTAATTACATTTTGAGGCATTTTACGAATTATTACGTCAAAAAAATAAAAGCCAACACATTAAATTATTAACGTTTTACGTGTGCTGGAGGGGATTTCTACTTTCCAAAATTTTTGGGGCATGAGCAAGAGTTTGTATAAATTTTCTTGTATGCCTCATCACTTTCTGCATACTTTTTTTGCTAAAATCGAGCACGTGGAAATGGGAAATAAATACCAAAGAAATCCTATTGTATGAACATACAAACATAGAAGAATTGAAAAATTAATCACTTTACCAAAGTTTCACTGAACATAATAGACTACAAAATTCAAGAATTAAAAAATGTCAAACTACTTGCAATAGCCTGATTTGAGTTGAAGAGCAAATTGAAGCTTACTCCTTCTTTTTGCCAAGTTTAGTTTACATTAGAAAACTTAAATTTTTATAAACAAAACATATATAGCCAGATAGGTACTTAGTATAGACTAATAATTTTCTGTGAAAAACCTGTGCGTATACTACTCTGATGCAAAACCAGTAAAAGGCTGTTTACAATAAAAAAAGTGTATTTAATGCTAATTCCTAAAAAAAATGAAGAAACAAAATTTGAGGTTATCATACTCTCATTCATTAGTGTAAGAGATAGCGCAATTCAATCCTATATAATGATCGTGTAGTTATTAAACTCTAACGTAATTTACATTTAAATAATTATTTGCAAATTAAAGGCTTAACTTACGTAAAATTTTCAAGAATTCTTTTCCATCGTCTGCATATTTCTATAAAATCCATGAGCATAGCATACGACTTTATTGGTCATATACTCGTACTTATAATTCGGTTAAATACAGGTAATAAATTCAAATGTTTTCAGTTATAGCAAAAGAAATGTGTATTAACAAACGTGAACACCAATAACCAATTTACTTATTTTTCTTTAATCTGAAAGCTGAAGGCAGAGTTAGATTCGGCTAGATATTCAAAACAACGATGATGTCCGAATAGTAAAACGATTTCTACCGACTATTGGATATGTTTGACCAGTTTTGTTTTTAGCTAAATGGTGGAAAGGTAGACGAGAATAGTGGCATTTATTATGATTATTTGTTATTTTAATGTTGAAACTGATACACAAAATAAACAAAGTTGGCTCATTAATTAAATGGCCGAGTTGGTGTTTACGTGCTAGCAGAATACCCGTTTTTCGTACGGGTATGACAAATATTTGAGTTTGGGCTGTTCCTATTGTTGTAAGTAAAATAATAATTCCGATTGTTCATGTTCATAATATTTTATATGATCCATAATATATATTTCGTCCAATGTGAATAAATATGCAAAAGAAAAATAGTGATGCACCATTTATATGTATATTTCGAATTATTCATCCATAATTTACGTCTCGACAGATGTGTCTAATTCTATTAAATGCTAATTCAATATTAGGGGTGTAATGTATGGCTAGAAAGATTCCTGTAATTAGTTGAATTGATAAACATATTCCTAATATTGATCCTATATTTCATCAATTTGAAATATATGATTGATGCTGGTAAGTCAATGATTATTGAATTAATTATTTTTATTTTTTTTTAAATTTTTGATGGACATTAGTTTTTTATTCGAAGAGGTCAATTTTTGGTTGAGGTTATCAGCCTGAACGATTATTATCTGGTTATTATTTGCTTTTTTATACAGTTTTGGCTTCTTTACCTTTGCTTATTTCTATTTTTTATTATTATGATAAAAATAATGGTTGTATATATATATATTAAATTTTTTTAATGTTGATTCAATTTATATTTATTTAGGGTTTATTATTGCTTTTTTAGTTAAACTTCCAATATTTGTTTTTCATTTATGATTGCCAAGGGCACATGTTGAGGCTCCAATTTGTGGTTCAATAATTTTGGCTGGGATTTTATTGAAGTTAGGTGGTTATGGTTTATTACGTGTAATGAATTTGGCTCCTTATTATTTTGTAAGTTATAATTATTTTTTAATTGTAATTGGTTTGTATGGAGGATTTATTGTTAGATTAAAATTTATAATTCTAAACATTAACAATTAGTATTTCTCTCATAACTAAGTATAATTTTGTAATTTTCCAACATAGAAGTAAAGTTACGAATATGCACGCTAGTAATATTTTTCGAACTATGTTACTTATAATTGTATATATAACTAAGCTAATGTACATATACTACGCAAATAATTACAAATAGACCGACTTTTATCTTCGGCTAGTATAACAAAACTACCTTCAAAATCTAAAACATAAACGGCGAATATTGAAAATATTATACTTCATTTTCTTGAGATATATTGATGAAAGAATAGTAATACTTTATAAAGTTCAAAAATGATATTAAAGCACAATAGCAGCTGAAGAGAAGTTACAAATATACAGACTTATACCTTCAATTAGTATTACACAACTACCTTTGATATTGACAAATACAAAACATTGAATATTTACTCTAACAGTTTTAATAAAAATAGTTTTAATTGAAATATTATATAATATCTCTTATATTTATATGTTTCATAAGTTATAAAAGTATAATTGATAATTTATACTAATTTATAATATTATCAAGAGTTATTATTCTATGTATAGGTTTTGTACGTAATAATTTTCATTTGGACGGTTGGCAACATGTTCTTAATTTAGCGGCAGAATCCTATATCTCCTGGTTGTCTGTAAATAGGTGTATGTAGAATTTAAGTGTAATGATTTCTATTTTGTGCGCGAAATAGTGTGTGTAAGTGAATTTCGTGCGTGAAATAGTGTGTATAAGTGATTGTTTGCTTCTGGTAAGTAGTTTTAATGCGGGATTTTAATAAATCTTTGTGTGTGGTGGAGGGTTAGTTAACGTTGATTTTTGCTATTTTTGGTACATACGATGTTTTGGAATATTGTTCAAAATCACGAAAAAATACGATATCCACGCGAAATAATTAGTAAAAGCATTAAAATTAGTACAAAATGTTTTCCTCTCGGAGCCCTAAGATAGGTCTAAATAGTGAGTACCGTGATGTCACAGACGTTTGTATCACTGCGCCTATTCACAACTTGTGCTTCCGCCAAAAAAAATTTGCCCTACTTTAAACTCAAAAAAAGTAACTTTGAGCAAAGAAAAAAATTTTTTTTTTGTGGATATCGTACCTTTTCGTGCTTTTGAACAATATACTCAACATGGTTTTTTTTTCAAGTTTTTATAGATTTTCTTGTGGGTTAGTACGTGAATATTTATTTATTATTAATTCTTCAGTGATTGCCATTGAATTTTTTAATTTTGAAGGTTAATTTATTTATTATATGTTACTTAAATATTTTAATTTAAAATAATGATTTGTGGATTCATGGATGTCTAATAAGACTTTAAGTTTTGATTTATAAGGTAAATTTATGTTTTTTTAATATTTTTTTGATTATTAATTATGAGTTTTATTTCTTTTTTTGGTATTTATTTAATTATTAATGATAAGTTGTTTTTGATTGAATGATTGTTTCTATCTTTTAATTCAATAAATTTTTATATATCAATAATTTTTGATTGAATGTCTCTTATTTTTATATCTTTTGTTTTAGGTATTTCTTCTTTTGTTATATATTATAGATATGAATATATAATTAATGATTTAAGTAGGAATAGTTTTTTTTTATTGATTTTATTTGTTTTATCAATGATGTTTTTAATTATAAGTCCTAATTTAATTAGTATTTTGCTTGGATGAGATGGCCTTGGGTTAATTTCTTATTGTTTAATTATTTATTATCAAAATTATAAGTCTTATAATGCTGGTATGTTAACTTCATTAATTAATCGTATTGGTGATGTTGCTTTAATTTTATCTATTTCTTGAATATATAATTATGGAAGTTGATATTATTTATTTTATCTTAATAAGATAATTAATATTAATTTTATTTGTTTTATAATTATTTTAGCTGCGTTTACTAAAAGAGCTCAATTGCCTTTTTCATCTTGGTTACCTGCTGCTATAGCAGCTCCTACTCCTGTTTCGGCTTTAGTTCATTCATCTACTTTGGTTACTGCAGGTATTTATTTATTAATTCGTTTTAATTTAATGGTTATTAATTTTTGATTAATTGATTTATTTATTTGTTTAGGTTTATTAACTATAATTATGGCTAGATTAGGAGCTAATTTTGAATTTGATTTAAAGAGGATTATTGCTTTATCAACATTAAGACAACTTGGTTTTATAATGTCTACATTAATAATAGGTTTTCCTAGATTTGCTTTTTTTCATTTGCTTGTTCATGCTTTATTTAAGGCTCTATTGTTTTTGTGTGCTGGTGTATTAATTCATTTTATGTGGGGTAATCAAGATATTCGTTATATAGGGGGTTTAATTATTCAATTACCAATTGTTACTTCTTGTATAAATATTTTAAATTTAGCTTTATGTGGTTTTCCTTTTTTGGCTGGATTTTATTCTAGGGATTTAATTATTGAAAGTTTAATAATAAGTTCATTAAGTTTTTTTTACTTATTATTTTTTTTTAATTAGTGTAGGGTTAACAATTATGTATTCTTTTCGTTTGTCTTATTATTCTTTATGTGGTAATTTTAATTCTTTTTCATATAATTGTATATATGAAAATTCTTCTAATATAATATTTAGAATTAATTTTATGGTTTTTTTTCTATTATAGGTGGATCATTTTTAGGTTGATTAATTTTTAAGTCTCCTAATTTAGTTTTTTTATCTGTTGATTTAAAGCTTGTTATTTTAGTTTTTATTTTTTTAGGTGGTTGAATTGGTTATGAATTAAATTTATATAATAATTTTTTTTATATTCCTTTAATAAATTATTTTTTTGGTTGTATATTATTTATACCGATATTTTCAACTTATTTTTTTACTAATAATTCTTTTTATTTATATTAAATTGTTTAAGGTTAATTGATTTTGGTTGAGGAGAGTATTTTGGTTCAAAAAGTTTGGTTAATCTTTTATTAATTATTTCAAATTTTAATCAAGGTTTACAAATTAATAATTTTAAAATTTATATTATTATTTCTATTGTTTGATTTATTTTTTTATTTAATTTATTTTAGTAGCTTAAATTTAAAAAGCTTAATATTGAAGATATTATTATAGTTTATGAACTCTAAAATATTAATAAGAAAATTTTTTTTCTTTTTTTTTCATTGAAAATGAAATGTTATATTAACTTTATTAATAAAGAATTAACGGAATTAAACCGCTTATTAAGATAGTTAGCAGCTTCTTAGTTATCATTATTCCTTTTAACTAGAATTTTTTTTTCAATTTTTTTATTAACAATAAATTGCCTCTAATTTTGGCATTAGTTAAATAGGAAGAAAAATTATTCTTTATTATTTAGGTCAAAACTAAATGTAAAATTACTTCTCTATTTAAGATTAACTAAAGATAGTATCTATCGGATGCAAACCGATTATTATAATTAAATATAATCCTATATAGTTCATTCTAATATTCCATTATATCATTCGTGGTATAATCCAAAAATCAAAGTTAATATAATGAATGTTCTTGTTATTAATCATTCTATTGTTATTGTATATTTTATAATGATGGTAATTGGTAAAATTAATACAATTTCTACATCGAAGATTAAAAAAATTACTGTTATTAAAAAAAAGTGTAATGAAAATGGAGTTCGTGATGACGCAAATCCACATTCAAAGGATGATGATTTTTCTCGATCTATTATTCTTTTTTTTGAGATAATTGAGATAATTAATATTAATATAATTATTAATGTTATAATTATTATTGATGATGATATTAATTTTATTATTATTCTTTTTAATTAACATTTGTTGATTCCATCTTCGCGTGAGCTACTAGTAATGCGCTTGTCCTCTAGCCCCTTCTCATCTTCTAGCCAAATTCCTCGACAAAACTATCCGAAACCAAATAAAATTTAATAACCATTGTAGTATAAAAAATAGCCTAAATCTAATAGACAAAATTAAAAACGTAAATATTCCACACAATTCCACCTTAGTCTCTTTTGATATATCAAATCTATATACAAACATCCCCATTCCAGAAACCATAGACATCCTCAAAAACATGCTAATAGACACAAATACACCACATACACACATTGACGAAATCATCCACCTCACAAGATTAATCACTTCTCAAAATTACTTCACCTACAATAACACATACTACAGCCAGAAAGATGGACTACCTATGGGCTCCCCCATAGCAAGCATCTTAGCAGAAATATTCATACACCATATCGAACAAAACCACATTTTACACAACAACAAATACTCAGATAACATAATTTACTGGTACAGATATGTCGACGACATCATAACATTATATAAAGGCAACACACGCAGAGCACACATATTTCTAAAACACCTAAATTCCATACACCCTAAACTAACATACACCATCGAAACAGAACAACAAAACTGCCTTAACTTCTTAGACCTCACAATTAAACGAACAGACAAACAAACACATAAATTCAACATATACCGAAAACCCACCAGCACTAATACGACCATACACAGTTCCTCAAACCACCCACACCAACACAAACTAGCTGCTTACAATACCATGATATATCGCCTCCTTAAAACACCACTAGACAAAGATGAACACTACCAGGAGTTAAACACCATAAAATATATAGCACAAACAAACGGATACAACCCAACAATGATAGACAAATTATACAACCGCCTAAAAAATAAACATAACAACCCAAATACAAACACACAAGATGACAACCCCATAAAATACTTATCAATACCATACAGATCATCCAAAACCCACAATCTAACCAACACCTTACGAAAATACAACTACAAAATAGCTTACTCCACACACAACACTCTCAACAAACAATTTAAACCCAACAGCAAAATCAACGACATTTACAACACCACTGGAGTTTACAAACTAACTTGCAGTTCATGCCCCAGTTTTTACATAGGCCAGACAGGGAGGTCATTTCACACACGTTACCAAGAACATATAAAAGCACTAAAAAACATTAACTACCAATCAAACTTCGCCGATCATCTCAACTCCACAAAACACGACTACACAGACATAACATCTAACTTACAAATTCTTCATATACAACACAGAAATAACCAACGCTACACAACCGAACAATACGAAATATATAGGCACTTCAAACTACACCCTACACACATACTCAATACACAATTACATTACAACTCACACACACTTTTTGACATCATAACTCCTAATACACACAAAATACACCCACACCACCAAAATATCCCACCCCCACCCTAACCTACGTAAACCTTGAGATCAGTTACGGTCTGAGTTGACAAAGGGACACATCTCCCGAAACGGCCGTCCTCAACAAAAAAAGTAAGTGCTACTATAGGCAAGTTAAAACATTTTTTAAAAAAAGTCTTTAATTATTAAACCTTTTGATTGGAAATCAATTATACTATTTATACTAAAAGAATATTTATCTACCTCATCAATAAATTGAAATGTATAAGAATAATCAAACAATATCTACGAAGTGTCAATATCATGCTGATGCTTCAAATCCGAAGTGATGATAAGATGAGAAATGAAATATTATATGTCGAATTATTATTATTGAAATAAATGTTGTTCCAATTAATACATGGATTCCATGAAATCCAGTTGCTATAAAGAATGATGATCCATAAATAGAGTCTGCAATAGTAAAAGGTGGTTTTATATATTCATATCTATGAAGAATTGAAAAGTAAATTCCTAAAATGATTGTAATTATTATTCTTTGTTTAGCTTGATTAAATTTATTAGTTATTAATCTATGGTGAGCTCATGTAATTGAAATTCCTGATGATAATAGAATTATAGTATTTAATAGAGGAATACTTATTGGGTTAAATGTTTGAATTCCTTTTGGGGGTCATATTAATCCAATTTCTATAGTTGGGGATAAACTTCTATGAAAGAATCCTCAAAAGAAAGAAATAAAGAAAAAAATTTCTGATAAAATAAATAGTAATATACCAATTTTTATTCTTTTTATTACAATTGAGGTATGAAGTCCTTGTAATGTTGATTCTCGTGTAATGTCACGTCATCATTGAATTATTGTTAATATAATAATTATTAATCTTAAAATTAATATATTTTGATTATGTATATGGAATCATATTACTATTCCTGATGTTATTGTTATTACTCCAATTGATGCTGTAATAGGTCATGGACTATAATCTACTAAATGGAAAGGGTGATTTTTTGTCATTTAAATTTCTCTTGAGTAAAGTGTTCTTAATACAGTAAATACATATGCTTGAATTACTGATACTGCTATTTCAAATATTATTAGTATAATTTGTATTATTATAATAATAATAATTATTAAGTTATTTATGTTGATTGTTATATTTCCTAATAATGATATTAATAGGTGACCTGCAATTATATTTGCAGTTAATCGAACTGCTAGAGATCCAGGTCGAATTAAATTTCTTACTGTTTCAATACATACTATAAATGGTATTAATGCTGTAGGTGTACCAATTGGAATAAGGTGATACAATATTTTTTTAGTATTTATTGTTCATCCATAGATTATTAAGGATAATCATATGGGTAATGATAATGTTATTGTAAATGATAAGTGACTAGATCTAGTAAATACATATGGTAATAGTCCTATTATGTTATTAAAGATAATAAATATAAATATTGAAATAAATATAAGAAATGATCCTTTACACTTTGTTATTATTAATATTATTAATTCATTATATAATTTGTTAATTATTAGTATAAATATTAATATATTTCGTGAAGGTATTATTCAATATATTATAGGTATAATTATTAATCCAATAATTGTTCTAATTCAGTTTAATGATATAAATCTTATTGATGGGTCAAATACTGAAAATAAATTTGTTATCATTTTCAAATTTTCTGATTAATTTTAATTATATTTTTATTTTTATATTGATTTGAATTTATGATAAAATATAATATTAAATTAAATGATATTAATGATATTGTAAATATAATAAATGAAGATAATCATCATATTGGTGCTATTTGAGGTTTAAAGAAATTTTGCTTACCTAATTTTTTAAATTGACAATTTAATGTTTTATATAAACTAATTTCTTTCATTAAGAATAAATGTTAATTTATTATAATTTGGTTTAAGAGACCAATACTTACTTTTCAGTCACTTAATGAATATGTTTTTAGTCATTTAATGAAATTGATTATTTTAATTCTTTCAATTACAATAGGTATGAATCTGTGATTTGATCCACAAATTTCTGAACATTGACCATATGTTAATCCTGGTCGATTAATTATAAATCTAGATTGATTTATACGTCCAGGAACTGCATCAATTTTTACTCCTAAATTAGGAATCGTTCATGAGTGAAGTACATCTATGGAACATGTTAATAATCGAATTTGATTATTGTAGGGTAAAATAATTCGGTTATCAACATCTAAAAGTCGGAATTGATTTTTATTTTCATATAATTTTATATATGAATCAAATTCAATATTTTTAAAATCTGATAATTCATAAGATCAATATCATTGATGACCTATTGATTTAATTGTAATTTTTGGTTTATTTAATTCATCTATTAAGTATAATAATTTTAGAGAAGGTAAAGCAATAAAAATTAAGGTTAATGCAGGTATAATTGTTCAGATTAATTCAATTATTTGTCCTTCTAATAAATATTGATTTATAAATTTATTATTTAGTAATGTTAATATTATGTTTGATACTATTATTGTAATTATAATTAAGATCATTAATGTATGATCATGAAAAAAAATTAATTGCTCTATTAGTGGTGATATTCCATTTTGTAAATTAATATTAGATCATGTAGCTATTTCTAATAAAGATTTAACTTATATATAAATCTTAAATCTATTGCACTAATCTGCCATATTAGAATTTAATTAGTATGGGTAATTCATTATAAGAATGTTCAGATGGTGGATTTTTTTGTAATCATTCAATTGATGATGTTATATTTTTTTAAAAAATTATTTTTCGTTGATAAATTATTCTTTCTCAGATAATGAATATTAATATTAAAATTGAAATAAATGAAATTATTCTTCCAATTGAAGATATAATATTTCATGATAAATAAGCATCGGGGTAATCTGAGTATCGTCGAGGTATTCCTCTTAATCCTAGAAAATGTTGAGGAAAAAATGTTATGTTTACTCCAATAAATATTATAAAAAATTGAATTTTTAATCATTTTGGATTTATTGATATTCCTGTAAATAAAGGGTATCAATGAATAAATCTTCCTATAATAGCGAATACTGCTCCTATTGATAAAACATAATGGAAATGAGCTACTACATAGTAAGTGTCATGTAAAATAATGTCAATTGATGAATTAGCAAGAATTACTCCGGTTAATCCTCCTATAGTAAATAAAAATACGAATCCAAGAGATCATAAAATTGATGTTGATAATTTAAATGTTGAACCATGATAAGTAGCTAATCATCTAAAAATTTTAATACCAGTAGGAACAGCAATAATTATCGTAGCAGAAGTGAAGTAGGCTCGAGTATCAACATCTATTCCTACTGTAAATATATGGTGAGCTCATACGACAAATCCTAATAATCCAATTATTCCTAATGATCCAAATGATTCATTTTTACCTCTTTCTTGTCTAATGATATGAGAAATTAATCCAAATCCAGGTAAAATTAAAATATAAACCTCTGGATGACCAAAAAATCAAAATAAATGTTGGTATAAAATGGGGTCACCTCCCCCTGCGGGGTCAAAAAATGAAGTATTAAAGTTTCGATCGGTTAATAGTATTGTAATTGCACCTGCTAACACGGGTAGGGATAATAATAGTAAAATAGCTGTAATTAGGACTGCTCAAACAAATAAAGGAGTTCGATCAAGTTTTATACCTTTTGTTCGTATATTTAAAATTGTTGTAATAAAATTTACTGCTCCTAAAATTGATGAAATACCTGCAAGATGTAATGAAAAAATGGCTAAATCTACACATGATCCTGAGTGTCCAATGTTTCTTGATAAAGGTGGGTATACTGTTCAACCAGTACCTACACCATTATCAATTATTCTTCTTGATAATAATAATGTAATTGATGGTGGAAGTATTCAAAATCTTATATTATTTATTCGTGGAAATGCTATATCAGGTGCTCCAATTATTAATGGTACTAATCAATTTCCAAATCCTCCAATTATAATTGGTATTACTATAAAAAAAATTATAATGAATGCGTGTGATGTAACAATTACATTATAAATTTGATCATCTCCAACTATTGAGCCAGGTTGACTAAGTTCAATTTGAATTAGTATACTTAATATTATACCAATTATACCTGATCAAATTCCAAATAAAAAGTATATTGTTCCAATGTCTTTATGATTAGTTGAGAAAAGTCATTTTTTCATTTATTAAATTAAAGTGACTGAAAAAGTAATAAATTGTAAATTTATTTATGAAGAAATAATATCTTCCTTTAATATGGCTTTATAGTCAATTATATGATTTTAAATTGCAAGTTTAAAGTAATAGTTAAAATTTAATTGTATTTGGCCCGAATTTAATTAACTGAAACTAAATCTCAATAAATATATCAAACAGTAGTTTATTAACTTTACCGATTATTGTCTTGAAAAACCAAGAGAAGAAAAAGCTTCTGCTTGTAACATGATATTTGTATAGTATAACTATATCCTTGAAAAATAAATAACAAGAAACAAGCACACATTCTACTACACTTATCTTGTTAAAAAATGTTTTGTACTGCCATTTTACACATTTCCACTTTTTTAAGCCTTACTTTGTGAACCTCTAGCTTATATATATATATATATATATATATATATATATATATATATATATATATAAGCTGGTCACACGTAACCTGGGGCGTGACCTTGAAGAGCGAACAGAGGCGCTGAGGGGGGGGGGTTAAAGTAAGCAAAAGACATTATAATAATGTTCCACACACATTATAATGGTATATTATTTATATTATAATAATGTAGATTTAACAAGGCCAAAAGGCCGCTAAAAATATTATTTGATTTGTCATAATAACCAGATCATTTACATAAAGTTTTAAACAAATTTACTTATATCAGTTTTCTAAACAACCATAACATTTGCAATTTGTTACCGATGGGCTTTTGTGCAAAACGCACTACAAAGACCAATGTTTTTTAATACGGCTATTTTTTAAATTTCTATCGATCGATCGCGTACCAACTTACGAGGGAACATCTATAACTAATAGTTTTATTTTAATGCAGTGAGATATTCTACATCCATACTTCTCAACATAGCTACCTGAGAGTAAGTTTCTTTCCCTCGTTACTTTATACCAAGGTTTGTGCCGTGTAACATTACGTCTGGGAGTAAGTACTTGGTTTTGTGGTGTTTTTAAGGAGATTGACCTTTAGTATTTGAGTCCTCTTCTTGTATTTTTGAAGTTTTTTTGATTGAAGCATGTCACACTCCTCTGTGACAATCTGTAACTTTTTCCTCATTGCTTCTCTAATTTTCCGGACTCTTTCTTGCCCGAATCTACACGACTCTTTGAATTAATAGGTTCAACAACCTCATTAATAATTACCTTACACTGGGTGAAGGACTGTTTGTTTCTACAAATAGTTCACCTACTGCGCCTAGATTTTTCCCTGACTCCTTCGTTACCTTTCTCTCCAATCCTTTCCAACTTCCCTTTATCTCTTCCACACATTTTTTTAATGGTTTTTACTTTCCCTTCTTTCCGTCGTTCATGCCGTCTTTGCCTTTCTTTTAGTTTTGCATCTTCATATTTATTGTGATCATTTTCCAGTTTTTCTCTAGCTCTTTGCATGGTTTTTCTCTTTTCTTTTTAAACAAATTCAACATCGGATGCTGTAGTTTTCTCTTTTAGATTTATTATGTAGCCTAAAAAAGGAACTAAATTATGAGGTTTTTATTATTAGGAAAATTATGGAAAAAATTACAGTGTGCAAAAATTGTAATAGTTTGCAAAATTAAATAGCGCTGATTTAACATATTTGCTGTGATAGGCACAGCCGTAAAGGATAATTTACTTGGACATTATTTGTTTAAAAAATTTAATTTTCAAAAGTTTGGATAACATTTTAAACTTTGTATTAGTTCATTTAACACACAATAAGCATATACAGTGGCGGCTGCAGCGGGTAGGCCCGGGTCTATCCAAATATTTTATATTTATTTGTTAAAATCCTTCTCAATTGTCAATAATTTAAAGAGATAAATGATGAATATCAAAGATTAAAAAATGCTAATATTATTATAGCAAAACTTAGAATACACAGAGTAACAATAAAATAGCAAACAATCGCTCTTTTGTTTACCTCATATATCTATTTGCCTTGAAAGTAAAAATTGTTTAAATTTTAAACAATTTCTGACAGAAGGAGCTCGCTCCCCTTCGGTAGTCACAACTTCCCTAAACTTAGTCTACCCAAAATTTAAATCTTGAAGCCGCCCCTGAGCTTATATTGAATTATTTGTTATAGAGGATTGTTTAAACATAATAAATATGAAAATATTTTTAAAAAACCCTTCTGGCTAAGAGATTACCACCCATGGACCTTTCTGGACACCATTCCACTCCCACAAATATGTACAAAAAAGAATTTTGAAGCGATGAACAGTACATATAGTAATATGTAATAAAAGAATACAAGTATGGAGGAATATATATGGACACACAAGAAAACAACCATGTGTAGTTACACTTACACATACTGTCGACTCTCACTTTAAACAGATATTGTAAGTTCCATTGGTTGTATTTTCAGTAAATGGAAATAATGATTCGGGCCCCCAACCGGTCCCCCGGTTCTCACATACCTGGAGCCGCCACTAGGCTACTTATATTCTGCTAACTAATCCTTGAAATGTAAATAATTACCCAACCCAAATACAAAATGAAAGTGAGTTATTTTTGAATGTCTTACGTAGTATTTACTATTTCAAGTTCGGTAGGACTGAAACTCCGGTCGGTCTATCTGTGTGTGTTGCAATGAGTTATTGTTTAAATCATGATAGAGTATAATCAATCACACAATTTGGTAGCGTGGATTATCTACTCATCATTGGTAATTTCATCTGTTCAAAAGAGTTTTGCAGGTGTAGTACTTCAAGTTAGTCACTATAATCATACTTCCGTTTCATATTTATAAGGTAAAGTTCCAAAATTTTGTCCCCCCACTCATATTTTGGTGTATAAATACCTTATTTATAAAAATCAAATGGTGATTTCCCGACAGAAGGGTTTGATCTGATGTCTCACGGACCGCACGTACTCGGACGAGGGCTTTGATACTTAGCTTACAGGGCTCTTCCTGAGGTACATTAGGTTTACCTTTGGAAGCCTTGCAATACCAGACTCGATCCTGGAGGTAACGTTTATCTGGAGTAATTTAGGGCTGGTTTAGGCTAAAGGCTCTCCTTTTTGGCAATATAGAGAACGATCTTTATTTAATTTGGTTACGATGGGAATCGTCATATCAGGTGTTAGTAACACTGACACACAACTCGTGGAGTTCCTCAAAATGACTCGGATTAATTTCAAGGAGCGAACAACATCTCAGCACAGGGGATAAAACCTCGATTATAATTTCTGTGATTTATGACTACGTTTTATCAAGTTTTAAAAGTTCTGCTTCTTCTTGTATGTCGATAAGTATAATTATTTACGTTTTCTCGTAAATAAAGGTTCTCAATGAGGGATATTAATAGCTTGTGGGGTAAAAAAGACCTAAGGGTGTCAGAATGGAAATTGGAGAAATCCGTGTGGCTATTTAGTCTCAACTCTAGAGGCCTCTAGAGACATTATAACATGTTTTGGAGTCAACGTCTTAGGAGAATTCGACATGAGAAATGTTTTCGGTATAAATGTTCTTCGTTCAGACTGAAATAACACTTGTTTTTAGTACTTATCTCCTAGGTAAACATATTTCTTGTTTAAAGTAAATTTATTAATTTTAATTTTTAAGTAATAAACCACATTTTTGTCTTTGCTATCATGAATTTCAAATTTTTTCCCGAAGCCATTTTTATTTTGGCAAATGATTAAGCTGGATTTTTTAAAGTTTTTAACATCTAACGTCGTCTTTACCACTATTAAATAAACAGCAATCCTCTGGTCATTTTGTAATAGGCTTAGGAACTTTG
>JBAIZL010000002.1:43313619-43466119 GCA_036971475.1 Prosapia bicincta
CTCTCATTATGTTTTTGTAAAAATATCTTATTAAAATGGAAACAAATTCAAGTAATTGCCCCAATAACCAAACGTTCTTTAGCATACCTGAATAAACTTTTGCTGTGCACAAATATGTAACCAATTGCTTAAAAATTTCACATCATGACCTATTAAATTTAACAAATTGTAGATTCTTGTTCGAATTCGCTTTACAGGCAGAAAGTGCTATAACATTTGAAGAGAATTCAGACACATTCCTCCTCAAAATATCTTCGTCGATCCCTTTTATTTTTACAAAATACAGTACCTCCGATTTAGAATATTTTTTTTTCTGAAAAACAACGGGTTACATGCGCCGCGCCGTATGTATATACAAAAAGCAGTACTGAAATATGCGAGGTAATTATTATCTTATAATAATTATTTGTATTTTCATAGGGGAATTTTAATAATTGTAATTAATAATAGGCTCCCAACTATTTTCGTAGGCTGGCAATAGCCTCCCCTATATTTACCGCCCCAGGTCTCATTGTTTAAGCCACTAACAAGAGCAATAATCTATAAATATGATAATTTTATAAACAGGCTTGAAAAGAATAGGTCTTTGGTGATTCATTTAAAGAACATACAGGAAGAGCGTTTGAAATACCGCAACCCACACAGGTATTTATCTGATTGAAACCGAGGTCGCAT
This sequence comes from Prosapia bicincta, assembly GCA_036971475.1. NCBI lineage: Eukaryota > Metazoa > Arthropoda > Insecta > Hemiptera > Cercopidae > Prosapia > Prosapia bicincta. Next base: position 43,314,295 of record JBAIZL010000002.1, read on the forward strand.
AGATCAGTTAAAATGAGTGCAATACGTTGTTTGGTGAAAAGCGGTGATTACTTTGAAGGCCTCCCGTTGTGGCTCATTGCTAGTCAGTGTTCAGTCCAATATCCCTCTGGAATTCCAGTTACATTGTTATTAGTAAATCTACCATATTTTTCCTTTTCTTACACTTAATTAAAATAAATTCAAACGTTAGCTGGCATGTTATTACATAGTTTACAAGAGTAAAATTTTTGTATATTTTTAAAGATATTTATACTTCTTCATTACATATTTTTAAAAATTACATGACCTGTGTGGATCACCTTTCTTAGTTTAACTCCTAAATCTCTTGAGAAAGACTGAAGGCAGTCATTAGAGCCGCGCTGACCAAACTACGGCCGGCGGATCACATCCGGCCCGACAAAGAGTTTAAAGTAGCTCACCAAACAAAACAACTTTCTCAAGTATTGAGAATTTAAATGTTTAAAACAAAAAAAGAAAATAATGTCACACTGCGGCGCGAACCACACGCCGGGAACTGAAGCGTGCTGCCCTGGCGAATATTGAAAGAAGCTATTACTTTGTCTCAATTAACTTTGTCAGATGTTTGGCGGTAATACAAAATACGTTAAAGACACCACTAGCGTTACAGACCCCACTCGAAACGGAAAAAAGGGGTGGGTAAAGTGTTAAACCCCTTTTGTATATATGCAGTATTTAATGTTAAAATGTTGGAACTCGAAAGGTTGGCCCATACAAGGCGAATGGTGCCAGAGTTTGACCCCGGGAGTACCTACAGATTATCTCGTCTATTGTATCCTTATCAATATATAATGTTATATGTGCAATGTAATATGTTACTATCTAAAGTCATTGAAACGCTTTGTACATAAAACGCTATTATGCCCCACATGGGCTAGTTCTCGTACATCATTACTTATATGTTACTATCATACGGCATTGAAGCACTTTGTACACAGTACTCTATTAAGCGCTAAATGCGCTAGTTATCTTTTTTCATTACTAATATGTACCAACTAAAGATACGGGAGCTCTATTGTGTTTATGCTAGACCTCCTATAACATTATATCGTAGTATTTATTATCGAAAGCCATTTTGTACATGATAAGCAAGTATTCGCATAAAGCTTTAGATCTGTTATATCTTTACTAATAGACAAGACACTGAAGCACTTTGTATAGAAATTGCTAATTTGCGTTAAATGCAGTAACTCCCTTATATCATTACTACTATATACCTATCTTCAAGCATTGAAGTCCTTTGTACATAAAACGCTGTTATTCCATACATGAGCAAGTTCTCTCAAGTTATTACTAATATGTCACTATCGTAAAGCATTGAAGCTTTTTATCCAGGAAACGCTATTGTGTGCTGAATGGGCTAGTTCTCTTATATCATTACTAATATGTCACTATCGTAAAGCATTGAAGCTTTTTATCCAGGAAACGCTATTGTGTGCTGAATGGGCTAGTTCTCTTATATCATTACTAATATGTCACTATCGTAAAGCATTGAAGCTTTTTATCCATGAAACGCTATTGTGTGCAGAATACACTAGTTCTCTTATATCATTACTAATATGGCACTATCGTAAAGCATTGAAGCTTTTTATCCATGAAACGCTATTGTGTGCTGAATGGGCTAGTTCTCTTGTATCATTACTAATATGTCACTATCGTAAAGCATTGAAGCTTTTTATCCATGAAACGCTATTGTGTGCTGAATGGGCTAGTTCTCTTATATCATTACTAATATGTCACTATCGTAAAGCATTGAAGCTTTTTATCCAGGAAACGCTATTGTGTGCTGAATGGGCTAGTTCTCTTATATCATTACTAATATGTCACTATCGTAAAGCATTGAAGCTTTTTATCCAGGAAACGCTATTGTGTGCTGAATGGGCTAGTTCTCTTATATCATTACTAATATGTCACTATCAAAAAGCATTGAAGCTTTTTATCCATGAAACGCTATTGTGTGCTGAATGCGCTAGTTCTCTTATATCATTACTAATATGTCACTATCGTAAAGCATTGAAGCTTTTTATCCATGAAACGCTATTGTGTGCTGAATGCGCTAGTTCTCTTATATCATTACTAATATGTCACTATCGTAAAGCATTGAAGCTTTTTATCCATGAAACGCTATTGTGTGCTGAATGGGCTAGTTCTCTTATATCATTACTAATATGTCACTATCGTAAAGCATTGAAGCTTTTTATCCAGGAAACGCTATTGTGTGCTGAATGGGCTAGTTCTCTTATATCATTACTAATATGTCACTATCGTAAAGCATTGAAGCTTTTTATCCATGAAACGCTATTGTGTGCTGAATGGGGTAGTTCTCTTATATCATTACTAATATGTCACTATCGTAAAGCATTGAAGCTTTTTATCCATGAAACGCTATTGTGTGCCGAATGCGCTAGTTCTCTTATATCATTACTAATATGTCACTATCATAAAGCATTGAAGCTTTTTATCCATGAAACGCTATTGTGTGCTGAATGGGCTAGATCTCTTATATCATTACTAATATGTCACTATCGTAAAGCATTGAAGCTTTTTATCCAGGAAACGCTATTGTGTGCTGAATGGGCTAGTTCTCTTATATCATTACTAATATGTCACTATCGTAAAGCATTGAAGCTTTTTATCCATGAAACGCTATTGTGTGCTGAATGGGCTAGTTCTCTTATATCATTACTAATATGTCACTATCGTAAAGCATTGAAGCTTTTTATCCATGAAACGCTATTGTGTGCTGAATGCGCTAGTTCTCTTATATCATTACTAATATGTCACTATCGTAAAGCATTGAAGCTTTTTATCCAGGAAACGCTATTGTGTGCTGAATGGGCTAGTTCTCTTATATCATTACTAATATGTCACTATCGTAAAGCATTGAAGCTTTTTATCCATGAAACGCTATTGTGTGCTGAATGGGGTAGTTCTCTTATATCATTACTAATATGTCACTATCGTAAAGCATTGAAGCTTTTTATCCATGAAACGCTATTGTGTGCTGAATGCGCTAGTTCTCTTATATCATTACTAATATGTCACTATCATAAAGCATTGAAGCTTTTTATCCATGAAACGCTATTGTGTGCTGAATGGGCTAGATCTCTTATATCATTACTAATATGTCACTATCGTAAAGCATTGAAGCTTTTTATCCAGGAAACGCTATTGTGTGCTGAATGGGCTAGTTCTCTTATATCATTACTAATATGTCACTATCGTAAAGCATTGAAGCTTTTTATCCATGAAACGCTATTGTGTGCTGAATGGGGTAGTTCTCTTATATCATTACTAATATGTCACTATTGTAAAGCATTGAAGCTTTTTATCCATGAAACGCTATTGTGTGCTGAATGCGCTAGTTCTCTTATATCATTACTAATATGTCACTATCATAAAGCATTGAAGCTTTTTATCCATGAAACGCTATTGTGTGCTGAATGCGCTAGTTCTCTTATATCATTACTAATATGTCACTATCGTAAAGCATTGAAGCTTTTTATCCATGAAACGCTATTGTGTGCTGAATGCGCTAGTTCTCTTATATCATTACTAATATGTCACTATCGTAAAGCATTGAAGCTTTTTATCCATGAAACGCTATTGTGTGCTGAATGCGCTAGTTCTCTTATATCATTACTAATATGTCACTATCATAAAGCATTGAAGCTTTTTATCCATGAAACGCTATTGTGTGCTGAATGCGCTAGTTCTCTTATATCATTACTAATATGTCACTATCGTAAAGCATTGAAGCTTTTTATCTATGAAACGCTATTGTGTGCTGAATGGGCTAGTTCTCTTATATCATTACTAATATGTCACTATCGTAAAGCATTCAAGCTTTTTATCCAGGAAACGCTATTGTGTGCTGAATGGGCTAGTTCTCTTATACTAATATGTCACTATCGTAAAGCATTGAAGCTTTTTATCCAGGAAACGCTATTGTGTGCTGAATGGGCTAGTTCACTTATATCATTACTAATATGTCACTATTGTAAAGCATTAAAGCTTTTTATCCATGAAACGCTATTGTGTGCTGAATGCGCTAGTTCTCTTATATCATTACTAATATGTCACTATCGTAAAGCATTGAAGCTTTTTATCCATGAAACGCTATTGTGTGCTGAATGGGCTAGTTCTCTTATATCATTACTAATATGTCACTATCGTAAAGCATTGAAGCTTTTTATCCAGGAAACGCTATTGTGTGCTGAATGTGCTAGTTCTCTTATATCATTACTAATATGTCACTATCGTAAAGCATTGAAGCTTTTTATCCATGAAACGCTTTGTGTGCTGAATGGGCTAGTTCTCTTATATCATTACTAATATGTCACTATCGTAAAGCATTGAATCTTTTTATCCAGGAAACGCTATTGTGTGCTGAATGGGCTAGTTCTCTTATATCATTACTAATATGTCACTATTGTAAAGCATTGAAGCTTTTTATCCATGAAACGCTATTGTGTGCTGAATGGGCTAGTTCTCTTATATCATTACTAATATGTCACTATCGTAAAGCATTGAAGCTTTTTATCCATGAATCGCTATTGTGTGCTGAATGGGCTAGTTCTCTTATATCTTTACTAATATGTCACTATCGTAAAGCATTGAAGCTTTTTATCCAGGAAACGCTATTGTGTGCTGAATGGGCTAGTTCTCTTATACTAATATGTCACTATCGTAAAGCATTGAAGCTTTTTATCCATGAAACGCTATTGTGTGCTGAATGGGCTAGTTCTCTTATATCATTACTAATATGTCACTATCGTAAAGCATTGAAGCTTTTTATCCAGGAAACGCTATTGTGTGCTGAATGGGCTAGTTCTCTTATATCATTACTAATATGTCACTATCGTAAAGCATTGAAGCTTTTTATCCAGGAAACGCTATTGTGTGCTAAATGGGCTAGTTCTCTTATATCATTACTAATATGTCACTATCGTAAAGCATTGAAGCTTTTTATCCATGAAACGCTATTGTGTGCTGAATGGGATAGTTCTCTTATATCATTAATAATATGTGAGTATCTTGAGGAATTGAAGACCTTTCTACAGGAAATGCTACTATGCACTAAATGCGCTAGTTCTCTTATATCATTACTACTATGTGACTGAAGCACTTTCTATATAAAACACTATAATGCGCTTAATTAGGTAGTTCTCTTATATCATTACTACTATGTGACTGCAGCACTTTCTATATAAAACGCTATTATGCGCTAAATACTTTAGTTCTCTTATATCATTACTACTATGTGACTATCTTAAGGCATTGAAGCCCTTTCTACGTAAAACGGTATTTTGCGCTAAATACACTCGTTCTCTTATATCATTACTACTATGTGACTATCTTAAGGCATTGAAGCCCTTTCTACGTAAAACGGTATTATGCGCTAAATACGCTCGTTCTCTTATATCATTACTACTATGTGACTATCTTAAGGCATTGAAGCCTTTTCTACGTAAAACGCTATTATGCGCTAAATACGCTCGTTCTCTTATATCATTACTACTATGTGACTATCTTAAGGCATTGAAGCCTTTTCTACGTAAAACGCTATTATGCGCTAAATACGCTCGTTCTCTTATATCAATACTACTATGTGACTATCTTAAGGCATTGAAGCCTTTTCTACGTAAAACGCTATTATGCGCTAAATACGCTCGTTCTCTTATATCATTACTACTATGTGACTATCTTAAGGCATTGAAGCCCTTTCTACGTAAAACGCTATTATGCGCTAAATACGCTCGTTCTCTTATATCATTACTACTATATGACTATCTTAAGGCATTAAAGCACTTTCTATGTAAAACGCTATTATGCGCTAAATACGCTCGTTCTCTTATATCATTACTACTATGTGACTATCTTAAGGCATTAAAGCACTTTCTATGTAAAACGCTATTATGCGCTAAATACGCTCGTTCTCTTATATCATTACTACTATGTGACTATCTTAAGGCATTAAAGCACTTTCTATGTAAAACGCTATTATGCGCTAAATACGCTCGTTCTCTTATATCATTACTACTTTGAAACTGAAATGTATTTAAATTGATAAGTAATAATAACTTACTTGTTTCCAACTGGTTTCTATTTTCAATTGCGTTTAAATTTCAAAATTTTCCCCTAGTGTAATTTAGATTCCAGCTTATCGTATTTTTTGTACTTCTTTGCAAGTTTTTTTCTGCGCCACTGTATATCTCAATTAAGAAATATGTTAAACAGTACCAAATATTTATTGAAGGAAATGTGAATAAAAGGACTCATGAAGTACAGTATTAAAGATAGCAGTTAATGTAATATGTATTTTATTTTATTTATTAACAATGGTAAAATTTCCAGAAAAACAGTGGGATCCCAGGTCCTAAGAAAAAACAAAATGAGAACTCCAATACCACTATGGCTTTATTTGGTACATGTTTTTGGAACAATGCATTTTCTTTTCTCGTGTTGAAAATTAATTTGATTTTTTTCGTTTCTGGGTCACTGCATGTAGCCTTTGTCATTCTTTTAATTTGTAGAGTTGATGTGGATTCACAGACCCAGCGTTGCACCCATTCCGCCAGCCACAAGACACTTTTATTGCATTGTATTCTATTGCAATTTAGAAACAAGCCACCTAAATTGAGACATAAGAAATAATTAAGGGTTATACAATTTTTAATAGAAAATATGATTATATGGGACTTTTCTATTAGTCTATACGACCGCATTTTCTAAAACAAATTCTATCCACATACAGAGGTGTAGCTGGAAGTCTTATTACTTGAAATGAAGAAATTGTGTTTTTAACAAATGTTTACATTTGTGTCTGATAATAGAAAAAACAAAAACTCACAGTATTCACTACAGACAAAACAATGAAACTGTCAACAAGGGAAGCATCATCCCTACATATAGCATCAAGCACCAACTGTTAGGATAAACTCGTCCACGATGGCTTTTGTGTTTCAAAATTCATGTTTCGTCAATTTCAACAGTTTTATTTAGACCTAAAGTTTTCATCTTATTTCTAAAATGAGAGAGTGCGCAAACTTCTTTTAAAGAATTTGTCCACCCTGTTACTAACCTAACCTATGCCCAAATCCTCAACACAAAACCGTGTAATCGTAGGCCCATATTCTTTTGCCTAAGAGTATGTGAAAAATACAATTCTACCAAATGACATTTGACTTCTTCCAGCAACGTACCTTTCCCTGCTCCATTTTTTAAGCTACAGTCCTGTTTGCTGTACCACTAATGTTTTTCACTTACGTTAAGCGAAATTTCATTACTCGATTGAGAATAATGCGTTTCATGGACTACGCCTAAATCTCGTAAATACATTTAAACTTTTTTTTTATTGTCAGTTTCGCATACGAGACATGACAGCAGCGTGATCTGGTTGTAACCAGACCAACAATGAAGTGTTCGTAATGTACTGCAATTAGGACTGACTGCTCGAGATAAGGAAGGACGCTCGGCAGTTCACCCTAACGCATAAAATAACAAAATATTGCATTCACTACTCTACTGGACCTGTGTATTTGAAAGAAATACAAATGATCTTCATTTTCATCGTTATGTTATTACAGAACATTTTTCATAAAATGCATTTCATAAAATAGGTAATAGTATAGAACAGGGAATTAGGCGTAATTGATGAATATTAAGAACAATTTAACAATCTAGACTAAACCATATTAGGAACAGAAAACTAACAGAATTAGAATAAGCTACTTAACAAATTGACATTATTTATAATATTAAAATTTGGGAAAATATCCTAGATTTGTAAATAGAGGTAGCATCTTTTTCGAGAGACCAAAGTTTGAATAAATAATAATAGCCTCACAACAGGTTTCAAAATGAATAAACTCATATCGAATGCATTCATCCGAGAAAAGGTTTTTATAAAATCTTGTTACACAGGAGTTAACTATGGAAAATTAGAAGATAGGATTAAGTAAATCATGATATGAAATCGGGGAAATTATTAAAACAAAATTTGAAAATTAAATAAATGCATCTGGTTACAATACTCGTTAAAAGAATTCAAAAAAAAAAAGAACTAAAAAATCGTTAGGCAGAATGGGGTTCGAAATTACAAATAAACAAACTGGTTGCTAGGACACGTCCTAATAACGTTTACTGTAATTGGATAAAAACTGAAAAAAACAGGGTGGGTATACAAGTTATTTCACGGGGACCAAAGGCGTTTTAGAGTTAGTGGGAAACAAGCCTCTGAAACAATGAAACGTGTTTTGCTAGTGCTCCAGTAATAATGACCCAGAGGTGTTCGAGAAATACTTGGGCATTCAAAAACGATCAATCTCGATAATGTATTAGTGAATCAAGAACTTTGAATGTCTAAGACATCAAACTTTATAAACATTTAGAAGACGAATAATAAATACTCATAAACCTCTTAACCATCAGTTACAAAGTCTTTGTATGTTATCCCTCTGAGGATGGTTACTTGGTAATTGAAATGTACATAAGGGTAAAATAAAAAAAGTGTTGTGTTTAAGAGGTTTTTGAGTATTTATTATGAATACTCAACCACAGTGTATTTTTAATAAATGGTTTTAGAAGATGCCATAAATAATGTGATTTTTAGAAAAGTAAGTCAGAAATGTAAGAAAGAAGCTCTCAAACTTTGTTAACCTATTCGGAGTTCAAATTTACCAAAAGAAGAATAAAGACTAGGACAACGGTTTACCAAATGGCATACCGAGGAAATACATACTTCAAAGAGGGGACGCCGCCCAACAACAACTGAAAATGTGGGTAAATTTCTATAAACTTTAACTGTTTTAAAATTATAACCTAATTTTGAAACATATTAATATACAATTCAGAATTTACACAAATTAAATAGCATAAGAGAGATAAATTCCTCTTAGGCTAATGAAGTGAGTTTATTCATTTTCAAAGTTGGGTTTTTTGTACTATCGCTTGCCTGTAATAGAAAGTAAGTAACTAATTTATAATGTAAATTCAAATATGGCTTTATTAAATAAATAAATCATGAATAATCAAATTGTTAAATGTAATTTATGATGAATAATAATTGTGTTATGTGAAGTATGTTTAAATATGATATTCAGATTAGACAGAAATTTTAATCTAGAAGGAAAAACTTTAGGAATTGTATATTAAAAGAAAAACTAATTTTAAAAATACTATATTTTGGCTTATGGCACATAATTATCATTTTGTTAGTTGCAAGTTATAGGGACTAATTAATTTTGTTATGGATAAATATGTTTCGATATGAAGATTAGGTTTAAAACAGATATTTTATTCTTAAATAATGACATTGGTAAGTGTATAGAGGAAATGAGATTAATTATGGAACATAAATAGAATAATTATATTTTGAAATGAAACATAAATTTAATAATAATGCTTTTCTGTTAACATGAATTATAGTATGATACTTGAATTTCTGTGTAGGCACAATAATTTTAAGAATTGTAATTATAAAAAGATAAATAATTTGTTGTATGAACTTTAAAAGAAGTAAGAGTGATAAAGATAAGTAAAAATGAATTTAGCGAAATAATTCAAAATATGTTTGGCTAGAAAAGTAGTAATACTTCACTATATATTTATCGGTCTTAGAATATGCTAAAAATAGGTTAGGGACTTGAAGAATAAACAAGGATTGTTAAAATATATTGATTAGGGAAATAAAAAGAATAAATTAAAATATAAATTAAATAAAATGATACGGTAAGTAGCTTTAAAGTGTAAAAGTAAATCCACTTGATAATTAATATACATCGCAATACAAAAAATCTGTACTCTGATCTAAATTAAAATTTTTTTAAAAAAATTGACATAAAACTCATTTTTCAATGACCAGTTATTTTATTTTTTAATAGAATGTAAGTTTCACTAGAGTCAAACCGTGAAATAGTCTTCAAGTCAAAAATATTGTTCTATGAATCCGTTACACTGATAAAACATTAAAGTGCTTTAAGTGGCTAATTGGTTTTATTATAAATTCAGAAGTTGGTTCTTCTCAGAGATTTATTTCTTGAAATTCATGTTTCAAACCAGAGTTTGAACTCAAGAAATAAATCATTACTTTTCTATTGACAAGGTGGTGTGTCATCAAAGAGTGGAAGGTTGGAGATGAGCGGGCCGGAGGTAAGTAGAGATGGTGGTTACAGGTAGGGGTAAGAAAAGGTTCGTAAGAGTTCGTATAATTGAAAAGACATTGATTATGTAACAGCTTTAAAAATAACGTAATTTACTTACAAAAAGGTTAAGGTTACTGTACTGTCCCTGTTAGGTTAAAAAATTGTTACAGAAATAGTAAAAAAATAAATACAAGGGCGGTTAGAAGTGTTGTGTGTACAGGTGGAGGGTTATCTGTATATTTTAAATGTGAGTTTGAATAACAAAACACCACAGATTCAAAATAAAATAACACATCTGACCAATATTCTTCTCCATAACTTATAGCATTGAACAATTCACTAATCTAGTGGTGAAAACAGTAGTGTAGTATTCCTTAGCCTAGTGTAATCAATAAGTAAAGTTGACAGTTCCAAAGTATATAATTATCACTGTAAGCCTGCATATGTGCTATCCGTAGCTTAAACAAGCCTAATTATAAATTGGAAAATAAATATAACAACATACTGCGTCTCTTCTATGGAAATTAGAGCTCAGTTTCAATGACAAAACGTGGACAATTTTTTAAGTTGAACTTATAAATATAAATAATTTTATATCACAAAATAGTTGTTAATGTTCTCTAAATGCTTGCTACTGTTAACTAGATATCTATCTACCTTGTTAATTTTGGAACAGATTTGTAATAAAGAGAAATTAAAGCAAGAAACATTTTACTAATACAGATATTTGTAGGATTTCCAAAGTTAAACTTGTGTCACTACATTACAAGCCTATAAAAATATAAATATGTTGTAAAGTAACACTAACCTCATGAGGATGGCCATGTTGGAAAAATATTTCTCATGTAAACACGATTCTTGTGGTATGGTCATCGTCAAATAGAACAAATATTTTTATATTTTCCATTACACTTGTAGATTAATAAATAAAACAAAAGATATAAACATAAAATTTTGTATCCCTTCAAAAAAAAAAAAATTAAAATTTACCTGAAACTAGTTTGGCGTCTAGATTTTTCAAATTTGTTGAGTTATATAGCTTATCTAGATGCAGGCTTTTAATTTCATCATTTCTAATATCCAAAGTCAAGTTATCAATTGTCAGAAGGTTAATGAGTAGCCCATGAGGCAAATTGCTAATTTTAGTATTTTCAATAGAAAGGTAGAGTTTTCCGATTTTCTCAATTCCGTCTAGAGCATCAGCATTTATACTGTCTAAATTCTCTCCAGTAATTGTAAGTTGTTCGAGTCTCACACCGAAGCCTCCTTGAAGCTGGTCAGTTAAAGATTGTTCAAATACATTAACCGAGAGTGTCCTCACAGAAGGCGTCGCAGCCAACACACTTGCCAGACGAAATCGATATTTCTCAATCTGTGGCCATGTCTGTATTTTTAGAGAGTCTAGTATGAACTGGTTCGATAAAGTACCAGAATCTAACCTCTCCAAGAGCGGAAGTTCTCCAATGTTGAGAGTTTCTAGGTATGTGAGATCAGCGAAACTACTTTTGGTTAAGATCTGGAAAAAAACAAGCAAGTTGAGTGAAAGATAATTGGAAAAAAAGCTTCAGGTCAAAAACAAGGTGTTGTTTATAAATATGGAATGTTATTTATAATGTGAAAGTAAAAGAAAGATTTGAATTTACAAAAACAAAACTTATTTACTATTATTGACATTATGGGTGTTCAAATTCAACATTTGCCTAATGATAGCAGCATAGAAACTTTAATTTTATTATTTCGAGATTATTTTGGAAGATAGCTTAAATGAAAAATGAGAACGCAGTAAGAGTTGTACTGTAAGCTAAACCATCATTCATTTTAACAACATTAAACGAGATAGTAGCGGGTAGTACTGCGGACTAACTTGACCCTACAGACCAATGAAGATACCAAAACTTAACTCGATTGACTTGAGCGAAAACATTACTTCATGTCGCACACTCTAGTAACTCCCTCTCTTTCACGTGAATTATTGTACTTCGGACTAACTTGACTCAACAGACCATTGCGTACACAAAAAAACTCTATTGATGTAATCACAACAGTACTTCTCGTCGCACACTCTAGTAATTCCCTCTCTTTCACGTGAATTATTATACTTCGGACTAACTTGACTCAACAGACCATTGCGTACACAAAAATACTCTATTGATGTAATCACAACAGTACTTCTCGTCGCACACTCTAGTAATTCCCTCTCTTTCACGTGAATTATTATACTTCGGACTAACTTGACTCAACAGACCATTGCGTACACAAAAATACTCTATTGATGTAATCACAACAGTACTTCTCGTCGCACACTCTAGTAATTCCCTCTCTTTCACGTGAATTATTATACTTCGGACTAACTTGACTCAACAGACCATTGCGTACACAAAAATACTCTATTGATGTAATCACAACAGTACTTCTCGTCGCACACTCTAGTAATTCCCTCTCTTTCACGTGAATTTGTATACTTCGGACTAACTTGACACAACAGACCATTGCGTACACAAAAAAACTCTATTGATGTAATCACAACAGTACTTCTCGTTGCACACTCTAGTAATTCCCTCTCTTTCACGTGAATTATTATACTTCGGACTAACTTGACTCAACAGACCATTGCGTACACAAAAATACTCTATTGATGTAATCTCAACAGTACTTCTCGTTGCACACTCTAGTAATTCCCTCTCTTTCACGTGAATTATTATACTTCGGACTAACTTGACTCAACAGACCATTGCGTACACAAAAATACTCTATTGATGTAATCACAACAGTACTTCTCGTCGCACACTCTAGTAATTCCCTCTCTTTCACGTGAATTATTATACTTCGGACTAACTTGACTCAACAGACCATTGCGTACACAAAAATACTCTATTGATGTAATCACAACAGTACTTCTCGTCGCACACTCTAGTAATTCCCTCTCTTTCACGTGAATTATTGTACTTCGGACTAACTTGACACAACAGACCATTGCGTACACAAAAATACTCTATTGATGTAATCACAACAGTACTTCTCGTCGCACACTCTAGTAATTCCCTCTCTTTCACGTGAATTATTATACTTCGGACTAACTTGACTCAACAGACCATTGCGTACACAAAAAAACTCTATTGATGTAATCACAACAGTACTTCTCGTCGCACACTCTAGTAACTCCCTCTCTTTCACGTGAATTCTCAACAAACCATTGTGCACACCAAAAACTAACTAGTCTATTTATTTTCTTTTTTTAACAACCGTTTTTTGCTAATTTTTATAATTTTTTTCTAGTTCAACAAGTAATCTTTACAAGATAAAATTAAAAGTTTTACATGATAAACTTAATAAAGATTAGTGGACTCCAAATAGAGTTATTATAACTAAATGTTTTTTATAGTTTAAAATATGTTAACCATCTTATAATACTAATTAGTGATTTAAAGTTTTAATAGATTAAAATAATAATACTAATTATCAAAGCCTTAGCAATAATTATAAAACTTACCTTTATTGGATTGGAAGACAGATCTAATGCCTTTAGGAATCTTATTTTGGACCAGATAGACGGCACAGTTGCAAATTTGTTATTGTTTATTGAGATTGACCTGAGGAACTTTAATTTTTCAAAGGACAGAGGTTGTATATCCGATAAATAATTGTTTGATAGATTTAGTGATACAAGGTTAGGTAATGATAACACTGGAGTGTTAAATAGGCTGATATTGGCAATATTGAGATATCTCAAATTGTGGGCATCGGTTAACAAATCTTTAAAATGTGTTTTTATTTTGTTGTGACAAATTTCAAGCCTTAAAACTCTGCCTAAGTGGGAAAATACATTACTGGGAAGTATCGTTAACTTGTTAGCACACAAATTCAAACTTATTAGAAACGGCGTGTCGTAGAACATCGAGCTGTCAATATGTTCAATGCTGTTTTTCGATATATCAAGATAACGCAAAGAGTAACCTATTTCGGCGAGGGCGCCGACAGGCAAAGCAGCAAATTCGTTGGACGATAAATTTATATTCTCCAGTTTGGTGCCTCTAAAGATATCTCTAGGTAGTGATCGGATACGGTTATAGGATAAGTCGATATGGCGTAGGTTTACCAGGTTAAAAAACTGACCCACTTCTAATTGTCTGATTATGTTATGCGATAGATCAAGAATCTGCATGTTCTTAAGTCCTACAAAAGTCTTTTTGTGTAGATTAAAAATTTTATTATTATTCAGCGTAAAAACTTCCAACAGTTCTAAATATACAAAATTGTTTGCATCCAGTCTTGATATCTTATTGTTTCCTAAATGAATCCTTTTTAATGACTTATGCAAAGACTTAATAAAATAGTTAGGTATTTCTAAAATATAATTGTGTGACAAGTCCAATGATTCAACATACAGTTCAGTTTTTGGACCGCTGTTGAAGAGACCCGATATTTCATTGTTGGAAACATTTAAAAGTAATGGTTGTTTTATACTTGAAACGTTTTTGAAAATCCCAAGAGATAATTCTTTTAAATTATTTCCTTGCATTTGTAAAGTAGTTAGGTTTGGAATGCGAGTAAAGGCGGAAGGATGGATAAATTCTATAGAGTTGTCGGATAAATTTATAGTTATAACTCTTGGCAAATCATTGAATGCCTTTGGTTTAAGAGTAGTTATGTCATTACCATTTAGTGTGAGAGATTTTAAATCTAACAAGGATGAAAACGTATCCGATTGGATTTCACTTAGTAAATTGAATGCCAGGTTAATATGTCGCAGATTTTTGTGCACCTTTGGATCGAATAAACCTTGGGGAAGTTTTTCCAACATATTTGATTCCAGGTTTAAATACTGAAGATTTCCAAAACTGTGCAAAGACGTCTTTTGAATTGTTCTAAGATTATTGTTGTCAAGGGATAGACGTAAAAGCGAGTTAAGTGGTTTTAAGACATCTTCAGAAAAATCTTCTAACTGAAGACCATAACTAATTTCTAAATGCTCCAGAACATTATAAATATTGGAGAACCCAGTAGGATGAATAGACTGTATTTGGTTAAAGCACAAACGTAGATATTTTAGGTTAGGGGTGCTTTTGAAAATTTGCTCATGCAATATTATCAGTTTATGGTTTCTGAGATCTAGAGTTTCGATAGACTGGCCCCAATCAGCAAAGTCATCTGAAATTATTTCCGTAACTGGATTGTAGCCAATGTTTAACTGCCTTAGTTGAATGCAATTCTTCAGAGCTGTTTTGGGTATTTTATTTAATAGATTGCCTGAAAGGTTAAGTAGAGTCAAAGCCTGGGAAAAACTGACAAAAGCGTAATCTGGGAGTCCTAGAATTTTATTGTAGCTAATATAAAAGTATTTTAATTTTTTTAGGACTAATAAGGCTTTTGGAATCTTAAAAATATTGTTTCTCTTTAAGTCTAATAATTCTAGAGAGACTTCCAACCCTTCGAATGCCTTATCATTAATTGTTTCTATTTTATTTGCAGACAAGTCTAAACGCCTGACGTCTAAGCCTTTAAAGGCCTGGGCAGGTAAGTATTTTATTTTATTATTATTTAGCTTTAAATCTTTGACCTTGAGTGAGCCATTAAAAGGATTACTTGAAATAGAGGTTAGGTCATTTTCTCCTAAATCCAAAACGTCCATTAGTTTTACATAACTAAGCGTGTGCTCTTCAATATTATTAATACGATTTCCTCGGAAAGAAATTTTTGACAAGTGTTTTAGATTTTCGATAGATTTGGCCGAAAAAAGCGTAACGTGATTATTTGACGCACTGAGTAATTGCAAAGATACCGGGATCGAGTTGGGTTCGATTACTTTTAAATTGTTGCTGTCCAGGTTCAGGTAGGAGAGTTTATTCAGGTATTTTAAAGAGATAGGTAGATTCGAAGGCAAGTGCTGGAGATCGTTGCCCCCTAAGTAAAGGGTGTGTAGTGTTTCTTCCAGGTGGCTCCAGTCAGAAGGAAATTCACTTTCTAGTGATACAATGTTATTGCTGAAACACAAATTAGAAATTTAAATACTAAAAATATTTACTGATTAGGCCACATTTTTATTTCAAGTTACCTTATTTTATTTGGTAAATATGAATATCAAAACATCTTATTTACTGGAGCAAAGTCATGCCAGGTTTTAGTACTTCGTAATATTTCTGAAAAATATTGAAAGAATTCTTGTATTGCCATATTCTAATGTCAGTACACGAACTAAAACACTAAAACTTATTGAAGTGAATCCTTTTTTGACATGAATATATGTTTTGGTGAAAATTAATCCTATCCGTCACGTCACAAGACGCTTTCGTACAACAGCTGCTTGTATGTTATAGGTTATGTTGTAGAACAGCTGAATTAACACGTAAGTAATGTTCCTTTATTTACTGTATATTATCAAGTTAAAACATTATCAATAAATATATTCATCAGTTATTAAATATAATAATGTATACCTCGATTAATCTTACTGTAATTAATTAAATATAATGACAGTTTCCTACTGGGTTTTCCTTTCAACTCAACTCACGCCCTTTAATTGATAATTACTGTACAGCTTGGGTAGGCTGTAAGAAAGACAAAGCGCGGGTAAGCAACAAAGAATGGCGGTAAGGTTGCTAAGCGTGATGCAATCATATGTGACGTAACATTAGCTTAGCACCATCACAAAGGGGGCAACTTTAAAAGGCACTGAATAAACGGAACACAATTTATAATCAAAGTAAGGGGGGCGATCACTGAATTTAACACATATCATTAAGTAAAGTTATAGGATAAAGATTAGCTGAGGACTTACCCTGAGGGGGGGGGGTGTGCGCAATTTGTAACGAAGTCTTGTAGAGATGCAACTTCCCCAGTACTGGGTTTCAGGTACAGTAGACACGTCCAGGCGATGAATTGCGCTAAAACTAGGGTAAAATCATGAGTACAGTTCACTGGATTAAAGCTATAAGCTACTTGCAAAGATACTGCCACGAGGCAGTACACGGTGTGAATGTTCAAAGAGGAAAACCACGGCAAACTCCTAGGGTAGGTCACTGCTAGTTATCAAACGTAATACACAACGATTGCACAAAGTTTCACACTAGTTATGAGAGAACACTGACGAGGTTGACCGAAAATTAACACTTGTAAGAGTTGCGCGGTGCATTTTACGTTACTTGCGGTACGGGTTATATGGACAATGGGTTATATCGGAAAAGACGACTGACTAAAACCGTAGTGGTAAAGGTAAGGAAGGGGAAATTAGGTCAGGGGTGCCAGCCTAAATCCTGAAGCATTTATTCACGAAGAAATGCTGGCCAAACACGTTGACCAAAGGTCAAATGAAATAAAATCAAGATGCTCCCGGCACAGCTGAGTGGGTTGCGGAAAAATACGAAAACCTGACTTAAACAATTACTTTTTATTTTATTTATTTTTGTTATTTTTATCTCGCTTAACCTCACTTCCATTTGTCGTTTAACGGCCAGCTTCTTTTCTACTATCCATTTCTGATTGAAGCACTAACCTAGTTAAAGTAATGATCTATCTCTCGAAGTCGTATTTGATTACAACTCGTGTATTCCAAGAGATAGATCTCTCAGGTGAAAAAAACTCCTGAATTTTTCAAAAACCCAATTAGCCACCGATAAGCCTTTTAGGCCCTTATCGGGGTTCATGGACTCTTTGAGAGACACTCTGGCTTAAAGACTACATTTAAATTCTGCACTAGTGAGCCTTCAGAGAAATTAAATAATAAACAGCTAATTGGAAAATAACATTTTTCTATTTTGATTTAAAATTTCTTAATTATTTAATTTACAGGTTTTCTTTGATTATTAATATTATCTTTATTACATTCACTTATTTAACTTGAAGTAATTTTAATTATTTGTAAATGGTGTTTCATGAAGTTATCATGGTAAATACCGTTACTTTATAACAGTTTAACCCCCTTACTTTTATTTAGCTATTTCCATCTAATTATATTGAAATTGTCTTAATTTTGATGATTGCCCATGTTGCTTACTTATTGAATGTTTACTTTTAACCTCTTTATATTTTTAACTTGCACTTCATATCTGTATTTAAATGAATACACAAAGTTAATAATCACCCTAGGAGTTCAATGTATATTTTTACTGGCTATAACCTAATTTTTATGTCTTTTATGTTTAAATTTAATTACAATTTATATATTTATCTTTGAACAATTACTTATATTATTTCTTCCTACTTTTTAATTTATACTTGTTTAACATGACAGTTATATTATGATTAACAATCTATTTGTCTTTAAACATTTTTTATATAGCCTATTTCTAGCCTAACTTTCTCTTGTGTGTATTTAAACTGAATTATTTTAAATATATTGTCTTCCTATGATCTAACACTAGCTCCTTTCATGCAGGGCCGTAGTCAGGGCGGTTTTCTCGGATATTTTTTCCGGGGCCCGGCCCTAGATGATTTTTTAGGGGGCCCGCGCATGCGCCTTCAAACACTGACTGCTGCGCTGCTGTCTCTGTGGCAGCGGGGCTGGGGTGACGTTTAGGTTGTATTAAATTATTGATCACTTATTCACACTTTACCTACAATATCCATGCAAAAAATAGTGTTAACAAATCCGGGAATCACGAAAGAGGGGCCCGAACGAGTTATTTTGTCCGGGGCCCCTGCAAAGCTGGCTACGGCCCTGCTTTCATGTTCATTAACAGATTTTTCATTATTTTAGTAATTTCGGAACAGAACCGCCTTATTTTTAAACTTAGCCTGTAAGTGATTCCATACATTCCTTACAACATATTTAATACTCATACACAACATGATTACATCTGAACAAAGAATGTCATAGATTGAGAAATGTTATAAATATATGGATACATCATTTATTTGTTTATCTATAAAAGCCATTTTGAAGGTAAACCCTATTTAAACTTATTCTGGACTACCTAACGGATGTAGTCCAGATTAAATTTCATATTTATTTTTTAATTAAATTATTTATTATAATTGGAATAGTAAGAGACCTAGTCATTATTTAAAGAAAGAATTAAAGCTTTGTAAGAAGCTGGTCAGACACTTCCTTGGAATATTGAGCTTTTACGTTCCTGGATGGTGTTGTTCTTGCATCTTCCGTTCACCCTGCACACACCTAAAGATGAATCCACTCCTTTCTATTAGTTGAGTTTACTAAACTATATAGCACTAGCGTCTTCCCCGGTCACGGCTAGTTCTAGCGTCGCTATCCGCATCGTTTGCAAAATCAGCCTCGTTCTTCTTCTCCCTTTTTGACCCATAATATTTCTGTTTCTATGACAACGACTGGTTTTTTGTGCTCCATTTCCTTGTATTTTCATTTATAGGCTTTTTATACTACCGATGTTTTCGTTGATTTAGTTTGTTAAATTTTCTGTTCTTCCTCATCCAAATTCCAATTTTATATCGTTTCCAAATAATTTCTTTTACTCAAGTATTCTGGTCATTCGTTCACGCTTGGGTCGGCCATCTTACCACATCTTTACAAACGCCTTCGCGGATGTATACATTCAAATTGGCTTTCGATGTTATTATTATTGGTAGGCCTACCAGGTAAATAGCTTATTATTGGATGTATTATATAGATAATTGATTCTCAAACTGGGGGCGTGAAGGCAAGTCAGGGGGAGTGAAACCTGTTGGAAAATAGTAAGATAAATTCGAATTTAGTTAAAATTGAAGTACACAGTTCATCAAAATTTAAAATTAAATTTACGCCTCACATAGGTGTAATACACCACTACATACGTAATTTTATTGACCATGATGATCAGAAAATTTAAATTAAATGTATGCATTTATAAAAGAATATAAATAAAGGTTGTACACATTTTGTAAACTTGAAACTAAATCAACATGACAGCTTGAAAAAATAATATTTCAAAAGTGTCGCGAAACGAATGTTTGCCGTTCAGTATGGCCACAACGCCACAATGGACAAATCTTCTTTTTGGATAAAACACTTAAATGTGTGTCACAAACCTTCGATTATACTTGCCTTTTTCAAGCACTCAACTTGTGCTAACAAACATTTTCAGCCCTTGTTGCAATAAAAACAAAATATAGGAAGAAATTCGATGTTGCTAATGACTTGCTCTTACTAAAATACAGCCTAAAATAGGCATGCTAGTGAAAAATTGCCAGCTCAAGCATTTTACACAAACAGATTTTCTTCTTATCAACTAAAATTTACCTTGCAAATTAAAATTTGAAATGCTATACCATGTTGTCATACCTTTGTTATTTTTCATATGCCCATACTATTGGAGGGGCGTGGTAGGGTTTCATTTCAATTAGAGGGGGAGTGATACCAAAAGGTTTGGGAACCCCTGATGTAGAGGTTAGGCTACGAAGTCAAACAAAGATTGACACAGAATATAGGTAGATAAACTCTCTCTTCGCATGGGAGGGAAAGCGTACACACCCTGCGATCATCAGTCCTTTGCTATAGAGTTTAACAATTTCCCTGCTCTGGTTGTGGATCACTTTGCTAACGTCTTACTGACGTGTTATGGGATAGTGATGGCTCAAACATCCTGAAGTGAACAACTTTACAACATTGAACTGTTTTTGGAAAACCCAAATTACAAATGATATACAACCGAGCAGTTGCTCTGCGCATGCACCAACCTTCTTTTCTCCTGTCGTTCCCAAGAGAGTTCATCACTCGCCTCACAAGCTATAATTTTATAACATCGGTAAATGCTTATGACTTTTTCTGTCCTACAATCAGTAAAACTTAAACGTTTGAACCTAATACAATAGCGACTTTTTAAAATATAAGTTTCGTAAGTCTTTAATGTATCGAGTTCAAACAGACAGCTATATATTTGCGACTTGAATAGATAAATTTATTATTGTTCATGGATCGGCAACAGAAGGCGATTTGTTATGCTTGAAACACAGACGTCAATAAACTAGTCATAAAACGATAAAATTCCCAAATAAATAAATGTACAATATTTTCTTGAACTCATATCGTGTCTAGACAAATAAAACAAAAAATTAATTACTAATATGTGAATCAAAAATATTGTGATGCAAACTTTATAATTGATTTATAAGTAAACTATATTTTTAAAAAGAGTACGAAATTCATTACTAACAAAATACATCAAATTTATTTCTATTTTAAACCTACTATATACATGTTTCGACAGCACAAGTTGTCATAATCAGTATAAAATTTGCACTGAAAAGCATAGTTTACACTGATAGATTTACACTTGCATTGCCGAAACATAAATGTAGATGTAAAAAAAATAAAGTGTATGTGTTTTGTTAAGGAGTTGATTTAGCACTACACCTACTAGGCCCAGGCCTAGGTACCAGGGGCTCGATAAAATTATATATTCAAATGAAAAAGAAAATTGTTATTATTAGGTAAAAAATCCTTTGTTTATTTAGTCGTCTGAATGATGTCTGTAATGCAAAGGAAAACCACATCATCATAGAAATAGAGCGTAAAAGGTAAAATTTCTTTAAGGACTTTCTTTTAAGAAGGTTTAATTTTAAACGGAATTTATAAAGTTTAATTTACTTATAAATTGAAGTTTGACTGAGGCGATTTTTATTAACTGCGCATGAGGCTGCAAGTGCAACTTGCCAGAGACTAAGTTAATGCTTATTTGTCTTTTTTACACCGACATACATTATAAAAGAGAAATAATTGATTTTAAGTTTCAGAAACCATAACTAGTGTTTAAAATTTGAAAAATTTGAAACATAACCTGGATGTACCAACACATACACACACACACACACACACATACACGCACTCACTCACACACACACACATACACACACAACTGTATTAAGTCAATACTTATTCATAAAATATACAGTTCTTTTCATCACACTAAAATATACCTATTTTACATCAAACCCATAAAGTGTCTGTTTAGGGTGGGTTTGGTTACAAAGTTTACTAACGGTAGCATAAACTCGACTTAGGTTAAACTTGGCCTAACCAATTACATGAGCCTATGACCTTCTAGATGGTTTATGTACAAACATGTTGCTCAAAAATACATTATAAACAACAATTAAGTGACTCGAAAGTCGCAAAATATTACTGTTTTTAAAATTTGAAAAATAAGAACATAATTTCCATTTACCCAAGACACGCAAGATGTTAGTGCGACATCTCAACAAGCAGATAGTTGCTAACGCGGTCAAAGCAGCTATCTTTACTTAGGAAAATTCGTGTTATTTTTATTATAACCAGATCTGTCGCAACCGGATACTATGTACTGTATTTTTACATAGCTATATAGTAGTGAAGTACAAAATTGTGCGGTGAAGAGTTACATGATATGGAAGATAGGTTATGTTTCAAAGAACCTAACTAAAGAGTCATTTTTAACCACTATTTATGGTTTGCGACATTTAAAATGACGTTTTTCTATTTTAGATCGTAACTTCTTGTTTTAACTAATTTTAAAAATACTTAACTAAGTAAATACCTAATTACTTACTGACGCGTTTCAAAACATTCGTCTCTTGAGAGGGTTAGCTTCGTAAAAGGAACGAACGTTTTGAAACGCGTCAGCAAGTAAGCGTAACGTATTCACTTAGTTAAGTATTTTTAAAATTAGTTTAATCAGTGAATTCAAGATGATTACATCAAGCAACTTTTTGTTTTAATTTTTTAGTAGCATTGACGTAAATGATTACTCGTAGTTGAAGCCGTCTTTGTCAAGTATTACCGCCACGAGTTCTAAAACATGAATAAACTATGGAATCTGATGAAACAAACTACATGCTCACTTCACCGTGACAGAAACAAGTGCACAAACCTGCCGAAGAGTAGGGATAGCGAGGGGTAGTCGCGTCCTTCGACTCGGATTGCAAAATCAATGCCACCTAAAACGGAAACTCTAACAAATTACCAGGAGCAGAATGAGAGTTAATCACATATTAGAGTCATGCAAGTGGGAAATTATCGCCTGGAGCTATGGGATTACTCATTACAGAATGTAATGATATACAACACTAAATCGGATGGTTGACTTTGAAGTTACAGTGAAATTCATTGTTTAAATAATCATAATGGTCTATTTTTAATTTATTTGCATTATTCGGAGGACATCATTGTCTAGAATAGAGTACGTTCACACAAACTGTCAGCCTTGGCTAAAACGTTAAATGTATCTTTTATTAACAACTGAACTGTTTCAATGCAATAATATAAATTTCAGTCTGAGAAATATGAGAAACGCTTGTGTGTGTGTGTTTGCGCTGAGCGTGCGTATCTGTGACTTAGGGGTTTGGAGTTGGTTGGTGTGCGCGTATGAGTGTGAGTGCTATTATATGAAGAATATCTTTTATAAGGATCAAATCACGTCTTCTGGGCGATAAGTTTCCCCGACTTTTGTGTGTGAAATCATCCTCTTTTTAAAGCCCAATGTATTGAGAGAAATTTTTTTATATCATAGTATCATAGTATCGTAGTCAAAAGTGAAAAAATATTCATCCGTACTAAACCATAATTTTTATAATTGTACAAAAATTATTATCTATGTGATTAAAACGTTGAACGCCATACAGAGATCTGTGAACCCACACTACGGCCTGTGCAAACACTGAGGTTGTCAGGTAGGTCATCGACGTTTTCACTGGTGAAACTGAAATGTAGGTAGTTTAAATATAAAATACAAGTTTAAAGTTATTAGAACAGAAATGAAATTAAAGTAAAATATTTAAGGGAAAACCTTGTACTAGTAACTAAAAGTAATTATTATTCGTGAATAAATACTAGATAAAGGAATGTGTTTTTAAAGCGAGGTTATGTTTCTATGACGATAATTAATGTAAGTTTTACTCTATATTAATGGTTTGCAACCTTTAAAATTGTCATTTTCTTGATCAGAATTAAATTTTAAGTAGTGCATGTACAATCGGAAGAAGCCGTAGATGGCGAGACTTTGTGAAGTACAATAATACTCGTAGAAGCCGAATCTATGGATCCCCGTAAAGATAAGTCTAAGTAGACACAAAAATAACTAGGAATGCCTATTAAGAAGAGAAGTAAAGAGATGAAGAAAGACTCTGTGAACGGACAGTTTATAGGCCTACTTTTTGTGTTACATTCTCTTTTCATCTCGTTTTCATTCATTTCGCCAGTTTACCGCACGATTCACTCTCGATTTTTACAGAGTCCGTACTAACCGAATTTTCTATCATCCGAAGTACACTCGATCCACATTAAATGATTTCACAAATGCCTAGTATTAGACCATCCAAAGTAGAGTATTACGCGTGATGGCATTATAAACGATAGTGTCTTCAAATGTTAAGAACACTTAGATATTCATTATCTACATTAATTAAAAACTATTTTCTATGTTTAAATAAAAAAATATAAATTGTTTACCTTTGTAAGCTAAGCCAGTTCAGGTTCTTCAACATTCTTAAGACTTGCACAGGTAGTCTCTGAAGTCTGTTGTTACTCAAATCCAGAGAGTGTAGCACATCTTCCATTAACCTAAGCATATGATTGATATTATTTTGATTTATTTATTAACTGAAATGCTCTGATTTTTTGTAATTGATTTTTTGTAAATATAATATTTTAAAATACTATATATATATATTACAAAGTCAAAACATTTCCAATGGCTTCTAATATTTTAAATAATTTCCCGTTTTGAAATTTTTCAGCGTTGGTTGGTTGGTAAATAAGGGTGATTACGAGCAATATATTAAATATATTACTAGGCCTATATAAAGAATTATAACAGTAAAGGAGCATTTATTATTTCAACTAAAAAAAATCTCACGTGAAGATGGAATCAACAAATATAAAAAAAATATTAAAACTCAATAGCCAAATTAATTTATTTACTATAACATATTGATGTATATCTCATTTGTAAGCTAACGATCATTAGGAGTAGCCTACTTCTGAAGATGGTTACCATTAAACTGAAATGTACATCAAGGGTTATAGCAGACTCTAACTGTAGTAAAAACCATAAACCTCCAACTCGAACTTCTTTCAACCACTCGTTGTCGTCCCATGGAATCACCGTTAGGCATTACTTCTGGGGGTGACGTGACCAACAGCAAATGCTGTTTCAACTTGTCAAAACGTTTACGTGTTTATTTGGCTTCTTATTCTTTCATTTTTTTTCTAAAATAATCATTACTATGAAATTTGCTATATAAATCCTCTTTTTTCACTTTCTAGCATAGTGGATATATGTTTTGTTCATTAATGGTAATGCCCAGGCAGGCATTCATTTGTTGTCGTTTTTCTTCCCAATGCGCACAGTAGAACAATGTATGTCTCGAGTCATCGTTTAAGCTTTGGCAGAACTCAAATTGAGCTGTGTTACGTAATTTAAATCTATGAAAGGATTCACCAAAACATCCGTGTCCAGTGAGCGCTTGTGTGAGATAGTAGTTTACTACTCCATGCCCTCTTTCTATCCATGCTTTTAGACAGAGAATTAGGCAGAATGTACATCTGCCAGTGCTGGCGTCATTCCAATCCGGTTGCCAGCGCTCCAATAGGCTTCATCTAGCAGATTTTTTATCTACTCTTTGCACGTTAAATTTCTTGTTCGTTCAGCGTGCCTTCAATACCGCTTAGTTGATCGTATAATTTTTGTCTTTCTTTAGCCAATGGATATATTGGCGGGGTTCTGGCAAGTACTAGCACTGCATTATCAGATACCGTTTTGAATGCAGAAACTATCTGTAGCTCTACCTCCCTGTACTGAAACTATTTTCTTCTTTAGCTGTGCGTTTTCCATTGCAGGAGCCCACATGAGTGCTGCATATAGAAGTTGTGAATGCACCACCGAAGATATCAGTCTCCCCTTACATTCTTGATCTCCCAATATTAGGCATCTTTCTGCACAGATTTCCACACTACAATCTTGCCCGCTCGCAGGGTTTAACTATGTGGGTTGAAAAATTTAGTTTTCTATCTAGGGTAACCCCCAGATATTTTAATTCATCTTTCCACTGGATTTGTGAATCACCTATTTGCAACACTGGCGTCACAAATACTCGTCTATCCGTTACTAGCATAACTTCTCCTTTTCTATAGCCATCTTTAAGCCTCGACTTTCAAAACCAATTTTGTACCTGATTTAAGGCATCATTTGCCGCCTCTTCTAGGGCAACTGCTGTAGGTGCCGTGCAAACAATTATGGCGTCATCTGCATAACCCACTATGTCTGTGTCTTCCGGAAGATCCATTAGTAGAAGTCCGTCACACATCTCGTTCCACAAACCTTGTGGTGCTCCTCCTTCCATATAGAAGACAAGTGTAAGAGCGCCACAGTTGAATATATAATTATATATTTCATGAAGTAGAACAGATAATAATGAAATATTATTGAAAATCTCGAATCATGGTGTATATCTAGAGTTTATAGATTCATATATATACAAATGTAAAGCTCAGTCTGATATAAGCTCAACGTTAGTGTCCAAAATGAAGTGGGATTGGTTAATACTGTACCTTCTTTAAGCCCCTCAAACTTACATGAACGTTGTAGGCTCTATACTGATAATTTTATTTTCCATAAGTCGAAGAGTGTGAACTTTAGTTGCTCCAAAGGATTCCTTGTCCAAAACCTCGAGACCAGAATTGACAATATTAACTTCATAAATGTAGTATTGCGAAAATTCTGAAATGAGGATGTATTTTATCAGAGATTTTAAAGATTTCCAAATTTATGTTTATTTACCTCAATTTTTATAAAAGTTTAAGCAAAACGTAATTATGAATCAAACATTTTCGTTAAACATATACTAACGTTTATTTCAATGTAAATAAAAAAATATGTGAAAATTTAATAAAAATAAAAAAATATTTCATTCAAAAATATATTTACTAAAATCACAATTATATTAGCTATAGAAGAAAAAAATGAAATATTATATTCAATCACAGGTGCAATTTTACACATATGCATACATAAATTAATACTGTATATGATGAAATGTGTTTCACAGACTGGTAAAACGTGAAGGTTTTTCTTAACTTGCTTTATGTTACAATATAAACGGGATGGAACTACCTTACTAAATTTGCGTTGTGCTACTATACAAACTGGATAGATATACCTTACTTAAAATACGCTATACTACTATACAAACGTGCAGAATATACATTTGAGTTGTGCTACAATATCGTCTAACTTTCTTTATTTCCGTTATACTTAAATATAAACGGGTAGTGCCTACCTGCCTAAATTTGCGTTGCCCCCCAATGTTAATTTCCTTTGCCTACTTTCCTTAATTTTTCCTTGGAATACGATATTTACGGGATGGCCTACCTTACTCAATTTAAACGTGGTAAAATTTGAACTATGACATCAACCTTACCTAATTTTCATTGTTATACTATATAAAGCAATCAGAGCCTACCTTGATAATTTGCCTCGTTTTAAATGTAAAACGTATAGGATCTACGTTACTTAATTTGCGTTGTGCTACTATATAAATGTGCAGAACCTATTCTACTTAATTTGCATCGAAAGCAAAATATTTAGTTACATTTTATATGAGATAGAAAACTATTTACCACTGAATTTCAGCCATTAGTTGCTAAGTGTTGGGTTGGTTTTTATTTTAACTGTTAGGTAAAACAACAAGTGTTATTGAAGCTTTGTAATGGGGAGTCGACGCCAGGAAAGTATTATGAACTGTGATTGAAAGGGAAGGACTTGAGCCACGATGTGTTGAAAAACATTTTAAATAACTAAATATAATAGGAAAAATAAATTCATGAATTCTTTCATGTATAAAACAAATAACTACTAGTTGCTCTTATAATTTAAGGAAACTCTACTGAGGACAAAACGTTTTAGATTGTACTAACCGTGTATCTACCGACGATTCAGACCCTTCAAACGTTTTCTATTCAGTTTCTGTAAACGTTTCTGAATACGTATCAAACAACGTTTCCGAAACGTTGCAGATAACATACCCGAAAACGTTTCAAAAACAATTCAGAAAACGTTTTCTATTCAGTTTCTATCAACGTTTCCGAATAGCCTACGTATCCTGTAAGGGCCTTAAGATAGGGGATTCAAGAGTTACAATAAAAATATTAAATTGAATTTTTTTAAAATATTATAATTCATAGAAATAAAGAGCAAAGCTAAAATATAATGCCACACACATAAAATAAATAATCCTAAAAATAGAAATGAATAATAGACAAAGCCATTTAACACAAACGTTTGTTTTTTGTAAAATTGAAAGAGAAAAAAACCATGTTAGAAAGACCATCGACATTCGAAGAGTAGCAGCTAGAAAAATTAAGAGAGGAAGAACCTCAAAAAATGCGTAGTTAAAAAGTTATAACGTAATAAAGGGTTTTGGACAATACCTGTAGCGGGTTGGAAGACGAGAATGCCCTGAGGGAATGACGTAAAACCGCCGGACACTTCACACTACCGCACAAAACATTGTGATCGGTTGAAATCGATAAGGTAAAGCGGTTGCTGAACTGCGTTAAAAAGTTATAACGTAATTAAGGGTTTTGGACAATACCTGTAGCGGGTTGGAAGACGAGAATGCCCTGAGGGAATGACGTAAAACCGCCGGACACTTCACACTACCGCACAAAACATTGTGATCGGTTGAAATCGATAAGGTAAAGCGGTTGCTGAACTGCGTTAAAAAGTTATAACGTAATAAAGGGTTTTGGACAATACCTGTAGCGGGTTGGAAGACGAGAATGCCCCGAGGGAATGACGTAAAACCGCCGGACACTTCACACTACCGCACAAAACATTGTGATCGGTTGAAATCGATAAGGTAAAGCGGTTGCTGAACTGCGTTAAAAAGTTATAACGTAATAAAGGGTTTTGGACAATACCTGTAGCGGGTTGGAAGACGAGAATGCCCTGAGGGAATGACGTAAAACCGCCGGACACTTCACACTACCGCACAAAACATTGTGATCGGTTGAAATCGATAAGGTAAAGCGGTTGCTGAACTGCGTTAAAAAGTTATAACGTAATAAAGGGTTTTGGACAATACCTGTAGCGGGTTGGAAGACGAGAATGCCCTGAGGGAATGACGTAAAACCGCCGGACACTTCACACTACCGCACAAAACATTGTGATCGGTTGAAATCGATAAGGTAAAGCGGTTGCTGAACTGCGTTAAAAAGTTATAACGTAATTAAGGGTTTTGGACAATACCTGTAGCGGGTTGGAAGACGAGAATGCCCTGAGGGAATGACGTAAAACCGCCGGACACTTCACACTACCGCACAAAACATTGTGATCGGTTGAAATCGATAAGGTAAAGCGGTTGCTGAACTGCGTTAAAAAGTTATAACATAATAAAGGGTTTTGGACAATACCTGTAGCGGGTTGGAAGACGAGAATGCCCTGAGGGAATGACGTAAAACCGCCGGACACTTCACACTACCGCACAAAACATTGTGATCGGTTGAAATCGATAAGGTAAAGCGGTTGCTGAACTGCGTTAAAAAGTTATAACATAATAAAGGGTTTTGGACAATACCTGTAGCGGGTTGGAAGACGAGAATGCCCCGAGGGAATGACGTAAAACCGCCGGACACTTCACACTACCGCACAAAACATTGTGATCGGTTGAAATCGATAAGGTAAAGCGGTTGCTGAACTGCGTTAAAAAGTTATAACGTAATAAAGGGTTTTGGACAATACCTGTAGCGGGTTGGAAGACGAGAATGCCCTGAGGGAATGACGTAAAACCGCCGGACACTTCACACTACCGCACAAAACATTGTGATCGGTTGAAATCGATAAGGTAAAGCGGTTGCTGAACTGCGTTAAAAAGTTATAACATAATAAAGGGTTTTGGACAATACCTGTAGCGGGTTGGAAGACGAGAATGCCCCGAGGGAATGACGTAAAACCGCCGGACACTTCACACTACCGCACAAAACATTGTGATCGGTTGAAATCGATAAGGTAAAGCGGTTGCTGAACTGCGTTAAAAAGTTATAACATAATAAAGGGTTTTGGACAATACCTGTAGCGGGTTGGAAGACGAGAATGCCCCGAGGGAATGACGTAAAACCGCCGGACACTTCACACTACCGCACAAAACATTGTGATCGGTTGAAATCGATAAGGTAAAGCGGTTGCTGAACTGCGTTAAAAAGTTATAACATAATAAAGGGTTTTGGACAATACCTGTAGCGGGTTGGAAGACGAGAATGCCCCGAGGGAATGACGTAAAACCGCCGGACACTTCACACTACCGCACAAAACATTGTGATCGGTTGAAATCGATAAGGTAAAGCGGTTGCTGAACTGCGTTAAAAAGTTATAACATAATAAAGGGTTTTGGACAATACCTGTAGCGGGTTGGAAGACGAGAATGCCCCGAGGGAATGACGTAAAACCGCCGGACACTTCACACTACCGCACAAAACATTGTGATCGGTTGAAATCGATAAGGTAAAGCGGTTGCTGAACTGCGTTAAAAAGTTATAACGTAATAAAGGGTTTTGGACAATACCTGTAGCGGGTTGGAAGACGAGAATGCCCTGAGGGAATGACGTAAAACCGCCGGACACTTCACACTACCGCACAAAACATTGTGATCGGTTGAAATCGATAAGGTAAAGCGGTTGCTGAACTGCGTTAAAAAGTTATAACATAATAAAGGGTTTTGGACAATACCTGTAGCGGGTTGGAAGACGAGAATGCCCCGAGGGAATGACGTAAAACCGCCGGACACTTCACACTACCGCACAAAACATTGTGATCGGTTGAAATCGATAAGGTAAAGCGGTTGCTGAACTGCGTTAAAAAGTTATAACGTAATAAAGGGTTTTGGACAATACCTGTAGCGGGTTGGAAGACGAGAATGCCCCGAGGGAATGACGTAAAACCGCCGGACACTTCACACTACCGCACAAAACATTGTGATCGGTTGAAATCGATAAGGTAAAGCGGTTGCTGAACTGCGTTAAAAAGTTATAACATAATAAAGGGTTTTGGACAATACCTGTAGCGGGTTGGAAGACGAGAATGCCCCGAGGGAATGACGTAAAACCGCCGGACACTTCACACTACCGCACAAAACATTGTGATCGGTTGAAATCGATAAGGTAAAGCGGTTGCTGAACTGCGTTAAAAAGTTATAACATAATAAAGGGTTTTGGACAATACCTGTAGCGGGTTGGAAGACGAGAATGCCCCGAGGGAATGACGTAAAACCGCCGGACACTTCACACTACCGCACAAAACATTGTGATCGGTTGAAATCGATAAGGTAAAGCGGTTGCTGAACTGCGTTAAAAAGTTATAACGTAATAAAGGGTTTTGGACAATACCTGTAGCGGGTTGGAAGACGAGAATGCCCTGAGGGAATGACGTAAAACCGCCGGACACTTCACACTACCGCACAAAACATTGTGATCGGTTGAAATCGATAAGGTAAAGCGGTTGCTGAACTGCGTTAAAAAGTTATAACATAATAAAGGGTTTTGGACAATACCTGTAGCGGGTTGGAAGACGAGAATGCCCCGAGGGAATGACGTAAAACCGCCGGACACTTCACACTACCGCACAAAACATTGTGATCGGTTGAAATCGATAAGGTAAAGCGGTTGCTGAACTGCGTTAAAAAGTTATAACGTAATAAAGGGTTTTGGACAATACCTGTAGCGGGTTGGAAGACGAGAATGCCCCGAGGGAATGACGTAAAACCGCCGGACACTTCACACTACCGCACAAAACATTGTGATCGGTTGAAATCGATAAGGTAAAGCGGTTGCTGAACTGCGTTAAAAAGTTATAACGTAATAAAGGGTTTTGGACAATACCTGTAGCGGGTTGGAAGACGAGAATGCCCCGAGGGAATGACGTAAAACCGCCGGACACTTCACACTACCGCACAAAACATTGTGATCGGTTGAAATCGATAAGGTAAAGCGGTTGCTGAACTGCGTTAAAAAGTTATAACGTAATAAAGGGTTTTGGACAATACCTGTAGCGGGTTGGAAGACGAGAATGCCCCGAGGGAATGACGTAAAACCGCCGGACACTTCACACTACCGCACAAAACATTGTGATCGGTTGAAATCGATAAGGTAAAGCGGTTGCTGAACTGCGTTAAAAAGTTATAACGTAATAAAGGGTTTTGGACAATACCTGTAGCGGGTTGGAAGACGAGAATGCCCCGAGGGAATGACGTAAAACCGCCGGACACTTCACACTACCGCACAAAACATTGTGATCGGTTGAAATCGATAAGGTAAAGCGGTTGCTGAACTGCGTTAAAAAGTTATAAGGTAATAAAGGGTTTTGGACAATACCTGTAGCGGGTTGGAAGACGAGAATGCCCCGAGGGAATGACGTAAAACCGCCGGACACTTCACACTACCGCACAAAACATTGTGATCGGTTGAAATCGATAAGGTAAAGCGGTTGCTGAACTGCGTTAAAAAGTTATAACATAATAAAGGGTTTTGGACAATACCTGTAGCGGGTTGGAAGACGAGAATGCCCTGAGGGAATGACGTAAAACCGCCGGACACTTCACACTACCGCACAAAACATTGTGATCGGTTGAAATCGATAAGGTAAAGCGGTTGCTGAACTGCGTTAAAAAGTTATAACATAATAAAGGGTTTTGGACAATACCTGTAGCGGGTTGGAAGACGAGAATGCCCCGAGGGAATGACGTAAAACCGCCGGACACTTCACACTACCGCACAAAACATTGTGATCGGTTGAAATCGATAAGGTAAAGCGGTTGCTGAACTGCGTTAAAAAGTTATAACATAATAAAGGGTTTTGGACAATACCTGTAGCGGGTTGGAAGACGAGAATGCCCCGAGGGAATGACGTAAAACCGCCGGACACTTCACACTACCGCACAAAACATTGTGATCGGTTGAAATCGATAAGGTAAAGCGGTTGCTGAACTGCGTTAAAAAGTTATAACGTAATAAAGGGTTTTGGACAATACCTGTAGCGGGTTGGAAGACGAGAATGCCCTGAGGGAATGACGTAAAACCGCCGGACACTTCACACTACCGCACAAAACATTGTGATCGGTTGAAATCGATAAGGTAAAGCGGTTGCTGAACTGCGTTAAAAAGTTATAACGTAATAAAGGGTTTTGGACAATACCTGTAGCGGGTTGGAAGACGAGAATGCCCCGAGGGAATGACGTAAAACCGCCGGACACTTCACACTACCGCACAAAACATTGTGATCGGTTGAAATCGATAAGGTAAAGCGGTTGCTGAACTGCGTTAAAAAGGTATAACATAATAAAGGGTTTTGGACAATACCTGTAGCGGGTTGGAAGACGAGAATGCCCTGAGGGAATGACGTAAAACCGCCGGACACTTCACACTACCGCACAAAACATTGTGATCGGTTGAAATCGATAAGGTAAAGCGGTTGCTGAACTGCGTTAAAAAGTTATAACGTAATAAAGGGTTTTGGACAATACCTGTAGCGGGTTGGAAGACGAGAATGCCCTGAGGGAATGACGTAAAACCGCCGGACACTTCACACTACCGCACAAAACATTGTGATCGGTTGAAATCGATAAGGTAAAGCGGTTGCTGAACTGCGTTAAAAAGTTATAACGTAATAAAGGGTTTTGGACAATACCTGTAGCGGGTTGGAAGACGAGAATGCCCTGAGGGAATGACGTAAAACCGCCGGACACTTCACACTACCGCACAAAACATTGTGATCGGTTGAAATCGATAAGGTAAAGCGGTTGCTGAACTGCGTTAAAAAGTTATAACGTAATAAAGGGTTTTGGACAATACCTGTAGCGGGTTGGAAGACGAGAATGCCCTGAGGGAATGACGTAAAACCGCCGGACACTTCACACTACCGCACAAAACATTGTGATCGGTTGAAATCGATAAGGTAAAGCGGTTGCTGAACTGCGTTAAAAAGTTATAACGTAATAAAGGGTTTTGGACAATACCTGTAGCGGGTTGGAAGACGAGAATGCCCTGAGGGAATGACGTAAAACCGCCGGACACTTCACACTACCGCACAAAACATTGTGATCGGTTGAAATCGATAAGGTAAAGCGGTTGCTGAACTGCGTTAAAAAGTTATAACGTAATAAAGGGTTTTGGACAATACCTGTAGCGGGTTGGAAGACGAGAATGCCCCGAGGGAATGACGTAAAACCGCCGGACACTTCACACTACCGCACAAAACATTGTGATCGGTTGAAATCGATAAGGTAAAGCGGTTGCTGAACTGCGTTAAAAAGTTATAACGTAATAAAGGGTTTTGGACAATACCTGTAGCGGGTTGGAAGACGAGAATGCCCCGAGGGAATGACGTAAAACCGCCGGACACTTCACACTACCGCACAAAACATTGTGATCGGTTGAAATCGATAAGGTAAAGCGGTTGCTGAACTGCGTTAAAAAGTTATAACGTAATAAAGGGTTTTGGACAATACCTGTAGCGGGTTGGAAGACGAGAATGCCCTGAGGGAATGACGTAAAACCGCCGGACACTTCACACTACCGCACAAAACATTGTGATCGGTTGAAATCGATAAGGTAAAGCGGTTGCTGAACTGCGTTAAAAAGTTATAACGTAATAAAGGGTTTTGGACAATACCTGTAGCGGGTTGGAAGACGAGAATGCCCCGAGGGAATGACGTAAAACCGCCGGACACTTCACACTACCGCACAAAACATTGTGATCGGTTGAAATCGATAAGGTAAAGCGGTTGCTGAACTGCGTTAAAAAGTTATAACGTAATAAAGGGTTTTGGACAATACCTGTAGCGGGTTGGAAGACGAGAATGCCCCGAGGGAATGACGTAAAACCGCCGGACACTTCACACTACCGCACAAAACATTGTGATCGGTTGAAATCGATAAGGTAAAGCGGTTGCTGAACTGCGTTAAAAAGTTATAACGTTATAAAGGGTTTTGGACAATACCTGTAGCGGGTTGGAAGACGAGAATGCCCTGAGGGAATGACGTAAAACCGCCGGACACTTCACACTACCGCACAAAACATTGTGATCGGTTGAAATCGATAAGGTAAAGCGGTTGCTGAACTGCGTTAAAAAGTTATAACGTAATAAAGGGTTTTGGACAATACCTGTAGCGGGTTGGAAGACGAGAATGCCCTGAGGGAATGACGTAAAACCGCCGGACACTTCACACTACCGCACAAAACATTGTGATCGGTTGAAATCGATAAGGTAAAGCGGTTGCTGAACTGCGTTAAAAAGTTATAACGTAATAAAGGGTTTTGGACAATACCTGTAGCGGGTTGGAAGACGAGAATGCCCTGAGGGAATGACGTAAAACCGCCGGACACTTCACACTACCGCACAAAACATTGTGATCGGTTGAAATCGATAAGGTAAAGCGGTTGCTGAACTGCGTTAAAAAGTTATAACGTAATAAAGGGTTTTGGACAATACCTGTAGCGGGTTGGAAGACGAGAATGCCCCGAGGGAATGACGTAAAACCGCCGGACACTTCACACTACCGCACAAAACATTGTGATCGGTTGAAATCGATAAGGTAAAGCGGTTGCTGAACTGCCGATAAGTCAAAAAAGTGTTAACGTGGAGCGAGTGCTCGAAGCGTAATGACGCTTTCTCAAAATTCGTATGAACAGAAAAAGTGCTAGAGCGGACAGTGGGTGGCTGCCTAAAATGTAGACTTATGCTTTTCAAAAAACCCTTTTGGAGAGGCAACTCCCCAAAAAATTAAAATTAAAGACGTTTTTCGTTGCGTTAAAAGAGGTTCCGATAAATCATAAAAGTGTAAATGCGTGAAAAATAAATTTGTGAAAAATATACAGTGTCTAAATTAAATACAAGAAGAGTTAAAATTTAAATGAAGTAAAACCTGTGGTTAGAAAAGAAAATAACTTTTGTTTAGTTAAAAGAGTAAGCTCGGAAAATTCTAAACTATAGGCATTTGAAACAAAAGCTAAATTTGCTAAAAAACTTGACGGGTTAAGACCGCAACAGAAGCAAGAAGAAGAAGCTACGATGAAAAATCAGCTAATCGACATTAGAAGGGCAAGGGGAAAATGGCTACCCGCCAATCCACCTACAGGTTCTACAACAAAGGAAGTTGTGTGGGCGACGGTCGGTTTCAGCGGCCCGTTGCAATCACGTTTCCTATTCATTTTCTATCAACGTTTACGAGAACGTTTCCCACAACGTTCCTCAAAACGTTATCTATTTACTTTCTATCAACGTTTACGAGAACGTTTCCCACAACGTTCCTCAAAACGTTATCTATTTACTTTCTATCAACGTTTACGAGAACGTTTCCCACAACGTTCCTCAAAACGTTATCTATTTACTTTCTATCAACGTTTACGAGAACGTTTCTCACAACGTTCCTCAAAACGTTATCTATTTACTTTCTATCAACGTTTACGAGAACGTTTCCCACAACGTTCCTCAAAACGTTATCTATTTACTTTCTATCAACGTTTACGAGAACGTTTCCCACAACGTTCCTCAAAACGTTATCTATTTACTTTCTATCAACGTTTACGAGAACGTTTCCCACAACGTTCCTCAAAACGTTATCTATTTACTTTCTATCAACGTTTACGAGAACGTTTCCCACAACGTTCCTCAAAACGTTAT
Organism: Prosapia bicincta; assembly: GCA_036971475.1. Taxonomy (NCBI): domain Eukaryota; kingdom Metazoa; phylum Arthropoda; class Insecta; order Hemiptera; family Cercopidae; genus Prosapia; species Prosapia bicincta. The sequence goes on from JBAIZL010000002.1 coordinate 43,351,050, forward strand.
CTATTTACTTTCTATCAACGTTTTCGAGAACGTTTCCCACAACGTTCCTCAAAACGTTATCTATTTACTTTCTATCAACGTTTACGAGAACGTTTCCCACAACGTTCCTCAAAACGTTATCTATTTGCTTTCTATCAACGTTTTCGAGAACGTTTCCCACAACGTTCCTCAAAACGTTATCTATTTACTTTCTATCAACGTTTACGAGAACGTTTCCCACAACGTTCCTCAAAACGTTATCTATTTACTTTCTATCAACGTTTTCGATATCGTTTCCCACAACGTTCCTCAAAACGTTATCTATTTACTTTCTATCAACGTTTACGAGAACGTTTCCCACAACGTTCCTCAAAACGTTATCTATTTGCTTTCTATCAACGTTTTCGAGAACGTTTCCCACAACGTTCCTCAAAACGTTATCTATTTACTTTCTATCAACGTTTTCGAGAACGTTTCTTAAAAATCGTTTCAGAGAACGTTCGACAAAACGTTTTCTATTCAATTTCTATAAACCTGTGCATATAGCTATCCTACAACGGTTTCAGATAACATTTCCGAGAATGTTTCAGACAAAGTTTCCAACAACACTTTCAAGTGGCCAACTTAGATACTGACTAATATTACCTAATGCAATCGATCTCAGTACGTTTTTCATTACGTTACATTATTAGTTTGGAAAACCGTTACTTACAGTAGTTGAAAAAAAACCATAGAAAACGCCAAAATTCAACTACCTTTCAGGCTAGTTTTGCCGATACAACTGAACCTTGTAGAACAGCGCCCCTCAATAAATTTTGTATAGAGAGCCAATATTTATGGACATAGCAGTTTGCAGCTATAAAATAGTAGACCTAAACATTATTATTATTTTCATCATTTTCCCCCATACAAACCAAACAAGGTTGGCATTGCCTCTTATCTACTAAATATTCAACTATGAAATACCTACGAATGCATGCTATTTTCCATTCTTTTATTTCTAAAGTTCCTTTTTTGTTTTAATTATTTTAAAAACGAATACATAACATTGCCGCCTAAAAGACCTTGTCGTTTCTGATGTAGTACGATGACCGTTATTTGGCCAGCGGATTTCTAGGACGGAATGTACTGTAGAATGTAAATTAGGAACTAGCTACACCACTTCATAAGAAAATGTATATTCTTAATAAAACACATTTCGTAAACATAGTCTTCTATTACATACTGATTACTAACTCAGTGGCTAGTGTGTAGCTCTGTTTTCCTTGAGGAAGGCAAAATTGTTGTAGATATGCGTTTGACTATAATTCAAGCCTTTCTTGAGGCACAGTGTTATTTTTCATTTACATTCTATACTGTATTCATGTCCCTAGTTAAGCTCAAAACAGTCATCTAGAAAGTTGTCTTGTAAAGTTTAATTAAATAGCAAACAATAAAAAGAAAAGTAAATAAATAACATCTAAATGAGAAGAGAAGGAAAAATTAAACTATAAATGTAAAAGCCGTGTTCATAAAAGAGAAAGTGATATGTAATCAGAGGACCATATTTTATTTATGCAGATAATTTTTCAATTTTATCTTCTGTTTCGCAAGTAATTGAAACAGGCTTGAGAATGTTTCTAACTCCAGTGTTCCAGTACTTACAGCATGACCTAAGACTTCACACAAAAGCGCTATGATCCACAGTATTCTAGCGTAAGATCCTAGAAAAAAAATAACCAGTGTTTCTACGTTCAAAAATAATTTTTAGTGTAGTATAACTAACGAAATAGCAAGAGAGTTAAAATGGCCAGGAGGGTAGTAGAGGAGGGAGGCCATGTGGTTCGACGTGTAGGTCTATAGCAACGAAGTTCGAACAACATTTCCCCTACCCCTTAAGCAGGCCATTAGACACCGATTGGCAAAGTATTTTGCTATATCTACTAACTTTTAACTAAATACTTTACTAAATATTTATTTTTTTATTAATGAAAGATGTTTCTTAGGTAAAATTGCCTGAGGTTTGGTAAGTCATGTTGTTTTTGTATGACGATAGTTAATACAGGTTTTAATCATTATTTTTGGTTTGTAACATTTTAAATGACTTTTTATTTGCTTAAAATGCATTTTTTAGTAGCATATGTAAAAGAAATTGTAATTTGTTTCCGAAAGTATTACCGAAAGATGATTCACTGTAGAATGATTCTGGATGTAATATCCAATGTAAGTCACCTACTGTACAAATTTTCTCATTTTAAAATTCAACTATGGAATCTCCAGACTATAATGTCATCCCTATATTCACCTTGAAAATGTGCATACGATTTTTTATGTTGAACCTATTTATTTAATATTGATATTCAGTATATTGGATTTTTTTTAAAAATGTTTACGTTTGTAACACGCCTTCTTGTTATTAATTTTAGATCACCATATTTTTTTGTATTAGCAAAATGTTTTATGCATAATAACAAAATCAATAAATTCTGTGGATATTTTATCAACATATAAGTCACAAGAGATAGCAAGGGAATTGGCCATGATCTACTACATATGGAAAGTGGGTGGAAGACTCACTAACCCAGTGTTTGTCGAGCCTCACTGCTATAAGTATCGGTTCACCATAACTACTGTGCTCATAGAGAAAAGTAGACAGCTGCCTAACCCCCTATCCACTACTCAGTGACTCCCGTCTGCGCATCTCAAGTATCTTGCTATGTCTCGTGAGTTATACCCAAGAACTGGTGCAATTAGATATACATGGATAGATAAATACTGTAATTCTAATTTCTTATTTTCCCAACGATTGGGATTTGTGTAGCAATTCTTGTGTAACGATATACAATATTATAACATAAAGTACGAGGCTTTAGATTAAATTCAGTTAGTTGCTATAGTCTATCCATTTTGGGACGGCGGGTAAAAGATTAAGTCACCGCCCGAGCTCCCAACAATAGCTTGGGTCAGGCGCTCGGCGGTCGGCCGCCCGCGCTAATGAGGCGTAAAAAGCACTCCACTCCAAAATATTATCACATAAAAGTAAGCGTATTTTTTAATTTTTTATTACAGTTTTGATGTCTACGTGTGATTTCATGAAAAACTAGTCCAAACACGACGGAGTTATGTCAATTAGTAAAATTAGTAGTTACAAAAGTTAAATAAGGCCAAATACAATTTTTTGCAACCACTAATTTTACTAATTGACATAACTCCGTCGTGTTTGGACTAGTTTTTCATGAAATCACACGTAGACATCAAAACTGTAATAAAAAATTAAAAAATACGCTTACTTTTATATGATAATATTTTGGAGTGGAGTGCTTTTTACGCCTCATTAGCGCGGGCGGCCGACCGCCGAGCGCCTGACCCAAGCTATTGTTGGGAGCTCGGGCGGTGACTTAATCTTTTACCCGCCGTCCCAAAATGGATAGACTATAAAATAAATCTTCTGTAGAATTAAGCAAGGAAAGACACAAATAGTTTTTCAAGTGCGGACAAAGCAGGTACCATATCATTATTATTTTCCAGGAAAGCTATAAGTTGAGTCCGGCAACCATAGACAATAGAGAAGGGTCCATAGTGGTTAAGACGGGAAATCCAGCGGCCGATATAGCCTGGGAAAATAACCGTGTACCGTTAGTTAGGTTTAGCTAATTGTAGAACTGTGGGAAACTTACAAAGAATGTATTGGTAGTGGGAGAGATTAGGGATTTCATAAAAACTAAATGATCGGGAGAAGTGAAAAACAAGTTTGAGGAGGGTCTCAGAGGAAGACGGATTGGTGGGGTCCAGGATGGAAGTGTTGTAAAGGGAGAAATTGATTAAATTAAGTAAAGAGTTTTTTTATAAGTAAAATTTAAAAAGTGCGACGTAAAAGTTTTTTTTTTTAAATATAAAGTAAGTTTTTTTGTGTGTCAAGTGTAAGTGCAGAAGGTAATAACCAAGGCCAGGATTCCAGGGACTCTTCAGAACAATAAGTATTATTTGAATATAAGTGTAGCCAACAGACATCTATCTTTTAGTTCAGAACAAATTTTAATTTCATCGAAATTTATAAAAATCATTCTAGTTTCACCATTTCTAATTTAAAAGCAAAGATCCCGTAATAGCGACCCTGAGAGCAAGAATAAAATTTTAATACTGTTTTTTTGTTATGTTATTTTATTAGAAATCTAAAGCCTCAGAAGTCCACCATTTATCATTGTAATATTATTTAAGATATCAATCCTGTCACTGCAAAATATTAATATAAATTTGGTATAATGTGTAGAGTTAATTGAAGAGAATAAATGCAAGTGATGTTTAAAAATTGATAAGATTGTTAATTCTTTATAAACCTGAAGGTGGGACATTAAATAGTTGAGGTAAATAAATAACATTAAAATATAAATTTAATTATAACAAAAGTTAAGTTATAATATATACAAGTTAGAATACCTAGAGTTGGAAATTATTGTTCGACTACTATGTTTTACGTTTAAAATAATTAGAGTTAGGCCCTAATATATAATTAGATATAAGAATATTTTATTTAAAGTTTAAGTTTATTAAAATTTAATAGTATTTACCTGGAATTTTGGAAAAAGGAACTCCGTCACATTTGAAGCTAGTGGTATTCTCCATGCTTTTAAATGTACACATAGAATTGATTGAACATAGTATAGGCAGACTATGTAATATAATAAATACCAGTGTGAAAGTGAGATCTGTAACAGGGAGACTAGAAGTTTAATGGAACACAAAGTGGCAATTTTACGGCAATGGTTAATAGATTTATTTTAGATATATAACAAATCATATGGAATATAAGATTGTAATGTATAAATAATGTCTACGAGAGAAAAGACAACCGTTTGTTTAATAATGACTCGACAATACAGCAACTGAGTGCATCTAGACTAATTATTATATCTCAAGTGATAAAGTTCTAAAAACAATTACTTGCTGAAGATATCTCTTGTATAGGGCTCAACATCTTCAGACGATATTAACCCTTATTCCCTGATTATAAACCCATTTAATCCATTATACCTTCATATAAATTATCTTATATAAAAATATACAAAATAAAAAAATAATTAAATTTCATTCATTTCCAGTATATTGAAAATACCTCAAGCTCAGGCTTAAGCTGACTAATTTGTTTAAACACTTACAGTGTAACTCTATCCAATTTGAACTAAAATACTGAGATCGGTATTGACATTTCTGAGACAGGAATAATCAAGTTGATGATGCGCAAAAAGAGTAATAAATATATTAAAAACACATACAGTGGTACCCAACTTTTACCAATACAGTTCTTCAGTTAGAACATGGCCCCGGCAACCATGCTGCCCTCATTAGTAATTAATCTATACTGAGGACAACACTGTTGCCGAAATGTTCTAATTATAAATTGTATTGTAAATATATCTTGATTTATAAATATGTATATTTCTTGTATATGTAATCTCACAAACTGAACTCTAACCTAATATATAAAAATGAAAATTTATTTTTAAAAGTAAACAAAACTTTGTAGCTATATCACGCCGAAAACCTTCCAATTATGGAATATTGTTATTTTTAACAACTTTGCATTAGAGCTTAGGGCTATAAAAATGTAGTTTCGTTAACCCAAACATAGCTCACATTTGTTAAAACGTACTGCAAGACTGGGTGTATGATTAATAGAGTACTATTAAATATTTGCTGCAAGACTAGGTACCTGAATAATGGTTAGTAATAAATATTAGGTGCAAAACCAGGTAACTTATTAAGGAATTGGTATTAAATATTCAACAGACACAATACTTACCGTGTGACGGCTGCATTAGGCCTACATGTAGACTGAACATCGAATCTACGACTGAAAATATTCACTCTTTTACTGCCAAAACTTTGGAGGCAAATGGATTTGAACGCGTGCCAACATACCACATTCAACAACTGAAACGCTTTATAATTATTTTGGAAAACTTTTGTAACTGAATAAGACGTATACCTTTATTTATTACTTTTCATGTATTCAATGCAATTATACAATTTGATTAATTTATCCTGGGTAGGTTGAACAGAGCGTTTTGAATAATAAATAGAATTGGGGTAGTTGAGACTGGGATATTTCGTAAGAACTATGTGTTATGTTGTGTGTAACAATCTATGCGATTTCAATACACCTAAATAAAAGTAGGGCATCATGTGTTTCACCTCAGCAACTTTGTAAGTCTTGTTGCAAAATACCATATTGAGTCAAATTTGAGAAGGATTAATTTCTATAGATATTGATAAGAAAACAACACAGCCATCTTAAATTTGATAAAATATGGCAAAGGGGTTCCCAAATGTTTTTAACCCTTGGATTCCCTGAGATATAATTATTTTATGAGCTGCCCTTTCGGAAAATTGGGCATTATGTTGTTGGGAGGAAAGTTTCAAGTAAATTTTTATCAATTCATTTTTTTCCTACTACTGTACTTAGTACAGCACAACCCCATACAGGTATATTTTTAGAATTATTTTAAGATTTTAGATTTTATTTTAGAATTATAACCAATAGATCTATGGTTTACACCTAACCTAGATTGTTGACATGAGTCACCAAAAGAATTTTACCTAGTTACTTAAACAAATCTCTTCACTGGGTAAAGAATAGATAGAACAGTATTATATAGCACAGCTCTTTATTCTCAAATAAACTACTTTAACAACTTTACTGCTAAATACAACAATGTATACGTCCTGATATTGAATATTTCACGTCCAAATAGATTCGTAAATTCACTTTCCGATCCTTTCCACGATATTTTTAATTAAAACTTTCAAATCTGAGGCACACATTGGCGCCCCTAACAATGATCCGTGGCGCCCCTGACAATGATCCGTGGCGCCCCAATTAGTCACGGGCACTCTTTGGAACCATTGGAATATGGAGTTGTGGATCTAAATGTTATCAAGATAGAGATACGAAACCACCTCGTAAAGGTTAAGGGAAGGTCTCAAGGTTTTTTTTTTCAAATTCCTATATTTATACAATATTTACAAAATCATTCTTCCTGTACAACTTCAACTTTTGAGATATCCGGTGACGATCCACTCTCTCGTCGTCCTCGGTTTGAAAGCAGGATTTCAATGTGGTTAGACAATGTATGTGATTTATATTGTATGTATTCAATTTAGTATACTAATTAGTGAGTGTTGTACATTTTGTACACTCCAATGTGTTCCTGAATGAAACTTTTTATAGGCTTTTATTTATCTCGTGTACAAAGTTTGTTTGTAGAAAGGAGACGTTTTTCAAAATTAGAAACTGCAATTACCTAAAACCCCGGCTATAAATGCGTTGTTGGCTATACAATGAAGCGAAATCTTGAAATAAGGTAGACTACGAAAAAGTATTAAATTAAAATGTTCTGATTTAGATAAAACCTTGTATTCGTGATCTCCAAGTGTGCTCAAATTTTCCAAATCATCTAATTTCAATGTCTATATAAGGACTAATCATGTAACAGAATGAAAAAGTAAAATAAATAAAAATAAGAATGAAGTTTTTCAAACATTTTTTTAAAATTTCTGAGATGTTTATATCCTACCGGAGAACACTGGAATATTTTATTTTTAAAACTAAACGCTTATAACATTTCCCTTTCTGATATATATAAACCTTGCATTCGGGTACCAGTTGTGCTGAAATTTTTCAAGTCATCTATTTTTGAAGATAATATATGGACCAATAGTGAAATAAACCGAAAGAGTAAAATAAAAATAAATAAGAATAAAGTTTTTTTAAACAGGATTTATTTTCTAAATTTCACCTATTGTACCTATATTTCATATTTACTAGACAATTATTTAGTTTTAAATTTTATGACAGTTAAAATATCCATCTTTCAAATTCAAATATTTTCTAACTTCAAAAGATTTAAATTGTAGCCATAAATATTCCAATCTCCTTTCCTGCAAAATAAAAAGCGTTATTTCTTTTTGTTTATATCATTTAGAAACAAAACATGTTTTAAATAGTGTTTTTAATTAATTTATTTTATTTTTCTTGGAGTAGGCTATATTTTACATGTAAAACTTTTGAATTTTGTAAAACTGTAGCTTTTTTCTATTTGGTTTCCAAAAAATTAGGATGAACTAGTTTTATCGATTGTATGTGTTTTTCATATCTATATTTGATCAATAAAGAATTACTCTATTACCTATTGTTATCAAAGTTAAGTTAAGTACTGTATTGCAGCGCAATAATTAATGTTTGTTATTTATCAAATTATATGGAAGTTGGAGTTATTTTCTTCTTAGGAAGCATTGTTCAAGTTTGACAAGTAGATAAAAACTCCAGTAGGGGTAATTTAAGTTTGCTGTTGCTACAAAAGGTTTCGGCGTTAGTCATACCACTGAGAGGAGAGTCCGACAGACCCTGGCACGACTTCCCAACGCAATTAGCTCCTGGAGCCTCCCCCCTCCACACCTTCCTTCATAACCTAGGTTGAGTTGAAGCATAATAGATTCCCTTTGTATCTAGTTTTTAGGCAATTTTGTTAGTTTTAAGTTTATTGAATTAAATTATTTATTTAACTATTCTTTGAGCTTACCTTGTGAGGCTATGTTAATACAAATAAAGGACGTACACAAGACTCACAAATTAATCATTTATTGACTTATGAGTTAATAAATGATTAATTTGCGAGTTTTGTGTACGTCTTTTACTAGTATTAAATTATTTAGGTTAAGCAGTAGTCTTAAGTCGTACTCTAGTTTTAAGTATCCTTGTGAGCGGTATGGGCTTTCTATTTATATGTTTAAGCATTCTCTACATTCTTAGTCATAGTTTAAGTCACTGTTTAAATGTAAGATATCTGTAAGATGTAAGAGATAATCCTAGTGTAATCCAATCTATGGTTGTATTTAGCATAAGTCTTAGTCATAATTTAAGTTGGAAGGCATTGGTAAATTGTACGCTAGCGTATCTGTGAGATGTGAAATAGTCATATTCTTATCCAATCTATGGTTGTAATTAGCATAAGTCTTAGTCATAATTTAAGTTGGAAGGCATTGGTAAATTGTACGCTAGCGTATCTGTGAGATGTGAAATAGTCATATTCTTACCCAATCTATGGTTGTATTTAGCATAAGTCTTAGTCATAATTTAAGTTGGAAGGCATTGGTAAATTGTACGCTAGCGTATCTGTGAGATGTGAAATAGTCATATTCTTACCCAATCTATGGTTGTAATTAGCATAAGTCTTAGTCATAATTTAAGTTGGAAGGCATTGGTAAATTGTACGCTAGCGTATCTGTGAGATGTGAAATAGTCATATTCTTACCCAATCTATGGTTGTATTTAGCATAAGTCTTAGTCATAATATAAGTTGGAAGGCATTGGTAAATTGTACGCTAGCGTATCTGTGAGATGTGAAATAGTCATATTCTTACCCAATCTATGGTTGTAATTAGCATAAGTCTTAGTCATAATTTAAGTTGGAAGGCATTGGTAAATTGTACGCTAGCGTATCTGTGAGATGTGAAATAGTCATATTCTTACCCAATCTATGGTTGTAATTAGCATAAGTCTTAGTCATAATTTAAGTTGGAAGGCATTGGTAAATTGTACGCTAGCGTATCTGTGAGATGTGAAATAGTCATATTCTTACCCAATCTATGGTTGTATTTAGCATAAGTCTTAGTCATAATATAAGTTGGAAGGCATTGGTAAATTGTACGCTAGCGTATCTGTGAGATGTGAAATAGTCATATTCTTACCCAATCTATGGTTGTAATTAGCATAAGTCTTAGTCATAATTTAAGTTGGAAGGCATTGGTAAATTGTACGCTAGCGTATCTGTGAGATGTGAAATAGTCATATTCTTACCCAATCTATGGTTGTAATTAGCATAAGTCTTAGTCATAATTTAAGTTGGAAGGCATTGGTAAATTGTACGCTAGCGTATCTGTGAGATGTGAAATAGTCATATTCTTACCCAATCTATGGTTGTATTTAGCATAAGTCTTAGTCATAATTTAAGTTGGAAGGCATTGGTAAATTGTACGCTAGCGTATCTGTGAGATGTGAAATAGTCATATTCTTACCCAATCTATGGTTGTATTTAGCATAAGTCTTAGTCATAATTTAAGTTGGAAGGCATTGGTAAATTGTACGCTAGCGTATCTGTGAGATGTGAAATAGTCATATTCTTACCCAATCTATGGTTGTATTTAGCATAAGTCTTAGTCATAATTTAAGTTGGAAGGCATTGGTAAATTGTACGCTAGCGTATCTGTGAGATGTGAAATAGTCATATTCTTACCCAATCTATGGTTGTATTTAGCATAAGTCTTAGTCATAATATAAGTTGGAAGGCATTGGTAAATTGTACGCTAGCGTATCTGTGAGATGTGAAATAGTCATATTCTTACCCAATCTATGGTTGTATTTAGCATAAGCCTTAGTCATAATTTAAGTTGGAAGGCATTGGTAAATTGTACGCTAGCGTATCTGTGAGATGTGAAATAGTCATATTCTTACCCAATCTATGGTTGTATTTAGCATAAGTCTTAGTCATAATATAAGTTGGAAGGCATTGGTAAATTGTACGCTAGCGTATCTGTGAGATGTGAAATAGTCATATTCTTATCCAATCTATGGTTGTATTTAGCATAAGTCTTAGTCATAATATAAGTTGGAAGGCATTGGTAAATTGTACGCTAGCGTATCTGTGAGATGTGAAATAGTCATATTCTTACCCAATCTATGGTTGTATTTAGCATAAGTCTTAGTCATAATTTAAGTTGGAAGGCATTGGTAAATTGTACGCTAGCGTATCTGTGAGATGTGAAATAGTCATATTCTTACCCAATCTATGGTTGTATCTAGCATAAGTCTTAGTCATAATATAAGTTGGAAGGCATTGGTAAATTGTACGCTAGCGTATCTGTGAGATGTGAAATAGTCATATTCTTACCCAATCTATGGTTGTATTTAGCATAAGTCTTAGTCATAATTTAAGTTGGAAGGCATTGGTAAATTGTACGCTAGCGTATCTGTGAGATGTGAAATAGTCATATTCTTACCCAATCTATGGTTGTATTTAGCATAAGTCTTAGTCATAATATAAGTTGGAAGGCATTGGTAAATTGTACGCTAGCGTATCTGTGAGATGTGAAATAGTCATATTCTTACCCAATCTATGGTTGTATTTAGCATAAGTCTTAGTCATAATTTAAGTTGGAAGGCATTGGTAAATTGTACGCTAGCGTATCTGTGAGATGTGAAATAGTCATATTCTTATCCAATCTATGGTTGTATTTAGCATAAGTCTTAGTCATAATTTAAGTTGGAAGGCATTGGTAAATTGTACGCTAGCGTATCTGTGAGATGTGAAATAGTCATATTCTTACCCAATCTATGGTTGTATTTAGCATAAGTCTTAGTCATAATTTAAGTTGGAAGGCATTGGTAAATTGTACGCTAGCGTATCTGTGAGATGTGAAATAGTCATATTCTTACCCAATCTATGGTTATATTTAGCATAAGTCTTAGTCATAATTTAAGTTGGAAGGCATTGGTAAATTGTACGCTAGCGTATCTGTGAGATGTGAAATAGTCATATTCTTATCCAATCTATGGTTGTATTTAGCATAAGTCTTAGTCATAATTTAAGTTGGAAGGCATTGGTAAATTGTACGCTAGCGTATCTGTGAGATGTGAAATAGTCATATTCTTACCCAATCTATGGTTGTAATTAGCATAAGTCTTAGTCATAATTTAAGTTGGAAGGCATTGGTAAATTGTACGCTAGCGTATCTGTGAGATGTGAAATAGTCATATTCTTATCCAATCTATGGTTGTATTTAGCATAAGTCTTAGTCATAATTTAAGTTGGAAGGCATTGGTAAATTGTACGCTAGCGTATCTGTGAGATGTGAAATAGTCATATTCTTATCCAATCTATGGTTGTATTTAGCATAAGTCTTAGTTATAATTTAAGTTGGAAGGCATTGGTAAATTGTACGCTAGCGTATCTGTGAGATGTGAAATAGTCATATTCTTATCCAATCTATGGTTGTATTTAGCATAAGTCTTAGTCATAATTTAAGTTGGAAGGCATTGGTAAATTGTACGCTAGCGTATCTGTGAGATGTGAAATAGTCATATTCTTACCCAATCTATGGTTGTATTTAGCATAAGTCTTAGTCATAATTTAAGTTGGAAGGCATTGGTAAATTGTACGCTAGCGTATCTGTGAGATGTGAAATAGTCATATTCTTACCCAATCTATGGTTATATTTAGCATAAGTCTTAGTCATAATTTAAGTTGGAAGGCATTGGTAAATTGTACGCTAGCGTATCTGTGAGATGTGAAATAGTCATATTCTTACCCAATCTATGGTTGTATTTAGCATAAGTCTTAGTCATAATTTAAGTTGGAAGGCATTGGTAAATTGTACGCTAGCGTATCTGTGAGATGTGAAATAGTCATATTCTTATCCAATCTATGGTTGTAATTAGCATAAGTCTTAGTCATAATTTAAGTTGGAAGGCATTGGTAAATTGTACGCTAGCGTATCTGTGAGATGTGAAATAGTCATATTCTTACCCAATCTATGGTTGTATTTAGCATAAGTCTTAGTCATAATTTAAGTTAGAAGGCATTGGTAAATTGTACGCTAGCGTATCTGTGAGATGTGAAATAGTCATATTCTTATCCAATCTATGGTTGTAATTAGCATAAGTCTTAGTCATAATTTAAGTTGGAAGGCATTGGTAAATTGTACGCTAGCGTATCTGTGAGATGTGAAATAGTCATATTCTTACCCAATCTATGGTTGTATTTAGCATAAGTCTTAGTCATAATTTAAGTTGGAAGGCATTGGTAAATTGTACGCTAGCGTATCTGTGAGATGTGAAATAGTCATATTCTTATCCAATCTATGTTGTATTTAGCATAAGTCTTAGTCATAATTTAAGTTGGAAGGCATTGGTAAATTGTACGCTAGCGTATCTGTGAGATGTGAAATAGTCATATTCTTACAAATCTATGGTTGTATTTAGCATAAGTCTTAGTCATAATTTAAGTTTAAAGGCATTGGTAAATTGTACGCTAGCGTATCTGTGAGATGTGAAATAGTCATATTCTTATCCAATCTATGGTTGTAATTAGCATAAGTCTTAGTCATAATTTAAGTTGGAAGGCATTGGTAAATTGTACGCTAGCGTATCTGTGAGATGTGAAATAGTCATATTCTTACCCAATCTATGGTTGTATTTAGCATAAGTCTTAGTCATAATTTAAGTTGGAAGGCATTGGTAAATTGTACGCTAGCGTATCTGTGAGATGTGAAATAGTCATATTCTTACCCAATCTATGGTTGTAATTAGCATAAGTCTTAGTCATAATTTAAGTTGGAAGGCATTGGTAAATTGTACGCTAGCGTATCTGTGAGATGTGAAATAGTCATATTCTTACCCAATCTATGGTTGTATTTAGCATAAGTCTTAGTCATAATATAAGTTGGAAGGCATTGGTAAATTGTACGCTAGCGTATCTGTGAGATGTGAAATAGTCATATTCTTACCCAATCTATGGTTGTAATTAGCATAAGTCTTAGTCATAATTTAAGTTGGAAGGCATTGGTAAATTGTACGCTAGCGTATCTGTGAGATGTGAAATAGTCATATTCTTACCCAATCTATGGTTGTAATTAGCATAAGTCTTAGTCATAATTTAAGTTGGAAGGCATTGGTAAATTGTACGCTAGCGTATCTGTGAGATGTGAAATAGTCATATTCTTACCCAATCTATGGTTGTATTTAGCATAAGTCTTAGTCATAATTTAAGTTGGAAGGCATTGGTAAATTGTACGCTAGCGTATCTGTGAGATGTGAAATAGTCATATTCTTACCCAATCTATGGTTGTATTTAGCATAAGTCTTAGTCATAATTTAAGTTGGAAGGCATTGGTAAATTGTACGCTAGCGTATCTGTGAGATGTGAAATAGTCATATTCTTACCCAATCTATGGTTGTAATTAGCATAAGTCTTAGTCATAATTTAAGTTGGAAGGCATTGGTAAATTGTACGCTAGCGTATCTGTGAGATGTGAAATAGTCATATTCTTACCCAATCTATGGTTGTATTTAGCATAAGTCTTAGTCATAATATAAGTTGGAAGGCATTGGTAAATTGTACGCTAGCGTATCTGTGAGATGTGAAATAGTCATATTCTTACCCAATCTATGGTTGTATTTAGCATAAGCCTTAGTCATAATTTAAGTTGGAAGGCATTGGTAAATTGTACGCTAGCGTATCTGTGAGATGTGAAATAGTCATATTCTTACCCAATCTATGGTTGTATTTAGCATAAGTCTTAGTCATAATTTAAGTTGGAAGGCATTGGTAAATTGTACGCTAGCGTATCTGTGAGATGTGAAATAGTCATATTCTTATCCAATCTATGGTTGTATTTAGCATAAGTCTTAGTCATAATATAAGTTGGAAGGCATTGGTAAATTGTACGCTAGCGTATCTGTGAGATGTGAAATAGTCATATTCTTACCCAATCTATGGTTGTATTTAGCATAAGTCTTAGTCATAATTTAAGTTGGAAGGCATTGGTAAATTGTACGCTAGCGTATCTGTGAGATGTGAAATAGTCATATTCTTACCCAATCTATGGTTGTATCTAGCATAAGTCTTAGTCATAATATAAGTTGGAAGGCATTGGTAAATTGTACGCTAGCGTATCTGTGAGATGTGAAATAGTCATATTCTTACCCAATCTATGGTTGTATTTAGCATAAGTCTTAGTCATAATTTAAGTTGGAAGGCATTGGTAAATTGTACGCTAGCGTATCTGTGAGATGTGAAATAGTCATATTCTTACCCAATCTATGGTTGTATTTAGCATAAGTCTTAGTCATAATATAAGTTGGAAGGCATTGGTAAATTGTACGCTAGCGTATCTGTGAGATGTGAAATAGTCATATTCTTACCCAATCTATGGTTGTATTTAGCATAAGTCTTAGTCATAATTTAAGTTGGAAGGCATTGGTAAATTGTACGCTAGCGTATCTGTGAGATGTGAAATAGTCATATTCTTATCCAATCTATGGTTGTATTTAGCATAAGTCTTAGTCATAATTTAAGTTGGAAGGCATTGGTAAATTGTACGCTAGCGTATCTGTGAGATGTGAAATAGTCATATTCTTACCCAATCTATGGTTGTATTTAGCATAAGTCTTAGTCATAATTTAAGTTGGAAGGCATTGGTAAATTGTACGCTAGCGTATCTGTGAGATGTGAAATAGTCATATTCTTACCCAATCTATGGTTATATTTAGCATAAGTCTTAGTCATAATTTAAGTTGGAAGGCATTGGTAAATTGTACGCTAGCGTATCTGTGAGATGTGAAATAGTCATATTCTTATCCAATCTATGGTTGTATTTAGCATAAGTCTTAGTCATAATTTAAGTTGGAAGGCATTGGTAAATTGTACGCTAGCGTATCTGTGAGATGTGAAATAGTCATATTCTTACCCAATCTATGGTTGTAATTAGCATAAGTCTTAGTCATAATTTAAGTTGGAAGGCATTGGTAAATTGTACGCTAGCGTATCTGTGAGATGTGAAATAGTCATATTCTTATCCAATCTATGGTTGTATTTAGCATAAGTCTTAGTCATAATTTAAGTTGGAAGGCATTGGTAAATTGTACGCTAGCGTATCTGTGAGATGTGAAATAGTCATATTCTTATCCAATCTATGGTTGTATTTAGCATAAGTCTTAGTTATAATTTAAGTTGGAAGGCATTGGTAAATTGTACGCTAGCGTATCTGTGAGATGTGAAATAGTCATATTCTTATCCAATCTATGGTTGTATTTAGCATAAGTCTTAGTCATAATTTAAGTTGGAAGGCATTGGTAAATTGTACGCTAGCGTATCTGTGAGATGTGAAATAGTCATATTCTTACCCAATCTATGGTTGTATTTAGCATAAGTCTTAGTCATAATTTAAGTTGGAAGGCATTGGTAAATTGTACGCTAGCGTATCTGTGAGATGTGAAATAGTCATATTCTTACCCAATCTATGGTTATATTTAGCATAAGTCTTAGTCATAATTTAAGTTGGAAGGCATTGGTAAATTGTACGCTAGCGTATCTGTGAGATGTGAAATAGTCATATTCTTACCCAATCTATGGTTGTATTTAGCATAAGTCTTAGTCATAATTTAAGTTGGAAGGCATTGGTAAATTGTACGCTAGCGTATCTGTGAGATGTGAAATAGTCATATTCTTATCCAATCTATGGTTGTATTTAGCATAAGTCTTAGTCATAATTTAAGTTGGAAGGCATTGGTAAATTGTACGCTAGCGTATCTGTGAGATGTGAAATAGTCATATTCTTATCCAATCTATGGTTGTAATTAGCATAAGTCTTAGTCATAATTTAAGTTGGAAGGCATTGGTAAATTGTACGCTAGCGTATCTGTGAGATGTGAAATAGTCATATTCTTACCCAATCTATGGTTGTATTTAGCATAAGTCTTAGTCATAATTTAAGTTAGAAGGCATTGGTAAATTGTACGCTAGCGTATCTGTGAGATGTGAAATAGTCATATTCTTATCCAATCTATGGTTGTAATTAGCATAAGTCTTAGTCATAATTTAAGTTGGAAGGCATTGGTAAATTGTACGCTAGCGTATCTGTGAGATGTGAAATAGTCATATTCTTACCCAATCTATGGTTGTATTTAGCATAAGTCTTAGTCATAATTTAAGTTGGAAGGCATTGGTAAATTGTACGCTAGCGTATCTGTGAGATGTGAAATAGTCATATTCTTATCCAATCTATGTTGTATTTAGCATAAGTCTTAGTCATAATTTAAGTTGGAAGGCATTGGTAAATTGTCCGCTAGCGTATCTGTGAGATGTGAAATAGTCATATTCTTACAAATCTATGGTTGTATTTAGCATAAGTCTTAGTCATAATTTAAGTTTAAAGGCATTGGTAAATTGTACGCTAGCGTATCTGTGAGATGTGAAATAGTCATATTCTTATCCAATCTATGGTTGTAATTAGCATAAGTCTTAGTCATAATTTAAGTTGGAAGGCATTGGTAAATTGTACGCTAGCGTATCTGTGAGATGTGAAATAGTCATATTCTTATCCAATCTATGGTTGTATTTAGCATAAGTCTTAGTCATAATTTAAGTTGGAAGGCATTGGTAAATTGTACGCTAGCGTATCTGTGAGATGTGAAATAGTCATATTCTTATCCAATCTATGGTTGTAATTAGCATAAGTCTTAGTCATAATTTAAGTTGGAAGGCATTGGTAAATTGTACGCTAGCGTATGTGTGAGATGTGAAATAGTCATATTCTTATCCAATCTATGGTTGTATTTAGCATAAGTCTTAGTCATAATTTAAGTTGGAAGGCATTGGTAAATTGTACGCTAGCGTATCTGTGAGATGTGAAATAGTCATATTCTTATCCAATCTATGGTTGTATTTAGCATAAGTCTTAGTCATAATTTAAGTTGGAAGGCATTGGTAAATTGTACGCTAGCGTATCTGTGAGATGTGAAATAGTCATATTCTTACCCAATCTATGGTTGTATTTAGCATAAGTCTTAGTCATAATATAAGTTGGAAGGCATTGGTAAATTGTACGCTAGCGTATCTGTGAGATGTGAAATAGTCATATTCTTATCCAATCTATGGTTGTAATTAGCATAAGTCTTAGTCATAATTTAAGTTGGAAGGCATTGGTAAATTGTACGCTAGCGTATCTGTGAGATGTGAAATAGTCATATTCTTATCCAATCTATGGTTGTAATTAGCATAAGTCTTAGTCATAATTTAAGTTGGAAGGCATTGGTAAATTGTACGCTAGCGTATCTGTGAGATGTGAAATAGTCATATTCTTATCCAATCTATGGTTGTAATTAGCATAAGTCTTAGTCATAATTTAAGTTGGAAGGCATTGGTAAATTGTACGCTAGCGTATCTGTGAGATGTGAAATAGTCATATTCTTATCCAATCTATGGTTGTAATTAGCATAAGTCTTAGTCATAATTTAAGTTGGAATGCATTGGTAAATTGTACGCTAGCGTATCTGTGAGATGTGAAATAGTCATATTCTTATCCAATCTATGGTTGTAATTAGCATAAGTCTTAGTCATAATTTAAGTTGGAAGGCATTGGTAAATTGTACGCTAGCGTATCTGTGAGATGTGAAATAGTCATATTCTTACCCAATCTATGGTTGTATTTAGCATAAGTCTTAGTCATAATTTAAGTTGGAAGGCATTGGTAAATTGTACGCTAGCGTATCTGTGAGATGTGAAATAGTCATATTCTTACCCAATCTATGGTTGTATTTAGCATAAGTCTTAGTCATAATTTAAGTTGGAAGGCATTGGTAAATTGTACGCTAGCGTATCT
Source organism: Prosapia bicincta (assembly GCA_036971475.1). Lineage (NCBI taxonomy): Eukaryota > Metazoa > Arthropoda > Insecta > Hemiptera > Cercopidae > Prosapia > Prosapia bicincta. Next base: position 43,369,443 of record JBAIZL010000002.1, read on the forward strand.
GTGAGATGTGAAATAGTCATATTCTTATCCAATCTATGGTTGTAATTAGCATAAGTCTTAGTCATAATTTAAGTTGGAAGGCATTGGTAAATTGTACGCTAGCGTATCTGTGAGATGTGAAATAGTCATATTCTTACCCAATCTATGGTTGTATTTAGCATAAGTCTTAGTCATAATTTAAGTTGGAAGGCATTGGTAAATTGTACGCTAGCGTATCTGTGAGATGTGAAATAGTCATATTCTTATCCAATCTATGGTTGTATTTAGCATAAGTCTTAGTCATAATTTAAGTTGGAAGGCATTGGTAAATTGTACGCTAGCGTATCTGTGAGATGTGAAATAGTCATATTCTTATCCAATCTATGGTTGTAATTAGCATAAGTCTTAGTCATAATTTAAGTTGGAAGGCATTGGTAAATTGTACGCTAGCGTATCTGTGAGATGTGAAATAGTCATATTCTTATCCAATCTATCTTTGTAATTAGCATAAATCTTAAAACTGTGTTTGTTAGTCTTAAGTAATACGCAGTTTTTCTCTATAGTGACATTATATCGTTATATAGGTTTCTTCATATTAAATAATGAAAAAAAATTAGTTACAGTAAAATGATAACATGATTTCATACAACACTGTCTTTATGCTTTAGAATATCTATTTTGACATGGTTAAATTCAGCTTTCTAACGTAGGTTTTGATACTTTATATTGTACATTATTAAGTTAAAGTTTTATTATTCAGTATTTTTATCAGTTAATAAAAATATATTAATCTAAATTTCAATATGAAGTTTTAATGAATTAAATACAGTATAATGATTGTAATTTATATATTTGTATTCCAATTTTTGTAATGAGGAACCAGCTTCATTTGAATTCGTTAAATCAAATTTGTATACAGTAAATATTTCAACTTCTATATCTTATGATTGTAATAAAGAGCTTTGGAAAGAGGTCATAGACATTGTATGTTGTCGCAGTGCCTCAGCGTAAAGACGGTGGAAGCAGGAGAACCATTGAGAGTTTACTATGTTCAAAATCAAATAATCTACAATACTTGTTTGCATTTATACATGTCTTTAATGTAAGGATGTCATGAATGAGCGAAATTTTACCTTGAACAGTTTCAACAGGACTCTATTTTCTCATATGGCGGCGAAAAACTGTCCATGATGCGATCTTGGTATGATTTGATGACGTGCAAGTCCCCTCTCCCAAGTTTCAGAGCCTTAGTAGTTGGGAGATATGATTTTATGGAAGACTAAAGCAGTGTTTGGTATTTTACGCATATGACCGCTCGTATTTCGTACTTTCATAACTGTAGTCAAAATTTCGAGGCCTTCTACCCCTGATTTTTTTCAGTTGAATACAACCCTGCTTATAAGTTCTTGAAGTTTATGGTAACATAAAATGGTGGTACGGAATCTGGTAATACCAACGTACTGTAAACAGTACTGACACAGTTGTAAGATATGATTTTACTTATATAGTTGTAAACACACAAAAGTAAAAGGCAGCTAAATCGGTTAGACCCGGTTACAAACATGTTATATATGACCTCCGTTCAATTTTAGGCAACACTTATACCGTTCTTGAAGGTTTTACTTCGTTTTGGCGGAGAGAAGTTGTTTCATGCTCGTTATAAACATGGCTATTTTTTCCTGTAGTTAGAAAATTGTGATGTTGGTCATGACACGAAATCATACCTTTCATCATTCCCCACACGTAGCCATCGGGAGGTGCAAAATCGGGGGAGTGGGCTGGGTAAGGAAAGATTGATCAAGTGGTTGCCAAAGGTTTCTTGAAGTAAAGCAATGTCGTCTAAGGCAGTCGTGAATTAATAGAAAATATCATTTGAAGTTATTGATTTAAGAGTAACACTAAATGAAGAGTAAAACAGCTGTTATTAGAAGTCATATATTATAGAATTGAAAACATTCAATATTAAAATGTTAAGTTATTACAGGTGAGAAGAGAAGTATGTTAAACATAACAAAGTTTGCACGTTTCGTCTTCTTCCAAAGCTCTCTTTATACTTCAATAATAAATATGTTGAGGTTCTTACTAAACAACAGTGAAACACTGTCTTACGCTAAGTTTAATTGACCAACTTGCACACATATCAATCGACCAACAATTACGTTGATTCCAGATAACCAAAAGTCTTTGCGGGAATTGACCAATCACATTGCATGGACTTGGTAGTGCTGTTAAACCCAATTCACTTAGATGGCCTGTAAGCCACCCCTAAGCGAGTGTTAGGGGTGAGTTTCGAGGGTCACGGGGGATAGATGCCATAGAGTCCTAGCCTAACTCATCCTTAAGTGTTGTATGTGTTTGGAGTGTATGCTGGATATATGGGGGGTGGGTCAGGGGGATGGGGTAGTTTATAATAATAATATACGAAAGCATCAAAAAATGATCGGTTGGATCAAATGACCAACGTTTCAATTAAACAACAGTGAAACACTGTCTTACGCTAAGTTTAACTGACCGACCTGCACACATATCAATCGACCAACAATTACGTTGATTCCAGATAACCAACAGTCTTTGCGGAAATTGACCAATCACATTGCATGGGTTCGGTAGTGCTGTCAAACCCAAGTCACTTAGATGACCTGTAACCTGCCCCTAAGTGTGTTGTGTATTAGGGGTGTGTTTTGTGGGTCACGGGGGATAGATGTCATAGAGTCCTAATCTAACTCACCCTTAAGTTTGTGTTGTGTTTGGAGTGTATGTTGGGTAAATGTGGGGTGGGTCCGGGAGGTGGGGTGGTTAATAATAATATATAAAAGCATCAAAAAATGATCAGTTAGATCAAATGACCAACGTCGTTGTTTTTCAACGTTATCACCATCCAACTACGGGAATTTGCAAAATAATCGAATGTCGGAATTCGTCAGTACTAAGGATTAAGTTTAATTCTCCTTGGAAAACAAAAATAAATATACTCTCCGAGATCTGAATATATCGAATATTTCAGAAGAAATAGAGGAGATAGTCTATAAACTCAATGAAAGACTTCACCTCCATCTGAACACACAGGATATTCAGCGGACTGTGAGGAGACTGAATAGAGCTAAATCATCAGGTTAGAGTAGTGTGGAGTGATTAGTGAAGATGAAAACCTAAGTGGCAATGGCGAATTGTTAGCTATTACATGTGCCTGTAGGAATTATTCAAAGAACATAATTGATGGTCTAATAAAGTCAGTTTTAATATAAAGCATTGAATAAAAATGTTAACAATTCAAATTTAAACGTCCAAGATTTCATGAAAAAGAGAAATATGAACCTAGAAAACAGATTATCCCTTTAGGAACAGTTTTTCTAATACATAATTTACTTTTAGAAATGTTTTTATTGCACGTGTAGGACTTACAAATAACTAAATACGTATTTAGGTAACCATACTTTATCACAACTATTAATAAAAGTTTAAAAACTTGGGGGAAATTTCAACTATATTAACAATAATGTTTGAAAAGAAAATATATTTTACCGTACGTTTGGAAAAGCTTAGCATGGCTTACCAGCGGTAAAGAATAGAAGGTCAAAAGTATGAAGGAAATCGCAAGTTAATTAAGAGAATAAAGTTTGCTTGAACCATTTTAGCATTGAAAAACGAAAAAATTAAGCGTTTATTTTAAAAACGCATATAATGTTAGTTACAGCATAGGTATAATGAGAACATTATACAAAGATAAATATTTTTAAACAGTAAAATTGTTACTAATTACTAGCCTACTAACCAGACTAGTTTCGGCCATCATCAGTGATGGACAATGATGGAGGTCCACTGATACATTCATAGTGCATGCCTACCATTGATGATGGCTATATGAACTCGGAAACTAGTAACTACTGATATTATTAGTGTATTTTTTTAATATTTATCTTTGGTATTTCGTTGGTAAATATTTTTACCGAACATTCCGTGATAAAACCTATAATGGATTAAACGATCATGCCTTAACTTCTATGGTTTCGCTGTATAAAATTTACTTCCAAACGATACAGAATGCATGTACGAAAGAGGAGGGGATGCTGGTGATCATTCACTGACCCCGCGTCCGCAACCTCTTTCCCGGAAACTTGCAAACAATAGGGCTACATCCTGAACTGTGCGTTATCAAGGCCAATTTATTATTGGTAACAGAAGCCGAAATAATCCAGTTCAGTGCCGTGTTAGTCGAGTGTATGAACATGTGCGCTGTTGTAGTTTATTGAGGAGACAGGGATCAAAATGAGAATAAATACATATTTGCCTACTATGGTGCAAGCAATTACGGTCCTCACAGTCTTGAAGATGCTGACTAACGGTAAGCAGAATACTACATTTATAGCTTCTATTTATCCAACTTAAAGTGAAAAGTTTATCTTTATAAATTTATAAATTATTTTGTGAATTTAAATAAATGTATTGGAAAATAACGATCACATTTTTAAAAGTATAAATGTTCCCCTAGGAGTAGCCTAATACATAACTTTTTATACGTTTCTAGAAACTAATATCAGTACCAAAAGTGGTATATTTTAAATTTTAAGAGCTAAAAAAGGGCATCTTAAGGGCTTTCGTTTTAATCTTTGAGGTCAATCAATGAATGCCAGTCAAACTCTGACAGAAAATAGTGTATTAACTCGAGTAGTATGTGTACTTTAAATGTTCTTGGTTTCTCATAACACCGGAGTAAGTTTGGCTAGGGCTGTTTGTCTTAGAAAGTTCCCACACGGATTAGAATTATAATATGAGAGTGAAAGGTAAAACAAACCACTTTTATAACAATTCTTTGACGTGCGTTTTGGATGTAATTTAACCCTTCATATTTTCACATTTTATTAAAATTGATTAAATATTACTTAACGAAGCGCCAGTGTCCGTGTACAAAGTGCAAGGTGGGACAAATAGTATTGTATGCGGCACAACGTAATCATGTTAATAGAGAACGTTGGACAAATATGTATACAAAATAAGTAAAATAATGACAGAGATAGTTTTATAAGGAAAATGTCAAAATAGTATTTATTAAAAGACTAGGGAGTAAAAAATAATAAACTACAAAGAAATATTTTCTATAAATAATAAAGTTCAATATGAGCTACTATGTGAGGTTTAAATGAAGGTACCAATCTATAGTAAATAATACCTGACTTCTATGGTTCTCTCCAATATCAATTCGATTGCTTTCACATGTTTTCCGTTTTTTTGTGTGTACACTATAAAATGTATTCTGGAAAAAAACACTTAAATACATCGAGATTAAATTATGATAATAAATATCTTTATTCTAGTCAGACATGCTTCTGAACTTGAGTTGCCATTATCACTGACAATTACACATTAGTGATGTAATATTTTACGCCCAATTATCACTGATATGGCAACTGATCTGCCGTTTACTAACGATGATACATTGTGAGATATGATTCGCAATATATGTATGTCCTTTTCTAGAATATCGTGGGTTTGGCTCAAAACCATATTATAAATATATTTAACTACAGTAATGTAGTTAATTTACGAATGTATTGCTAACATAGTATTAAAAAATTGTAATTTGATATTACAAAAACATTCAATTGCGAAACAGAACAGTAAATCTTAATGTGGGTTGAATGTAAAATAATTTCAATACAGTAAACAATAATATGCTGTTCATTGAACAGATATTTCTCGTTACTAATTGATTCTCTTACGTTTATAAAACCATATCATTTTATAGCATTGAAAACTCTTAAGAATTTGGAACGACTGTGGCGACATTTTTCATTTTAAATAGATAAACTACTTGATCACATAAATGTTTTTTTAAAATCCTAATGTACGTTTCTACTGCAAAACCATAGCCTTCATATATTGTAAAGCATCTTATGGTGATATTATTTCAGGAATAACTATTCAAGTTAATCTTGTGGAGTGGTTATTATTGTAATTTCCTCTAAAGATGATTGGCTATTAGGTTTTATTTATTTAAAATACAGTCCATGTTTCAACTAAAACAAAAACTAAATAATAACAATATACATTCGAATGATTTTATAACTAATTACAGTACGAATGTAATTTTGTTTTTAATAAAAGCAGTTAGTTTTACCACTTACTCATTACATGTACAAAAACAATCTTAACTTAAATATTACGAGCAAGCTTTCGTCTTCCATTTGCAAGCGTAGTACTGGGGAGCTGTTATGCGAGAAAGTTTATTGTTTATATGTTCTAGCAACAATGTTCTATTTATATTTTCACATATGGTTATATTATTAGCTTGTCTATTAGGCTGGATAATGTATTACTTTGTATTAATTTCATTTGGTTTATAAACTTTAAAATAATGCAATCAAGTAACAAGTCCAAATTATATATTTAAAAAAGTACGTTGTAAATGAATAAATTACTCCTTCGAAACTTATAATCTTAATAAAATTCAGAAAATAATGGCGATTCAATTTAGTTAAATTTACATACATTCTACAAGTCGTTAACTTATTAAGTTTTAAAATAAAAAAAAGTTTCGTCGATCCCTATGGAGAACAAAATCTACGTCGTTGTAAATGACTTCACTAAATTGACAAACCTAACCCTAACAGTAGACAATTGCAGCGAAAATAGTAAGCATTGTTGTTAGAACACGTGACAATAGATGTTTTGGAATACATTGAGTATTCAAGTTCTCTAGTATTATACTAGGACATTGAAGATCAGAGCTTCCGAGACTTTGCTCTTTATATCTAACCCAAACTACTCATTTATATTTTGAAACCTCTTCATTATGAGTGAATAATTCTTTTGTTTACTATAAAACAACCACAGTTGTTGTTTAATTAAAGTCGCTTTAATACAGAAATAAATGCACAGATCAAGAACGATATTAAAATAATAAATGTAAATTATTACAATGCCTCTATTTACACCATCAAACGGGTTCAAGAGAGGCAGGGAATATTTTTCTCACTCAGGCAAAACGGTAGGAACGTAATGAAGCACTAAGCTTCAAACTTTCATTAGTAACCTAGGCACTCATTTCGTATGAGAAGTGGTGGGAGATGGAGTAACAACTTTAAGAAAATCTTCCAGCCAAATATTCCACTCACAAATCACTATACCACTTAGTCAATAACAAAGTCAAACCAATATCACAATCAATCTGTTAATTATGTAAATACAATTTATAACGGCAACTATTATTATTTTTATAAATATAATTACACATAAATCAAGATAATTTAATGCGTATGTACTTATTTAGTGTAACATAATTAGCATTTTACCATTATATACGATACATATAAAGCAAATCAAAAGATTGTACCACGTGAGTAATGGAAATGTCAATACATTCCAATGTATTACCAGAGTAGATGAAACAATACTTTATTTACCTACAAACACTTTATACACTGTAGACCCTCCATGATAAATGAAGGGAAATACCATACTATTCTAACTGTGAGGGTAAAGGACGCTACCATGCTAACTGTGAAAGTGAACGACCCATTAAGCTAAAGGAGATGGTATAGGCCCTACCTTTCTAACTGTAAAGGTGTAGACCCTTCCATGATAATTGAAGGGAAATACCATAATATTCTAACTGTGAGGGTAAAGGACGCTACCATGCTAACTGTGAAAGTGAATGACCCATTATGCTAAAGGAGATGGTATAGGCCCTACCTTTCTAACTGTAAAGGTGTAGACCCTTCCATGATAATTGAAGGGAAATGCCATAATATTCTAACTGTGAGGGTAAAGGACGCTACCATGCTAACTGTGAAAGTGAATGACCCATTATGCTAAAGGAAATGGTATAGGCCCTACCTTTCTAACTGTAAAGGTGTAGACCCTTCCATGATAATTGAAGGGAAATGCCATAATATTCTAACTGTGAGGGTAAAGGACGCTACCATGCTAACTGTGAAAGTGAATGACCCATTATGCTAAAGGAGATGGTATAGGCCCTACCTTTCTAACTGTAAAGGTGTAGACCCTTCCATGATAATTGAAGGGAAATACCATAATATTCTAACTGTGAGGGTAAAGGACGCTACCATGCTAACTGTGAAAGTGAATGACCCATTATGCTAAAGGAGATGGTATAGGCCCTACCTTTCTAACTGTAAAGGTGTAGACCCTTCCATGATAATTGAAGGGAAATGCCATAATATTCTAACTGTGAGGGTAAAGGACGCTACCATGCTAACTGTGAAAGTGAATGACCCATTATGCTAAAGGAAATGGTATAGGCCCTACCTTTCTAACTGTAAAGGTGTAGACCCTCCATGATAATTGAAGGGAAATACCACACTATTCTAACTGTGAGGGTAAAGGACGCTACCATGCTAACTGTGAAAGTGAATGACCCTTTATGCTAAAGGAAATGGTATAGGCCCTACCTTTCTAACTGTAAAGGTGTAGACCCTTCCATGATAATTGAAGGGAAATGCCATAATATTCTAACTGTGAGGGTAAAGGACGCTACCATGCTAACTGTGAAAGTGAATGACCCATTATGCTAAAGGAGATGGTATAGGCCCTACCTTTCTAACTGTAAAGGTGTAGACCCTTCCATGATAATTGAAGGGAAATACCATAATATTCTAACTGTGAGGGTAAAGGACGCTACCATGCTAACTGTGAAAGTGAATGACCCATTATGCTAAAGGAGATGGTATAGGCCCTACCTTTCTAACTGTAAAGGTGTAGACCCTTCCATGATAATTGAAGGGAAATGCCATAATATTCTAACTGTGAGGGTAAAGGACGCTACCATGCTAACTGTGAAAGTGAATGACCCATTATGCTAAAGGAAATGGTATAGGCCCTACCTTTCTAACTGTAAAGGTGTAGACCCTCCATGATAATTGAAGGGAAATACCACACTATTCTAACTGTGAGGGTAAAGGACGCTACCATGCTAACTGTGAAAGTGAATGACCCATTATGCTAAAGGAGATGGTATAGGCCCTACCTTTCTAACTGTAAAGGTGTAGACCCTTCCATGATAATTGAAGGGAAATACCATAATATTCTAACTGTGAGGGTAAAGGACGCTACCATGCTAACTGTGAAAGTGAATGACCCATTATGCTAAAGGAGATGGTATAGGCCCTACCTTTCTAACTGTAAAGGTGTAGACCCTTCCATGATAATTGAAGGGAAATGCCATAATATTCTAACTGTGAGGGTAAAGGACGCTACCATGCTAACTGTGAAAGTGAATGACCCATTATGCTAAAGGAAATGGTATAGGCCCTACCTTTCTAACTGTAAAGGTGTAGACCCTCCATGATAATTGAAGGGAAATACCACACTATTCTAACTGTGAGGGTAAAGGACGCTACCATGCTAACTGTGAAAGTGAATGACCCATTATGCTAAAGGAGATGGTATAGGCCCTTCCTTTCTAACTGTAAAGGTGTAGACCCTTCCATGATAATTGAAGGGAAATACCATAATATTCTAACTGTGAGGGTAAAGGACGCTACCATGCTAACTGTGAAAGTGAATGACCCATTATGCTAAAGGAGATGGTATAGGCCCTACCTTTCTAACTGTAAAGGTGTAGACCCTCCATGATAATTGAAGGGAAATACCACACTATTCTAACTGTGAGGGTAAAGGACGCTACCATGCTAACTGTGAAAGTGAATGACCCATTATGCTAAAGGAGATGGTATAGGCCCTACCTTTCTAACTGTGAAGGTGTAGACCCTCCATGATAAATGAAGGGAAATACCACACTATTCTAACTGTGAGGGTAAAGGACGCTACCATGCTAACTGTGAAAGTGAATGACCCATTATGCTAAAGGAGATGGTATAGGCCCTACCTTTCTAACTGTAAAGGTGTAGACCCTCCATGATAATTGAAGGGAAATACCACACTATTCTAACTGTGAGGGTAAAGGATGCTACCATGCTAACTGTGAAAGTGAATGACCCATTATGCTAAAGGAGATGGTATAGGCCCTACCTTTCTAACTGTAAAGGTGTAGACCCTTCCATGATAATTGAAGGGAAATACCATAATATTCTAACTGTAAGGGTAAAGGACGCTACCATGCTAACTGTGAAAGTGAATGACCCATTATGCTAAAGGAGATGGTATAGGCCCTACCTTTCTAACTGTAAAGGTGTAGACCCTTCCATGATAATTGAAGGGAAATACCATAATATTCTAACTGTGAGGGTAAAGGACGCTACCATGCTAACTGTGAAAGTGAATGACCCATTATGCTAAAGGAGATGGTATAGGCCCTACCTTTCTAACTGTAAAGGTGTAGACCCTTCCATGATAATTGAAGGGAAATACCATAATATTCTAACTGTGAGGGTAAAGGACGCTACCATGCTAACTGTGAAAGTGAATGACCCATTATGCTAAAGGAGATGGTATAGGCCCTACCTTTCTAACTGTAAAGGTGTAGACCCTTCCATGATAATTGAAGGGAAATACCATAATATTTTAACTGTGAGGGTAAAGGACGCTACCATGCTAACTGTGAAAGTGAATGACCCATTATGCTAAAGGAGATGGTATAGGCCCTACCTTTCTAACTGTAAAGGTGTAGATCCTTCCATGATAATTGAAGGGAAATACCATACTATTCTAACTGTGAGGGTAAAGGACGCTACCATGCTAACTGTGAAAGTGAATGACTCATTATGCTAAAGGAGATGGTATAGGCCCTACCTTTCTAACCGTAAAGGTGTAGACCCTTTCATGATAATTGAAGGGAAATACCATAATATTCTAACTGTAAGGGTATAGGACGCTAACATGCTAACTGTCATAGTGAAGGATCCACTATGCTAAGTGTGATGGTATAGGCCCTACCTTTCTAACTGTAAAGGTGTAGACCCTTCCATGATAATTGAAGGGAAATACCATAATATTCTAACTGTGAGGGTAAAGGACGCTACCATGCTAACTGTGAAAGTGAATGACCCATTATGCTAAAGGAGATGGTATAGGCCCTACCTTTCTAACTGTAAAGGTGTAGACCCTTCCATGATAAATGAAGGGAAATACCACACTATTCTAACTGTGAGGGTAAAGGACGCTACCATGCTAACTGTGAAAGTGAATGACCTATTATGCTAAAGGAGATGGTATAGGCCCTACCTTTCTAACTGTGAAGGTGTAGACCCTCCATGATAATTGAAGGGAAATACCACACTATTCTAACTGTGAGGGTAAAGGATGCTACCATGCTAACTGTGAAACTGAATGACCCATTATGCTAAAGGAGATGGTATAGGCCCTACCTTTCTAACTGTAAAGGTGTAGACCCTTCCATGATAATTGAAGGGAAATACCATAATATTCTAACTGTGAGGGTAAAGGACGCTACCATGCTAACTGTGAAAGTGAATGACCCATTATGCTAAAGGAGGTGGTATAGGCCCTACCTTTCTAACTGTAAAGGTGTAGACCCTTCCATGATAATTGAAGGGAAATGCCATAATATTCTAACTGTGAGGGTAAAGGACGCTACCATGCTAACTGTGAAAGTGAATGACCCATTATGCTAAAGGAAATGGTATAGGCCCTACCTTTCTAACTGTAAAGGTGTAGACCCTCCATGATAATTGAAGGGAAATACCACACTATTCTAACTGTGAGGGTAAAGGACGCTACCATGCTAACTGTGAAAGTGAATGACCCATTATGCTAAAGGAGATGGTATAGGCCCTACCTTTCTAACTGTAAAGGTGTAGATCCTTCCATGATAATTGAAGGGAAATACCATACTATTCTAACTGTGAGGGTAAAGGACGCTACCATGCTAACTGTGAAAGTGAATGACTCATTATGCTAAAGGAGATGGTATAGGCCCTACCTTTCTAACCGTAAAGGTGTAGACCCTTTCATGATAATTGAAGGGAAATACCATAATATTCTAACTGTAAGGGTATAGGACGCTAACATGCTAACTGTCATAGTGAAGGATCCACTATGCTAAGTGTGATGGTATAGGCCCTACCTTTCTAACTGTAAAGGTGTAGACCCTTCCATGATAATTGAAGGGAAATACCATAATATTCTAACTGTGAGGGTAAAGGACGCTACCATGCTAACTGTGAAAGTGAATGACCCATTATGCTAAAGGAGATGGTATAGGCCCTACCTTTCTAACTGTAAAGGTGTAGACCCTTCCATGATAAATGAAGGGAAATACCACACTATTCTAACTGTGAGGGTAAAGGACGCTACCATGCTAACTGTGAAAGTGAATGACCTATTATGCTAAAGGAGATGGTATAGGCCCTACCTTTCTAACTGTAAAGGTGTAGACCCTCCATGATAATTGAAGGGAAATACCACACTATTCTAACTGTGAGGGTAAAGGACGCTACCATGCTAACTGTGAAAGTGAATGACCCATTATGCTAAAGGAGATGGTATAGGCCCTACCTTTCTAACTGTAAAGGTGTAGACCCTTCCATGATAATTGAAGGGAAATACCATAATATTCTAACTGTGAGGGTAAAGGACGCTACCATGCTAACTGTGAAAGTGAATGACCCATTATGCTAAAGGAGATGGTATAGGCCCTACCTTTCTAACTGTAAAGGTGTAGACCCTCCATGATAATTGAAGGGAAATACCACACTATTCTAACTGTGAGGGTAAAGGACGCTACCATGCTAACTGTGAAAGTGAATGACCCATTATGCTAAAGGAGATGGTATAGGCCCTACCTTTCTAACTGTGAAGGTGTAGACCCTCCATGATAAATGAAGGGAAATACCACACTATTCTAACTGTGAGGGTAAAGGACGCTACCATGCTAACTGTGAAAGTGAATGACCCATTATGCTAAAGGAGATGGTATAGGCCCTACCTTTCTAACTGTAAAGGTGTAGACCCTCCATGATAATTGAAGGGAAATACCACACTATTCTAACTGTGAGGGTAAAGGATGCTACCATGCTAACTGTGAAAGTGAATGACCCATTATGCTAAAGGAGATGGTATAGGCCCTACCTTTCTAACTGTAAAGGTGTAGACCCTTCCATGATAATTGAAGGGAAATACCATAATATTCTAACTGTAAGGGTAAAGGACGCTACCATGCTAACTGTGAAAGTGAATGACCCATTATGCTAAAAGAGATGGTATAGGCCCTACCTTTCTAACTGTAAAGGTGTAGACCCTTCCATGATAATTGAAGGGAAATACCATAATATTCTAACTGTGAGGGTAAAGGACGCTACCATGCTAACTGTGAAAGTGAATGACCCATTATGCTAAAGGAGATGGTATAGGCCCTACCTTTCTAACTGTAAAGGTGTAGACCCTTCCATGATAATTGAAGGGAAATACCATAATATTCTAACTGTGAGGGTAAAGGACGCTACCATGCTAACTGTGAAAGTGAATGACCCATTATGCTAAAGGAGGTGGTATAGGCCCTACCTTTCTAACTGTAAAGGTGTAGACCCTTCCATGATAATTGAAGGGAAATACCATAATATTTTAACTGTGAGGGTAAAGGACGCTACCATGCTAACTGTGAAAGTGAATGACCCATTATGCTAAAGGAGATGGTATAGGCCCTACCTTTCTAACTGTAATGGTGTAGATCCTTCCATGATAATTGAAGGGAAATACCATACTATTCTAACTGTGAGGGTAAAGGACGCTACCATGCTAACTGTGAAAGTGAATGACTCATTATGCTAAAGGAGATGGTATAGGCCCTACCTTTCTAACCGTAAAGGTGTAGACCCTTTCATGATAATTGAAGGGAAATACCATAATATTCTAACTGTAAGGGTATAGGACGCTAACATGCTAACTGTCATAGTGAAGGATCCACTATGCTAAGTGTGATGGTATAGGCCCTACCTTTCTAACTGTAAAGGTGTAGACCCTTCCATGATAATTGAAGGGAAATACCATAATATTCTAACTGTGAGGGTAAAGGACGCTACCATGCTAACTGTGAAAGTGAATGACCCATTATGCTAAAGGAGATGGTATAGGCCCTACCTTTCTAACTGTAAAGGTGTAGACCCTTCCATGATAAATGAAGGGAAATACCACACTATTCTAACTGTGAGGGTAAAGGACGCTACCATGCTAACTGTGAAAGTGAATGACCTATTATGCTAAAGGAGATGGTATAGGCCCTACCTTTCTAACTGTGAAGGTGTAGACCCTCCATGATAATTGAAGGGAAATACCACACTATTCTAACTGTGAGGGTAAAGGATGCTACCATGCTAACTGTGAAACTGAATGACCCATTATGCTAAAGGAGATGGTATAGGCCCTACCTTTCTAACTGTAAAGGTGTAGACCCTTCCATGATAATTGAAGGGAAATACCATAATATTCTAACTGTGAGGGTAAAGGACGCTACCATGCTAACTGTGAAAGTGAATGACCCATTATGCTAAAGGAGGTGGTATAGGCCCTACCTTTCTAACTGTAAAGGTGTAGACCCTCCATGATAATTGAAGGGAAATACCATAATATTCTAACTGTAAGGGTATAGGACGCTAACATGCTAACTGTCATAGTGAAGGATCCACTATGCTAAGTGTGATGGTATAGGCCCTACCTTTCTAACTGTAAAGGTGTAGACCCTTCCATGATAATTGAAGGGAAATACCATAATATTCTAACTGTGAGGGTAAAGGACGCTACCATGCTAACTGTGAAAGTGAATGACCCATTATGCTAAAGGAGATGGTATAGGCCCTACCTTTCTAACTGTAAAGGTGTAGACCCTTCCATGATAATTGAAGGGAAATACCATAATATTCTAACTGTGAGGGTAAAGGACGCTACCATGCTATCTGTGAAAGTGATTGACCCATTATGCTAAAGGAGATGGTATAGGCCCTACCTTTCTAACTGTAAAGGTGTAGACCCTCCATGATAAATGAAGGGAAATACCACACTATTCTAACTGTGAGGGTAAAGGACGCTACCATGCTAACTGTGAAAGTGAATGACCCATTATGCTAAAGGAGATGTTATAGGCCCTACCTTTCTAACTGTAAAGGTGTAGACCCTTCCATGATAATTGAAGGGAAATACCATAATATTCTAACTGTGAGGGTAAAGGACGCTACATGCTAACTGTGAAAGTGAATGACCCATTATGCTAAAGGAGGTGGTATAGGCCCTACCTTTCTAACTGTAAAGGTGTAGACCCTCCATGATAATTGAAGGGAAATACCATAATATTCTAACTGTAAGGGTATAGGACGCTAACATGCTAACTGTCATAGTGAAGGATCCACTATGCTAAGTGTGATGGTATAGGCCCTACCTTTCTAACTGTAAAGGTGTAGACCCTTCCATGATAATTGAAGGGAAATACCATAATATTCTAACTGTGAGGGTAAAGGACGCTACCATGCTAACTGTGAAAGTGAATGACCCATTATGCTAAAGAAGATGGTATAGGCCCTACCTTTCTAACTGTAAAGGTGTAGACCCTCCATGATAAATGAAGGGAAATACCACACTATTCTAACTGTGAGGGTAAAGGACGCTACCATGCTAACTGTGAAAGTGAATGACCCATTATGCTAAAGGAGGTGGTATAGGCCCTACCTTTCTAACTGTAAAGGTGTAGACCCTCCATGATAAATGAAGGGAAATACCATAATATTCTAACTGTGAGGGTAAAGGACGCTACCATGCTAACTGTGAAAGTGAATGACCCATTATGCTAAAGGAGATGGTATAGGCCCTACCTTTCTAACTGTAAAGGTGTAGACCCTCCATGATAAATGAAGGGAAATACCACACTATTCTAACTGTGAGGGTAAAGGACGCTACCATGCTAACTGTGAAAGTGAATGACCCATTATGCTAAAGGAGGTGGTATAGGCCCTACCTTTCTAACTGTAAAGGTGTAGACCCTTCCATGATAATTGAAGGGAAATACCATAATATTCTAACTGTGAGGGTAAAGGACGCTACCATGCTAATTGTGAAAGTGAATGACCCATTATGCTAAAGGAGATGGTATAGGCCCTACCTTTCTAACTGTAAAGGTGTAGACCCTCCATGATAAATGAAGGGAAATACCACACTATTCTAACTGTGAGGGTAAAGGACGCTACCATGCTAACTGTGAAAGTGAATGACCCATTATGCTAAAGGAGATGGTATAGGCCCTACCTTTCTAACTGTAAAGGTGTAGACCCTCCATGATAAATGAAGGGAAATACCACACTATTCTAACTGTGAGGGTAAAGGACGCTACCATGCTAACTGTGAAAGTGAATGGCCCATTATGCTAAAGGAGGTGGTATAGGCCCTACCTTTCTAACTGTAAAGGTGTAGACCCTCCATGATAAATGAAGGGAAATACCATAATATTCTAACTGTGAGGGTAAAGGACGCTACCATGCTAACTGTGAAAGTGAATGACCCATTATGCTAAAGGAGATGGTATAGGCCCTACCTTTCTAACTGTAAAGGTGTAGACCCTCCATGATAAATGAAGGGAAATACCACACTATTCTAACTGTGAGGGTAAAGGACGCTACCATGCTAACTGTGAAAGTGAATGACCCATTATGCTAAAGGAGATGGTATAGGCCCTACCTTTCTAACTGTAAAGGTGTAGACCTTCCATGATAAATGAAGGGAAATACCACACTATTCTAACTGTGAGGGTAAAGGACGCTACCATGCTAACTGTGAAAGTGAATGACCCATTATGCTAAAGGAGATGGTATAGGCCCTACCTTTCTAACTGTAAAGGTGTAGACCCTTCCATGATAATTGAAGGGAAATACCATAATATTCTAACTGTGAGGGTAAAGGACGCTACCATGCTAACTGTGAAAGTGAATGACCCATTATGCTAAAGGAGATGGTATAGGCCCTACCTTTCTAACTGTAAAGGTGTAGACCCTCCATGATAAATGAAGGGAAATACCACACTATTCTAACTGTGAGGGTAAAGGACGCTACCATGCTAACTGTGAAAGTGAATGACCCAATATGCTAAAGGAGATGGTATAGGCCCTACCTTTCTAACTGTAAAGGTGTAGACCCTTCCATGATAATTGAAGGGAAATACCATAATATTCTAACTGTGAGGGTAA
The DNA here is from genome assembly GCA_036971475.1 of Prosapia bicincta. Taxonomy (NCBI): domain Eukaryota; kingdom Metazoa; phylum Arthropoda; class Insecta; order Hemiptera; family Cercopidae; genus Prosapia; species Prosapia bicincta. The sequence continues at coordinate 43,386,521 of JBAIZL010000002.1, forward strand.
AGGACGCTACCATGCTAACTGTGAAAGTGAATGACCCATTATGCTAAAGGAAATGGTATAGGCCCTAACTTTCTAACTGTAAAGGTGTAGACCCTTCCATGATAATTGAAGGGAAATGCCATAATATTCTAACTGTGAGGGTAAAGGACGCTACCATGCTAACTGGAAACTGAATGACCCATTATGCTAAAGGAGATGGTATAGGCCCTACCTTTCTAACTGTAAAGGTGTAGACCCTTCCATGATAATTGAAGGGAAATGCCATAATATTCTAACTGTGAGGGTAAAGGACGCTACCATGCTAACTGGAAACTGAATGACCCATTATGCTAAAGGAGATGGTATAGGCCCTACCTTTCTAACTGTAAAGGTGTAGACCCTTCCATGATAATTGAAGGGAAATGCCATAATATTCTAACTGTGAGGGTAAAGGACGCTACCATGCTAACTGTGAAAGTGAATGACCCATTATGCTAAAGGAAATGGTATAGGCCCTACCTTTCTAACTGTAAAGGTGTACACCCTCCATGATAAATGAAGGGAAATACCATACTATTCTAACTGTGAGGGTAAAGGACGCTACCATGCTAACTGTGAAAGTGAAGGATCCACTATGCTAAGTGTGATGGTAATAGGCTTTGCTATGAAACCTGTGAAGGTGTAGCCTCTATCAAACTATCTGTGAAGGTATAGGACCTATCATCCTGACTGCGAAGATATATGTCCTACTGCGTCAACAGTGAAGGTATAGGTCCTACTGCCCACACTGTGTAGGTATAGGTCATACTGCCCACACTGTGTAGGTATAGGTCCTACTGCGCTAACGGTGTAGGTATAGGATCTATCAAGCTAACTGTGAAGGTATAGGTCCTATCATGCTGACTGCGAAGATATATGTCCTACTGCGCCAACTGTGAAGGTATAGGTCCTACTGCGCCAACTGTGAAGGTATAGGTCCTACTGCCCACACTGTGTAGGTATAGGTCCTACTGCCCACACTGTGTAGGTATAGGTCCTACTGCGCTAACGGTGTATGTATAGGATCTATCAAGCTAACTGTGAAGGTATAGGTCCTATCATGCTGACTGCGAAGATATATGTCCTACTGCGCCAACTGTGAAGGTATAGGTCCTACTGCCCACACTGTGTAGGTATAGGATTTATCAAGCTGACTGTGAAGGTATAGGCCCTACTACGCTATCCGTAAAGATATGGGATATATCATGCTGACTGTGAAGGTATTAGCTCCGGTCGTCATGCTAACTGTGAAGATATAGGTCCTATCATGCTGACTGTGAAGGTATAGGTCCTACAACGACAACTGTGAAGGTATAGGTCCTTCCATGCTGACTGTGTAGGTGTAGGTCCTACTACGTCAACTGTGAAGGTATAGGTCCTTCCATGCTGACTGTGAAGTTATAGGTCCTACTACATCAAGTATGAAGGTATAGGTCCTTTCATGCTGACTGTAAAGGTATAAGTCCTACTACGTCAACTGAAAAGGTATAGGTGCTATCATGCTAACTGTAAAGGTATAGGTCATATCATGCTAACTGTGAAGGTATAGGTCCTACAACGTCAACTGTGAAGGTATAGGTCCTTCCATGCTGACTGTGGAAGTATAGGTCCTACTACGCTAACTGTGAAGGTATAGGTCCTACTACGCTAACTGTGAAGATATAGGTCCTACTACGCTAACTGTGGAAGTATAGGTCCTACCACGCTAACTGTGGAGGTATAGGTCCTATTAGGCTAACTGTGAATATATAGGTACTACTACGCTAAAAGTGGCAGTATAGGTCCTACTACGCTTACTGTGAAGGTATAGGTCCTACTACGCTAACTGTGAAGATATAGATCCTACTACGTTAACTGTTGAAGTATAGGTCCTACTACGCTACCTGTGAAGGTATAGGTTCTACTACGCTAAATGTGAAGGTATAAGTCATACTACACTAAATATGAAGTTATATGTCCTACTGCGCTAACTATAAAGATATAGGTCCTACTACGCTAACTGTGGTAGTATAAGTCCTACTGGGCTAACGATGAAGGTATAAGTCATATCATGCTAACTGTCAAGGTATAGGTAGTATCATGCTAACTGTGAAGTTAGAAGTCCTACTACGCTTACTGTGGAAGTATAGGTCCTACTACGCTAACTGTGGTAGTATAAGTCCTACTGGGCTAACGATGAAGGTATAAGTCATATCATGCTAACTGTCAAGGTATAGGTAGTATCATGCTAACTGTGAAGTTAGAAGTCCTACTACGCTTACTGTGGAAGTATAGGTCCTACTACGCTAACTGTGGTAGTATAAGTCCTACTGGGCTAACGATGAAGGTATAAGTCATATCATGCTAACTGTCAAGGTATAGGTAGTATCATGCTAACTGTGAAGTTAGAAGTCCTACTACGCTTACTGTGGAAGTATAGGTCCTACTACGCTAACTGTGAAGATATATGTCCTACTTCACTAACTGTGGAAGTATAGTTCCTACTACGCTAACTGTGAAGGTATAGGTCCTCCTACGCTAACTGTGGAAGTATAGATCCTACTACGCTAACTGTGAAGGCATAGGTTCTACCACGCTAACTGTGAAGGTATAGGTCCTACTACGCTAATAATGAAGATATAGGTCCTACTACGCTAACTGTGGAAGTATAGGTCCTACTACGCTAATTGTGGAAGTATAGGTCCTACTAGGCTAACTGTTAAGGTACAGGTCCTACTACGCTAACTGTGGAAGCATAAGTCCTACTACGATAACTGTGAAGGTATAGGTCCTACTACGCTAATTGTGGAAGTATAGGTCCTACTAGGCTAACTGTTAAGGTACAGGTCCTACTACGCTAACTGTGGAAGCATAAGTCCTACTACGCTAACTGTGTAGGTATAGGTCCTACTACGTTAACTGTGAAGATATAGGTCCTACTACGCTAACTGTGTAGGTATAGGTCCTACTACGTTAACTGTGAAGATATAGGTCCTACTACGCTAACTGTGGAAGTATAGGTCCTACTACGATAACTGAGAAGGTATAGGTCCTACTACGCTAATTGTGGAAGTATAGGTCCTACTACGCAAACTGTGAAGGTATAGGTCCTACTACGCTAATAATGAAGATATAGGCCCTACTACGCTAACTGTGGAAGTATAGGTCCTACTACGCTAACTGTGTAGGTATAGGTCCTACTACGTTAACTGTGAAGATATAGGTCCTACTACGCTAACTGTGGAAGTATAGGTCCTACTACGCTAACTGTGGAAGTATAGGTCCTACTACGCTAACTGTGGAAGTATAGGTCCTACTACGATAACTGAGAAGGTATAGGTCCTACTACGCTAATTGTGGAAGTATAGGTCCTACTACGCAAACTGTGAAGGTATAGGTCCTACTACGCTAATAATGAAGATATAGGTCCTACTACGCTAACTGTGGAAGTATAGGTCCTACTACGCTAACTGTGTAGGTATAGGTCCTACTACGTCAACTGTGAAGATATAGGTCCTACTACGCTAACTGTGGAAGGATAGGTCCTACTACGCTAACTGTGTAGGTATAGGTCCTACTACGTTAACTGTGAAGATATAGGTCATACTACGCTAACTGTGGAAGTATAGGTCCGACTACGCTAACTGTGAAGGTATAGGTCCTACTACGCTAACTGTGGAAGTATAGGTCCTACTACGCTACCTGTGGAAGTATAGGTCCTACTACGCTAACTGTGTAGGTATAGGTCCTACTACGTTAACTGTGAAGATATAGGTCATACTACGCTAACTGTGGAAGTATAGGTCCGACTACGCTAACTGTGAAGGTATAGGTCCTACTACGCTAACTGTGGAAGTATAGGTCCTACTACGCTACCTGTGAAGGTAAAGGTTCTACTACGCTAAATGTGAAGGTATAAGTCCTACTAAGCTAACTATGATGGTATAGGTCCTACTACGCTAAATATGAAGATATAGGTCCTACTACGCTAACTGTGAAAGAATAGGTCCTACTACGTTAACTGTGAAGGTATATGTCCTACTACGCTAACTGTGAAGATATAGGTCCTACTACGCTAACTGTGGAAGTATAGGTCCTACTACGCTAACTGTGAAGGTATATTTCCTACTACGCTAACTATGAAGATATAGGTCCTATTTCGCTAACTGTGGAAGTATAGGGTCTGCTACGCTAACTTTGAATGTATAGGTCCTACTACGCTAGATGTGAAGGTATAAGTCCTACTACACTAACTGTGAAGGTATAGGTCCTACTACGCTAACTGTGGAAGTATAAGTCCTACTACACTAACTATAAAGGTATAGGTCCTACTATGCTAACTATGAAGATATAGGTCCTACTACACTAACTGTGAAGGTATAGGTCCTACTTCGCTAACTGTGGAAGTATAGGTCCTACTACGCAAACTGTGAAGGTATAGGTCCTACTACGCTAATAATGAAGATATAGGTCCTACTACGCTAACTGTGGAAGTATAGGTCCTACTACGCTAACTGTGTAGGTATAGGTCCTACTACGTTAACTGTGAAGATATAGGTCCTACTACGCTAACTGTGGAAGTATAGGTCCTACTACGCTAACTGTGAAGGTATAGGTCCTACTACGCTAACTGTGAAGATATAGGTCCTACTACGCTAACTTTGAATGTATAGGTCCTACTACGCTAGATGTGAAGGTATAAGTCCTACTACACTAACTGTGAAGGTATAGGTCCTACTACGCTAACTGTGGAAGTATAAGTCCTACTACACTAACTATAAAGGTATAGGTCCCACTATGCTAACTGTGGAAGTATAGGTCCTACTACGCTTACTGTGAAGGTATACATCCTGCTACGTTAACTGTGAAGATATAGGTCCTACTGCGTTAACTGTGGAAGTATAGGTGCTACTACGCTAACTGTGGAAGTATAGGTCCTACTATGCTAACTGTGGAAGTATAGGTCCTACTACGCTTACTGTGAAGGTATACATCCTGCTACGTTAACTGTGAAGATATAGGTCCTACTACGCTAACTGTGGAAGTATATGTCCTACTACGCTAACTGTGAAGGTATAGGTCCTACTACGTTAACTGTGAAGATATAGGTCCTACTACGCTAACTGTGGAAGTATAGATCCTACTACGCTAACTGTGAAGGTATACATCCTGCTACGTTAACTGTGAAGATATAGGTCCTACTACGCTAACTGTGGAAGTATAGGTCCTACTACGCTAACTGTGAAGGTATACATCCTGCTACGTTAACTGTGAAGATATAGGTCCTACTACGCTAACTGTGGAAGTATAGGTCTTACTACTCTAACTGTGAATGTATACATCCTGCTACGTTAACTGTGAAGATATAGGTCCGACTACGCTAACTGTGAAGGTATAGGTCCTACTACGCTAAATGTGAAGGTATAAGTCCTACTACGCTAAGTATGAAGGTATAGGTCCTACTACGCTAACTGTGGAAGGGTATGTCCTACTACGCTAACTGTGAAGGTATAGGTCCTACTACGCCAACTGTGATAGTATAGGTCCTACTACGGTAACTATGAAGATATAGGTCCTACTTCGCTAACTGTGGAAGTATAGGGTCTACTACGCTAACTCTGAATGTATAGGTCCTACTACGCTAAATGTGAAAGTATAAGTCCTACTACGCTAACTATAAAGGTATAGGTCCCACTACGCTAACTATGAAGATATAGGTCCTACTACGTTAGCTGTGAAAGTATAGGTGCTACTACGCTAACTGTAGAAGTATAGGTCCTACTACGCTAACTGTGATGATATAGGTCCTACTACGCTAACTATGATGATATAGGTCCTACTTCGCTAACTGTGGAAGTATAGGGTCTACTACGCTAACTCTGAATGTATAGGTCCTACTACGTTAACTGTGAAGATATAGGTCCTACTACGCTAACTGTGGAAGTATAGATCCTACTACGCTAACTGCGAAGGTATAGGTCCTACTACGCTAAATGTAAAGGTATAAGTCCTACTACGGTAACTATGAAGGTATAGGTCCTACTACGCTAACTATGAAGATAGGTCCTACTACGCTAACTGTGGAAGGGTATGTCCTACTACGCTAACTGTGAAGATATAGGTCCTACTACGCCAACTGTGATGATATAGGTCCTACTACGCTAACTATGATGATATAGGTCCTACTTCGCTAACTGTGGAAGTATAGGGTCTACTACGCTAACTCTGAATGTATAGGTCTACTACACTAACTGTGAAGATATAGGTCCTACTAGTCTACCTGTGGAATTATAGGTCCTACTACGCTAACTCTGAATGTATAGGTCCTACTACGCTTAATGTGAAGGTATAAGTCCTACTACGCTAACTATGAAGGTATAGGACCAGACTCGTTAACTATGAAGATATAGGTCCTACTACGCTAACTGTGGAAGTATATTTTTTACTACGCTAACTGCTAAGGTATAGGTCCTACTACGCTTACTATTGAGATATAGGTCCTATTACGCTAACTGTGGAAGTATATGTCCTACTACGCTAACTATGAATGTATAGGTCCCACTACGCTAAAAATGAAGATATAGGTCCTACTACGCTAACTGTGAAGATATAGGTCATACTTCGCTAACTGTGGAAGTATAGGTCCTACAACGCTAACTGTGAAGATATGGGTCCTACTACGCTACCTGTGGAAGATATAGGTCCTACTTCGCTAACTGTGGAAGTATAGGGTCTACTACGCTAACTGTGAAGATATAGGTCCTACTACGCTAACTGTGGAAGTATAGGTCCTACTACGCTATTTGTGGAGGTATAGGTCCTACCACGCTTACTGTGAAGGTATAGGTCCTATTACGCTAACTGTGAAGATATAGGTCATACTACGCTACCTGTGGAAGTATAGGTCCTACTACGCTATTTTGAAGGTATAGGTTCTACTACGCAAAAATTTGAAGGTATAAGTCCTACTACGCTAACTATTAGAGTATAGGTCCTACTACGCTAACTATGATGATATAGGCCCTACTACGCTAACTCTTGAAGTATAGGTCCTACTACGCTAAGTGTGAAGGTATAAATCTTACTACGCTACTTTTGAAGTTATAGGTCCTACTACGCTAACTGTGAAGATATAGGTCCTACTACGCTAACTGTGGAAGTATAGGTCCGACTACGCTAACTGTGGAAGTATAGGTCCTACTACGCTAAGTGTGAAGGTATAAATCTTACTACGCTACTTTTGAAGTTATAGGTCCTACTACGCTAACTGTGAAGATATAGGTCCTACTACGCTAACTGTGGAAGTATAGGTCCTACTACGCTAAGTGTGAAGGTATAAATCTTACTACGCTACTTTTGAAGTTATAGGTCCTACTACGCTAACTGTGAAGATATAGGTCCTACTACGCTAACTGTGGAAGTATAGGTCCTACTACGCTAACTGTGGAAGTATAGGTCCTACTACGCTAAGTGTGAAGGTATAAATCTTACTACGCTACTTTTGAAGTTATAGGTCCTACTACGCTAACTGTGAAGATATAGGTCCTACTACGCTAACTGTGGAAGTATAGGTCCTACTACGCTAAGTGTGAAGGTATAAATCTTACTACGCTACTTTTGAAGTTATAGGTCCTACTACGCTAACTGTGAAGATATAGGTCCTACTACGCTAACTGTGGAAGTATAGGTCCTACTACGCTAACTGTGGAAGTATAGGTCCTACTACGCTAAGTGTGAAGGTATAAATCTTACTACGCTACTTTTGAAGTTATAGGTCCTACTACGCTAACTGTGAAGATATAGGTCCTACTACGCTAACTGTGGAAGTATAGGTCCGACTACGCTAACTGTGAAGGTATAGGTCCTACTACGCTAACTGTGAAGATATAGGTCCTACTACGCTAACTGTGGAAGTATAGGTCCTACTACGCTAACTGTGAAGGTATAGGTCCTACTACGCTAACTGTGAAGATATAGGTCCTACTACGCTAACTGTGGAAGTATAGGTCCGACTACGCTAACTGTGAAGGTATAGGTCCTACTACGCTAACTGTGGAAGTATAGTCCTACTACGCTACCTGTGAAGGTAAATTTCTACTACGCTAAATGTGAAGGTATAAGTCCTACTACGCTAACTATGATGGTATAGGTCCTACTACGCTAACTGTGAAGGTATAGGTCCTACTACGCTAACTGTGAAGGTATAGGTCCTACTACGCTAACTGTGGAAGTACAGTCCTACTACGCTACCTGTGAAGGTAAATTTCTACTACGCTAAATGTGAAGGTATAAGTCCTACTACGCTAACTATGAAGGTATAGGTCCTACTACGCTAAATATGAAGATATAGGTCCTACTACGCTAACTGTGAAAGAATAGGTCCTACTACGTTAACTGTGAAGGTATATGTCCTACTACGCTAACTGTGAAGATATAGGTCCTACTTCGCTAACTGTGGAAGTATAGGGTCTACTACGCTAACTGTGAAGTTATAGGTTCTACTACGCTAACTGTGGAGGTATAGGTCCTACTACGTTAACTGTGATGGTATAGGTCCTACTACGCTAACTATGAAGATATAGGTCCTACTTCGCTAACTGTGGAAGTATAGGTTCTACTACGCTAACTTTGAATGTTTAGGTCCTAATACGCTAAATGTGAAGGTATAAGTCCTACTACGCTAACTATAAAGGCATAGGTCCCACTACGCTAACTATGAAGATATAGGTCCTACTACGTTAACTGTGGAAGTATAGGTGCTACTACGCTAACTGTGCAAGTATAGGTCCTACTACGCTAACTGTGGAAGTATAGGTCCTACTACGCTTACTGTGAAGGTATACATCCTGCTACGTTAACTGTGAAGATATAGGTCCTACTACGCTAACTGTGAAGGTATACATCCTGCTACGTTAACTGTGAAGATATTGGTCCTACTACGCTAACTGTGGAAGTATAGGTCCTACTACGCTAACTGTGAAGGTATAAATCCTGCTACGTTACTACGCCTACTATTGAGATATAGGTCCTACTACGCTAACTGTGGAAGTATTTGTCCTACTACGCTAACTGTGAAGGTATAGGTCCTACTACGCTAACTGTTAAGATTTAGGTCCTACTACGCTAACTGAGGAAGTATAGGTCCTACTACGCTAGCGGTGAAGGTATAGGTCCTATTACGCTAACTGTGGAAGTGTAGGTCCTACTACGCTAACTGTGAAGGTATACATCCTGCTACGTTAACTGTGAAGATTTTGGTCCTACTACGCTAACTGTGGAAGTATAGGTCCTACTACGCTAACTGTGAAGGTATACATCCTGCTACGTTACTACGCCTACTATTGAGATATAGGTCCTACTACGCTAACTGTGGAAGTATATGTCCTACTACGCTAACTGTGAAGGTATAGGTCCTACTACGCTAACTGTTAAGATTTAGGTCCTACTACGCTAACTGAGGAAGTATAGGTCCTACTACGCTAACTTTGAAGATATAGGTCCTATTACGCTAACTGTGGAAGTGTAGGTCCTACTACGCTAACTGTAAAGATATAGGTCCTATTACGCTAACTGTGGAAGTGTAGGTCCTACTACGCTAACTGTGAAGGTATCTTTCCTACAACGCCAACAGTGAAGGTATAAGTCCTACTACGCTAACTCTGAAATTATAGGTCCTACTACGCTAACTCTGAAGGTATATGCTCTAACATGCTAACTGTGAAGCATAGTCCTTACCATGCTAACTGTTAAGGAGAATGCCATACCTTATTAATTATGAAACCGTAAGCCTCATGCTATCTGTGAAGGTATAGGTCCTACCATGCTGATTATGAAGGAGTAGGCTAAGTGTAAGTGGACGGCACCTACCATTAATAGTCTGAAGGTGAGCACCTTACCAAGGTAACTGTGGAAATGTAGGCACTTTTAGTCCAACTGTGAATGTTTGACCTATAATTATAAATATGAGAGTATGTTTCCTACCATGCTAAGTATGATGGTATAAACAATACCAAACTATCTGTGAGGGTATAGACCCTTTCATGCTAATTGAAGGTAAAGACCCTACTATTCTAACTGTGAGGGTATAGGACGCTACCATGCTAACTGTGATGGTGAATGCCCCCTAATGGTAAGTGTGATGTTATAGGCCTTACTATGATACCTGTGAAGGTGTATGCCCTATTATGTTAACTGTGAAGATATAGGTCCTGCCATGCTAACTGTAAAGTTTTAGGGGCTAACATTATTACTGAGAGGGTATATACTCTACCATCCTAACTGTAAGTGTATAGAGCACTACCACGCCAACTGACTTATAGGCCCTAAAATGTTAACCATGTTATCTATATTTACATCACGTTATAGTTAGTAAAAGGGTATTTTGTACAAAAGGTTGTACGTTATAGCTTCAGGTTGTACATTATATTGATTATTACTTCAATGTCGATGTTTCAAAATTAATTGCATGTATTTGGAGATAAAAGTCTTTCTATCACTTTTATTTTAATTACGTGTATTGATATTGAGCGTTTATCAAAATTTAATATTTGTTTTAAAAACAAAACTATCTTTATTGAATAAATTTGAAATTTTCTTTTTATAAATCACAAAATTCAGAACTTGAAATAATTTCTAAAAGTTAAACAAAAATCACACATTTCTAGCCTTGAAAGAAATACTTCAAATATCAAAATGTCTCAAGTTTAAATAAGTGCTAGAGGAACTTTTGTAATGTTTTTGTTGAAAATTCCATTTTCGTTGGTCACAAATGACAATTCATAATTTTACAAATGTTTTAGGGTAAGATATAACGAAAAGAACCATGATTTTAAAAAATATTGTGAATTTTTTATAAAGAAAATTTAAGTTATTTTAATGAAGTGATGAATGTATCAATGGATTGAGCATGCTAAAATAATAATATTATTAAGTAAAGTTAATTGGTGCAGAGTTTTTTTCAATAAATCAGGCATTAATGAATAACAATTACCAGTTTAGAAGCAAAGAAAGAAGATACTCTTGGCCAACCTTATCACAGTACACTTTATAATTTTTATGATTCAATTTTCCCGTATGCAGTTGATTCACCATCTATAGATTCAAAAGCGGGTGAAGGGTTTTATGTACTATGTAGAGGGGAGGTCATTTAAAGTTAATAACAACCAATTTGTGGCTTTAAACTTACTTCAAGCGTGTATAAGCACATACAAATTCTGGGTAAGTTTACGTGAAAAGTGTCTTGTTGCTTGCAGCTTGTTTATAAGGTGTAGACGTTTGGCGAGGCCACGTAAATCTGGTAACAAGAGTCTAGTAATTATTATTTTGCTACAAGCGGTTATAAAAGCGGACAGACGTTTGGTGAGGTCACGTAAAGAAAGTATAAATTTTCTAGTAACTTCCAGTTAGCTCTACGTGCTAAAAAGCGCGTTCAGCTAATGTCACGTATAACTGGTAACAAGGGTCTCGTGACTTTAGCTTGCTTCAAGCGGTGAAAAGCATGCACAAACTGTTGATGAGGTCACGTCAAGCTGGTAACAAGGGTCTCGTGACTTTAGCTTGCTTCAAGCGGTGAAAAGCATGCACAAACTGTTGATGAGGTCACGTATAACTGGTAACAAGGGTCTAGTGACTTTAGCTTGCTTCAAGCGGCGAAAAGCATGCACAAACTGTTGATGAGGTCACGTATAACTGGTAACAAGGGTCTAGTGACTTTAGCTTGCTTCAAGCGGTGAAAAGCATGCACAAACTGTTGATGAGGTCACGTCAATCTGGTAACAAGGGTCTCGTGACTTTAGCTTGCTTCAAGCAGTGAAAAGCATGCACAAACTGTTGATGAGGTCACGTATAACTGGTAACAAGGGTCTAGTGACTTTAGCTTGCTTCAAGCGGTGAAAAGCATGCACAAACTGTTGATGAGGTCACGTATAACTGGTAACAAGGGTCTCGTGACTTTAGCTTGCTTCAAGCGGTGAAAAGCATGCACAAACTGTTGATGAGGTCACGTATAACTGGTAACAAGAGTCTCGTGACTTTAGCTTGCTTCAAGCGGTGAAAAGCATGCACAAACTGTTGATGAGGTCACGTATAACTGGTAACAAGGGTCTCGTGACTTTAGCTTGCTTCAAGCGGTGAAAAGCATGCACAAACTGTTGATGAGGTCACGTATAACTGGTAACAAGGGTCTCGTGACTTTAGCTTGCTTCAAACGGTGAAAAGCATGCACAAACTGTTGATGAGGTCACGTATAACTGGTAACAAGGGTCTCGTGACTTTAGCTTGCTTCAAGTGGTGAAAAGCATGCACAAACTGTTGATGAGGTCACATATAACTGGTAACAAGGGTCTCGTGACTTTAGCTTGCTTCAAGCGGTGAAAAGCATGCACAAACTGTTGATGAGGTCACGTCAAGCTGGTAACAAGGGTCTCGTGACTTTAGCTTGCTTCAAGCGGTGAAAAGCATGCACAAACTGTTGATGAGGTCACGTATAACTGGTAACAAGGGTCTCATGACTTTAGCTTGCTTCAAGCGGTGAAAAGCATGCACAAACTGTTGATGAGGTCACGTATAACTGGTAACAAGGTTCTCGTGACTTTAGCTTGCTTTAAGCGGTGAAAAGCATGCACAAACTGTTGATGAGGTCACGTCAAGCTGGTAACAAGGGTCTCGTGACTTTAGCTTGCTTCAAGCGGTGAAACGCATGCACAAACTGTTGATGAGGTCACGTATAACTGGTAACAAGGGTCTCGTGACTTTAGCTTGCTTCAAGCGGTGAAAAACATGCACAAACTGTTGATGAGGTCACGTATAACTGGTAACAAGGGTCTCGTGACTTTAGCTCGCTTCAAGCGGTGAAAAGCATGCACAAACTGTTGATGAGGTCACGTATAACTGGTAACAAGGGTCTCGTGACTTTAGCTTGCTTCAAGCGGTGAAAAGCATGCACAAACTGTTGATGAGGTCACGTCAAGCTGGTAACAAGGGTCTCGTGACTTTAGCTTGCTTCAAGCGGTGAAAAGCATGCACAAACTGTTGATGAGGTCACGTATAACTGGTAACAAGGGTCTCGTGACTTTAGCTTGCTTCAAGCGGTGAAAAGCATGCACAAACTGTTGATGAGGTCACGTCAAGCTGGTAACAAGGGTCTCATGACTTTAGCTTGCTTCAAGCGGTGAAAAGCATGCACAAACTGTTGATGAGGTCACGTGAAGCTGGTAACAAGGGTCTCGTGACTTTAGCTTGCTTCAAGCGGTGAAAAGCATGCACAAACTGTTGATGAGGTCACGTCAATCTGGTAACAAGGGTCTCGTGACTTTAGCTTGCTTCAAGTGGTGAAAAGCATGCACAAACTGTTGATGAGGTCACGTCAAGCTGGTAACAAGGGTCTCGTGACTTTAGCTTGCTTCAAGCGGTGAAAAGCATGCATAAACTGTTGATGAGGTCACGTCAAGCTGGTAACAAGGGTCTAGTGATTTTCATTTGCTCTAAGTGCTAATAAGAGTGGATAGATGTTTGATTATGTCACCTAAAGCTGGTTACACCTATCTCGTGCAAAGGTTGATAACGCTATAAAAAGAATCCTTTATCAGTAAAACATTATACTGTATTAGGTATCAAACCACTCGTGCTTCCCATAAATAGAAACTTTGAAAAATCAAACAAATGTCCTTTTTCTGTAATAACATCTTTGTTTATTATAAATATGCAAATTTGTACTAAATATACTGTAATATCTACATTTATCACACCACATGTGTTTGCTGTAAAAAGCTACTGTTGGACAGCAAAACACTTGAATGTATTTCTCTAGCATGGATCGTGTTCGCTGTAAATATAAACCTTGAACAGCAAAACACGGTATTTATTTATTGCAACACTATCCACATTGCTATAAACATAAATTTTAGCAGCAAAAATTGTAATATAGTTGTAGTCACATCACTCATGTTTGTTATATTTAAAAACTTGGACCAAACTCACTAGACCTATAATCTAGTTATAGCCAAACCAACCGCGTTCGTTATATTTGGAAAAGAACATAAAAGGGGATTACACGGTAATTTAGCCCTTTTCTAATCGCACCAAACAATTACCCATAGCGAGAAACACTAACCCCATCAGTTATGTTCACTTGAACAGAACATTAACAGTAAATCATGACAATATCTTCAATCGCTATAAACATAACATTGAACATTAAAACACAATAATTTGTTATGATCTCATCAACCACGTTCGTTTAAAAAAAAAAACACTGAAGATCTCGCTAAGAAGAAAATCACTAAAGAATACTAAATCACTCTATTCCATTTGTAATGTTTTCAATCGCGTTCAGTACAGACAAAAAGTTAAACAGCTAAACAATATAGTATATATATGTATTTCACTATTTTTTCCTCAAATGAAAACTTAGAATAACAGTTATTTATTCCTAATCACGTGCAACCTTAACACACAACACGTAAAAGAGTTGAACATCACAAGAAAAAAAAATATTTATTACTATATTATTCGTGTTTGCTCTAAATAGAAACAGTTTGCATTACCTCAGTAATGACATTAGGATAGAAGCAAAAATGAACATAGATAACTATTGTTGCCCGTCATCATCCAACTAGAGTTTGAATGTAATATGATTCTTTCTCTTTTTCTATTTAAGAATCATTTGTACTTTTGTATCTATTTTGAAAGTTTATGATAGCTAGAAATAAATAAATAAACCTTTATGTAACACGTAAAACATAATTTTAAATAAGTTTGTTTAATTTCCGTTATTTATTTTTACTCCCCCAAATATTTAGCAATTTTTTGTTTTTATCCTAATAATTACTTAAAGACACACATAATATTTTTTTTTGGATCCTCAGATATAAATATATGTACATATATATATAGGAAAGCTCACACAAGATTAAGCTCTAAGAAATAACATTACCGTTATTCATATTTGTACCTTCATAGGGTTACTTTAGAGATAAGAGATAAGTAATTGCGACTTTTTAAAATGTTTAATTATTCATTTTACTGCAAAATTCTACTGAGTGGACTGTATAATGTGAGTGGAAGTGTAAATAGCAAGGTAAATTCAACACCTGCAAAGATAGGGGTCAAACTAAAGTATTAATTTATTGAAGGAGAAGCACAGGCATGAACATATCCCTATTAAAACACTCAAAAATCATATTTACAGAATTCTAGAAAAAAATTTACATTTGTTCATATTAGAGAATTTCACACGTAAAATATAATGTAGTCTAAAAATTATTTAGCATAAGGTGATGCTCCGTTTAGTTACAAAATTTTCAGTAACACATGTTAATTATTTTTCTTAGCACAAACAACTTGCAACCAAGGCATTGGAAGAGTGATATACGAGCGACTACCTGATCAACAGTTGCAGGGTTTTAACGATGAAGAGGTGAGTTATAGCTTTAGCTTACATCTGAATTATTTTAGCTAAAACCAATGCTAACTGGACTTCTCGCAAACAAGCTATCATTTTGAAGCTGTTAAATGGTCGTTATATATAGCTTACTAAATAGGGCAATAGCTTATCTTACTTCTGAATTGCTACAGTTGTGCCCCTTCTGTGGGAGGTTATGCCGTTTCTTCTACGGTCCATGGTAGGTCACATAATTCTATAGAAAGTAATTATATTAGAATTATATTTGTAACACTTGTTCGAGATATGGGTCGATAAGTCTTGCAGCTTGCCGCCTCCCTGCCAGGTTTGAGGATTGGGACAATGACTGACATTTTCCAGACAGTGGGTAGCCTACCAGTAATCCAGGAAAGATTGAAAATCTGAAGAAGGGTACTTCTGGCAAGAACACCGAAGTGTTTGATCATTGGTCCAAAGATGAGGTCGATACCAGGAGACTTCTTAGGGCCAAGGCTATTAATTGCGTTAATAGAACTATCGAGTTCTTCAAAAATAATATTATTAGAAAAAGCATCTTTTTGGTTGTAGGATTTTTCTAGACCAAAGACACTTCTAAACACCAATACTGCGCTAATAAGACCAATTATCGAATATGCAGCACCCGTTTGGGCTTCATCGGCTTCGATCGACTCTGTTCAGTACAGGGCGTCCAAGATATTATCGGCGCTGTGTTTTCAACAAACAATACGACAGCTGAAAGTGAGTGTGGCCTACCATCATTAAAAAACAGGAGGAAACTTGTCTCTGTCAAATTTACGAATAAAATTAGAAGCTGCAATGAGCAGCATATCTCCAACATCACTTTCCACTCCTGGACAGCTAAAAATAGGCTGGAGAGATCCGCAACACTTCCGTTTGATTATGCCATAAGAAACAACATTAACTTGAAGCATTCAAGCCTTGAAATCATTCAAGAACCTTGTTTTCCAGTCAAACCACCTCCCTCTGTTAAAATTATTATAGACTTGCTTGAACCATGCAAAAAAACAGAGCCCAAAAGCACAATCAAAAGGAAGGGCATAGGTGCAATTCTCGGCCTATTGAGACCTCTTTTAGTAACCGCCTACACAGACGGTTCTTCAGACTCGAACTGCAATAGGGGTGGTTCGGGTATATTTCTTAAGTACCCAGACAACTCAATTTCAAAGCACAAGGTCTCCGCAGGGCGAATTGCATCCAACTTTACACGCGAACTTATTGCAATCAGAACAGCCCTGGAAATCTACCTTACATTGACAGGAGGTGCTAACTCCGACGGAATTGTTGTGTTCTCTGATTGCAGATCTGCCTTTGAAGCCATCAGAGAGGGGAAAACTAGGCTCACTCAAGAAATCGCTTCTCTTATATTCTCCATTGGTGCAATGGGCAAATCATGTACCCTTAAGTGGATCCCGGCTCATGTTGACATCGAAGGAAATGAGGTGGCAGACTCCCAAAGACGTCAGAACACTCGAGCCTGTAGCTTCATCTACTACGGTTTTTGATGCCAACGCAGTCGCAAAACAAAGGCTCTGCCCAAACCTAAAGAAAAAATACTCGCTGCCAGAATTGAATTACAGCAGAGAAATTACAACAGTAATAGCAAGACTAAGGACAAAGCATTTTAAGGGTGTATAGTTTTGGTAGCAAAACCAAAGAAAGAAATGTATGAAATATTAGAAAAAAAATAGGGTAGGTCAAAATTGTACGCTATTACGCTAAAAGTCCGGAGGAACCACCCACTCTTTGTTTGAGCAGTATGGGGTCTGCTTTATTAATAAAAACGACACTGAATTTAAGTTTTACACCAAAGACAATTAAAAGAGATAACACAAGTTTCATGAGTCACAGTTAATTCTAAGCCACTTACCAATCAAACTGTATGTGGTTCTTGTAGAGCGGTGAGTCTTTTGATACAACAGGCCTGTTTGAAATCTTGTAGAGATGAACGAAGTTTCTCGAAGAGTGGCATAAGCTAAAACTCATTTAATCTTTATTTTAATAACTTCACTTCACTTATAATAGTATAAACCGTCTGTAATCATTAAATGTTTATTTATTTAAGCGGTTAAAAGAATTAATGTTCTGATGCAATGTTATTGACACGCGGTTAACCTAAGACAATGGCACTCGAACTTATAACGCGGTTTAAATGGATTTATTAAAGTTTGACGTCGAGAATTTATTGTCAGCACGCATTTACACTATTGCCAGAAAGTATTCTGCTAGTGGTGTAACATATAAACGCGGTTTTACAATGATGCACACCGATAACGCACTTGGCTAGAAAATGATTGCTATATTCTAACGAGACATGTTGCAGAGAGTGAGTGTAACTTTTGAGAAGACGGAAGTGACTAGCAGAGGGTAAATAGATCAGAAACTACGTGGGCCTAGTCTAAAACATAGAGGAAGAGGCTCAAAGCAACGGGTGACTAGAGCGGAATAACTCTTCTATCTGAGATACGCACAGACGAAACTATTTCTTTGCAGTGAGAAAACTACATTCTAGCTGGCGTCGAATATCCGGCAGGCGGTGAAAAATGAACTGTGGGTAAAACACCAGCTGATTTCTAGGTTATATCGAAAATAATGACAGATGTCAACAAACGTGGTTTATTGAAAGTGAGGTTAACAATCCTGTACTTAACAAATAGCATGAAGATCCTGCCCGATGGTTCCAGAACATATGAAGATTGCAGGCACTGCCCAGGCACGCAACTGGACCCCAAGCACCTTTTTAGCTGCCCTTCCATTGTTCGTGCCCTCGTCAAAATAGACAATGACTGCAGTATGGATACTTTGTACTCGAATAGCGGCCATTAACATTGCCAAGACTGTATTTCATGCATTTGGCAATATTTAAATCCCCCCTAATTGCATTTGCCATACACAACAACAATAACAACAACAACAATTGTAACACTAACTTACCTGTAATATCCTGCTTCGTTCTTCAGTGTCGGACCTATCAGTGTTATTACAGGATCTCAGGTAAAGCAACCTTTACATAAACTGCAGCAAACATATGCGTAATTATATTTTGCTAGGTTTAAAATACATGTTCCTTTTTAATTTAATAGACTACAATCTTTCGTTGATTCGAAACTGAAGATATAGTACAATTCAATAGATATATGTTTAAAGTAAATTTAAAATTTAGTCAAATTTTCAAATAGGTTCCTAATTAAATATATTAGACAGGTCGTCTTGAGACTGGATCGTCTGTAGGACTTTTTCTGTACTAAAGGCTTGAATCCAGCTCGACCGGTAAAAAATGTAAGAAAATCAACTCTTAGTAAAAGCCTAGTACGAATTACGTTACATTACGAATACATAATTAATAAATACCATAGAGCACTAGTGCAACAGGATCGTATAGAGCTGTCTAATTACTAATTTTGCTCAACATCTCCGATTTTACTGTTCCAATACTGAATATCTCGGTTCGTATCTTGGACAAAGATTTACTGTAGAATATAAACTACAAATACAGTAGAGTCTGGAAATTCTGAGCTCTTATTTCTCTAGCTTCCGTCGAATTCGAGATCAGTTCACTGCCGAGCGCCGGAGTTTAAAAACCTTTCCATTTCAGCATTGGGATTTCATATAAGAACTAAAGTGTTGATTATATAGATAGAGAACTATTCAAAGAGTATTTTGTTAACGAGTTTATGCCCGAAACTGAGTAAGCTAATTATAACGAGCATTCATGCGCTCTATATGACAACGGTGATTCTACATGTGCACTTTTTTTTCTTCAACTTGGGAGCGGGTTTTATACTGCCCGAAGCACTGCTACCTTAAGGTATATTGTACTTACCTCCCTGATCTAGTCAAATAGCTCCTTCCCTCTTACCAGGTTTAGGAGTTTTCTGACTAGTGTTTTACCTTCAGCATCCACCAGAGCCGTTCCATCACCAAAGAGGTTGAAGCGCCTCCCGGCAAGTGCTTCACATCTGTAAATAATGTGTGTTGCAGTCTCCAGTTCCTGCCCGCATAATCTGCACACTGGTTCATCTTTGTAGATACCCATTTTATACAGATGTTTCCTTAGTCCAACGTGTTCCGTGAGTAGACCTGTGGCTATCCTCAATTCCTGCCTAGACAGATAGATGAGACTCTTCTGCAGCCCCAAGGAAAGTTTCCTAAGGGTTAGCTTACTGTGTCTCATCCCTTCAGCCCTGATCCAGTGCTCATAGTGTCTTTCAGCCATCCACCTTCGCACTGCCATCTTGACCATGGATTTGGAAATACATACCGCAGGCTCCGGTCCAATCAGGGGAGTCGAAGACCCCTCCCTGGCCAGCGCATCTGCGGCTTCATTTCCAAGAATTCCCCTATGCCCTGGCACCCAACCTATCTTGATTTGATCGTGATTTCCCAGGGCTTGTAGGTTATATAGGTGACATTATTTAAGTGACATGTGCACTTATCACTCAGTCTAACTACAACAATTCAGACGAAGGCAAAGCTATGTTTTTATTGAGTAAGCCAATTATAACGACCATTTATGCGCTCTATATGACAACGGTGGTTCTACATGTGCACTTATCACTCAGTTTAATTACAACAATTTAGACGAAGGCAAAGCTATTGTTTTATTGAGTAAGCTAATTATATGGACCATTCATGCACTCTATATGAGAAAGGTGATTCTAAATGTGCAATTATCACTCAGTCTAACTACAACAATTCAGACGAAGGCATAGCTGTGTTTTTATTGAGTATGCTAATTATAAGGACCATTCATGCACTCTATATGACAACGATGATTCTACATGTGCACTTATTACTCAGTCTAACTACAAAAATTCAGACAAAAACAAAGCTATTGTTTTATTGAGTAAGCTAATTATAAAGACCATTCATGCGCTCTATATGACAACGGTGATTCTACATGAGCACTTATCACTCAGTCTAACTACAACAATTCAGACGAAGGCAAACCTATTGTTTTATTGAGTAAGCTAATTATAAGGACCATTCATGCGCTCTATATGAGAAAGGTGATTCTACATGTGCACTTATCACTGAGTCTAACTACAACTTTTCAGTCGAAGGCATAGACATTGTTTTTTTGAGTAAGCCAAATATAAGGACCATTCATGCGCTCTATATGACAACGGTGATTCTACATGTGTACTTATCACTCAGTCTAACTACAATAATTTAGACGAAAGCAAAGCTATTGTTTTATTGAGTAAGCTAATTATTACGACCATTCATGCGCTCTATATGACAACGGTGATTTTACATGTGCACTTATCACTCATTCTAATTACAACAATTCAGACGAAGGCAAAGCTAAGTTTTTATTGAGTAAGGTCATTAAAACGACGATTCATGCGCTCTATATGACAACGGTGATTCTACATGTGCAGTTATCACTCAGTATAACTACAACAATTCAGACGAATGCAAAGCTATTGTTTTATTGAGTAAGCTAATTATAACGGCCATTCATGCGCTCTATATGACTACGGTGATTCTACATGTGCAGTTATCACTCAGTATAACTACAACAATTCAGACGAATGCAAAGCTATTGTTTTATTGAGTAAGCTAATTATAATGACCCTTCATTCGCTCTATATGAGAACGGTGATTCTACATGTGCACTTATCACTCAGTCTAACTACAACAATTCAGAAGAAGGCAGAGCTAGTATTTTATTGAGTAAGCTAATTATAAAGACCATTCATGCACTCTATATGACAACGATGATTCTACATGTGCACTAATTACTCAGTCTAACTACAACTATACAGACGAAGGCAAAGCAATTGTTTTTTTTTGAGTAAGCTAATTATAACGACCATTCTTGCGCTCTATATGACAACGGTGATTCTCCATATGTACTTATCACTCAGTCTAACTACAATAATTTAGACGAAAGCAAAGCTATTGTTTTATTGAGTAAGCTAATTATTACGACCATTCATGCGCTCTATATGACAACGGTGATTTTACATGTGCACTTATCACTCAGTCTAATTACAACAATTCAGACGAAGGCAAAGCTAAGTTTTTATTGAGTAAGGTCATTAAAACGACGATTCATGCGCTCTATATGACAACGGTGATTCTACATGTGCAGTTATCACTCAGTATAACTACAACAATTCAGACGAATGCAAAGCTATTGTTTTATTGAGTAAGCTAATTATAACGGCCATTCATGCGCTCTATATGACTACGGTGATTCTACATGTGCAGTTATCACTCAGTATAACTACAACAATTCAGACGAATGCAAAGCTATTGTTTTATTGAGTAAGCTAATTATAATGACCCTTCATTCGCTCTATATGAGAACGGTGATTCTACATGTGCACTTATCACTCAGTCTAACTACAACAATTCAGAAGAAGGCAGAGCTAGTATTTTATTGAGTAAGCTAATTATAAAGACCATTCATGCACTCTATATGACAACGATGATTCTACATGTGCACTAATTACTCAGTCTAACTACAACTATACAGACGAAGGCAAAGCAATTGTTTTTTTTTGAGTAAGCTAATTATAACGACCATTCTTGCGCTCTATATGACAACGGTGATTCTCCATATGTACCTATTAATCAGCATAACTACAACAATTCAGACGAATTCAAAGCTATTGTTTTATTGAGTAAGCTAATTATAACGACCATTCGTGCGCTCTATATGACAACGGTGATTCTACAAGTGTACTTATCACTCAGTCTAACTACAAAAATTCAGACAAAAATAAACCTATTGTTTTATTGAGTAAGCTAATTATAAAGACCATGCATGCGCTCTATATGACAACGGTGATTCTACATGTGCACTTATCACTCAGTCTAACTATAACAATTCAGACGAAGGCAAACCTATTGTTTTATTGAGTAAGCTAATTATAAGGACCATTCATGCGCTCTGTGTGAGAAAGGTCATTCTACATGTGCACTTATCACTCAGTCTAACTACAACTTTTCAGACGAAGGCATAGACATTGTTTTTTTGAGTAAGCCAAATATAACGACCATTCATGCGCTCTATATGACAACGGTGATTCTACATGTGTACTTATCACTCAGTCTAACTACAATAATTTAGACGAAAGCAAAGCTATTGTATTATTGAGTAAGTTAATGATAAGGACTATTCATGCATTCTATATGAGAAAAGTGATTCTACATGTGCACTTATCACTCAGTCTAACTACAACAGTTCAGACGAATGCATAGCTATTGTTTTATTGCGTAAGCTAATTATAACGACCATTCATGCGCTCTTTATGACAACGGTGATTCTACATTTGTATTTTGCACTCAGTCTATCTACAACAATTCAGACGAAGGTAAAGCTATTGTTTTATTGAGTAAGCTAATTATAAGGACCATTCATGCGCTCTATATGACAACGGTGATTCTACATTTGTATTTTGCACTCAGTCTATCTACAACAATTCAGACGAAGGTAAAGCTATTGTTTTATTGAGTAAGCTAATTATAACGACCATTCATGCGCTCTATATGACAACGGTGATTCTACATTTGTATTTTGCACTCAGTCTATCTACAACAATTCAGACGAAGGTAAAGCTATTGTTTTATTGAGTAAGCTAATTATAAGGACCATTCATGCGCTCTATATGAGAAAGGTGATTCTACATGTGCACTTATCACTCAGTCTAACTACAACAATTCAGACGAAGGTAGAGCTAGTATTTTATTGAGTAAGCTAATTATAAGGACCATTCGTTCGCTTTATATGACAACGGTGGTTCTACATGTGCATTTATCACTCAGTCTAACTACATAAATTCAGACAAAAGCAATGCTATTGTTTTATAGAGTGAGCTAATTATAAAGACCAATCATGCCCTCTATATGAGAACAGTGATTCTACATGTACACTTATATCTTAGTCTAACTACAATCATTTAGACGAAGGCAAAGCTATTGTTTCATTGAGTAAGCTAATTATAAGGACAATTCATGCACTCTATATGAGAATTGTGATTCTACATGTGCACTTATCACTCAGTCTAACTACAGCTTTTCAGACAAAGGCAGAGCCATTGTTTTTTTCAGTAAGATAAATATAACGACCATTCGTTCTATATGCGCTCTATATGACAACGGTGATTCTCCATGTGTACCTATCAATCAATCGAACTACAACAATTCAGACGATTGCAAAGGCATTGTTTTATTGAGTAAGCTAATTATAACGACCATTCATTCGCGCTTTATGACAACGGTGATTCTACATATGCACTTATCACTCATTCTAACTACAACAATTCAGACGATAGCAGAACTAGTATTTATTGAGTAAGCTAATTATAAGGTCCATTCATGTGCTCTATATGACAACGGTGATTCTACATGTGCACTTATAACTCAGTCTAACTACAACAATTCAGACGAATGCAAAGCTATTGTTTTATTGAGTAAGCTAATTATTACAGCCATTCATTCGCGCTTTATGACAACGGTTATTCTACATGTGCACTTATCACTCATTCTAACTACAACAATTCAGACGATGTCAGAGCTAGTATTTATTGAGTAAGCTAATTATAAGGTCCATTCATGTGCTCTATATGACAACGGTGATTCTACATGT
Organism: Prosapia bicincta; assembly: GCA_036971475.1. Lineage (NCBI taxonomy): Eukaryota > Metazoa > Arthropoda > Insecta > Hemiptera > Cercopidae > Prosapia > Prosapia bicincta. The sequence continues at coordinate 43,410,538 of JBAIZL010000002.1, forward strand.
GCACTTATCACTCATTCTAACTACAGCAATTCAGACGATGACAGAGCTAGTATTTATTGAGTAATCTAATTATAAGGTCCATTCATGTGCTCTATATGACAACGGTGATTCTACATGTGCACTTATCACTCATTCTAACTACAACAATTCAGACGATGGCAGAGCTAGTATTTATTGAGTAATCTAATTATAAGGAACATTCATGCGCTCTATATGACAACGGTGGTTCTACATGTACATTTATCACTCAGACTAACTACAAAAAATTCAGACGAAGGCAAACCTATTGTTTTATTGAGTAAGCTAATTATAAAGACCATTCATACGCTCTATTTGACAACGGTGTTTCTACATGTGCACTTATCACTCAGTCTAACTACAAAAATTCAGATGAAGGCATAGCTGTATTTTTATTGAGTAAGCTAATTATAACGACCACTCATACCCTCTATAAGACAACGGTAATTCTACATGTACACCTATCACTCAGTCTAACTACAACAATTCAGACGAAGGCACAGCTATTATTTTATTGAAAAAGCTAATTATAAAGACCATTCATGCGCTCTATATGACAACGGTGATTCTACATGTGCAACCTATCACTCAGTGTAACTACAACTATTCAGACGAAGGCAAAACTATTGTTTTATTGAGTAACCTAATTATAAGGACTATTCATGCGCTCTATGTGAGAATGGTGATTCTACATGTGCACTTATCACTCAGTCTAACTACAACAATTCAGTCGAAGGCAAAGTTATGTTTTTATTGAGTAAGCAAATTATAACGACAATTTATGAGCTCTATATGACAACGCTGTTTCTACATGTTCACTTATCACTTAGTCTAATTACAACAATTTAGACGAAGGAAAAGCAATGTTTTCATAGAGTAAGCCTATTATAACGACCATTCATGCGCTCTATATGAGAACAGTGACTCTACAAATACACTTATCACTCAGTGTAACTACAATAATTTAGATGGAAGCAAAGCTATTGTTTTATTGAGTAAGCTAATTATAACGACCAGTCATGCGCTCTATATGACAACGGTGATTCTACATGTGCTATAGTCTAACTACAACAATTCAGAAGAAGGCAAAGCTATGTTTTTATTGATTAAGCTAATTATAACGACCATTTATGCGCTCTATATGACAAAGGGCGTTCTACATGTGCACTTATCACTCAGTCTAATTACAAATATTTAGACGAAGTAAAAGCCATGTTTTTATAGAGTAGGCTAATAATAACGACCATTCATGAGCTCTATATGACAACAGTGATTCTACATGTTCACTTATCCCTCAGTCTAATTACAACAATTCAGACTAAGGCAAAGCTATTGTTTTATTGAGTAAGCTAATTATAACAACCATTCATGCGCTCTATATGTCAACGGTGGTTCTACAGGTGCATTTATTACTCAGTCTAACTACAACAGTTCAGACTAAGGCAAAGCTATTGTTTTATTGAGTAAGCTAATTATAACAACCATTCATGCGCTCTATATGTCAACGGTGGTTCTACATGTGCATTTATTACTCAGTCTAACTACAACAGTTCAGACTAAGGCAAAGCTATTGTTTTATTGAGTAAGCTAATTATAACAACCATTCATGCGCTCTATATGTCAACGGTGGTTCTACATGTGCATTTATTACTCAGTCTAACTACAACAGTTCAGACGAATGCATAGCTGTGGTTTTATTGAGTAAGCTAATAATAACGACCATTCATGCGCTCTTTATGACAACAGTAATTCTACATGTGCACTTATCACTCAGTCTATCTACAAAAATTCAGACAAAGCAAAGCTATTGTTTTATAAAGTAAGCTAATTATAAAGACCATTCATGCGCTCTATATGACAACGGTGATTCTACATGTGCATTTATCACTTAGTCTAACTAGAACAATTCAGAAAGGCAGAGCTAGTATTTTTTTGAGTAAGCTAATTATAAGGACCATTTATGCGCTCTATATGAAAACGTTGGTTCTACATGTTCACTTATCACTCAGTCTAATTACAACAATTTAGACGATGGAAAAGCTATGTTTTTATAGAGTAGGCTAATTATATCGACCATTTATGAGCTATAAATGACAACGGTGTTTCTAAATGTGCACTTATTACTCAGTCTAATTACAACAATTCTGACGAAGGAAAAGCTATGTTTGTTTAGAGTAAGCTAATTATACCGACCATTCTTTTGCTCTATATGACAACGGTGATTCTACATGTGCACTTATCACTTATTCTAACTACAACAATTCAGACGTAGGCAGAGCTAGTATTTTATTGAGTAAGCTAATTATAAGGTCCAATGAAGTGCTTTATATGACAACGGTGGTTCTACATGTGCATTTATCACTCAGTCTAACTACAAAGATTCAGACAAAAGCAAAGCCATTTTTTTTTGAGTAAGCTAATTATAACTACCATTCATGCGCTCTATATCTCAACGGTGATTCTACATGTGCACTTATCACTCAGTCTAACTACAATAATTTAGACGAAGGCAAACTATTATTTTATTGAGTATGCTAATTATAAGGACCATTCATGCACTCTATATGACAACGGTGATTCTACATGTGCACTTATCACTCAGTCTAATTACAACAATTCGGACGAGGGCAGACCTATGTTTTTATTGAGTAAGGTCATTATAACGACCATTCATTTGCTCTATATGACAACGGTGGTTCTACATGTGCATTTATCACTCAGTCTAACTACAAAAATTCAGACAAAAGCAATGCTATTGTTTTATAAAGTAAGCTAATTATAAAGACCATTCATGCGCTCTATATGACAACGGTGGTTCTACATGTGCATTTATCACTCAGTCTAACTACAAAAATTCAGACAAAAGCAATGCTATTGTTTAATAAAGTAAGCTAATTATAAAGACCATTCATGCGCTCTATATGACAACGGTGATTCTACATGTGCACTTATCACTCAGTCTAACTACAACAATTCAGACGAAGGCAAACCTATTGTTTTATTGAGTAAGCTAATTATAACGACCATTCATGCGCTCTGAATTGACACCGTGTGTTCTATTTGTTGATGGATCACTCTGCTTACCTACAACAATACCGACGTATGCTAAGCTATTACTTCATTGTGAAAGCCAAATATAACGACATTTGTTCTGAAGAAGTTTTTAACTGTGCAGTTTTCAACCTTTTTCCAGTTCAAAAAGGAGTACCTGATTCCTCTACAAAAAGAGAAGATGTTAGGTAGGTATTAGCATAGCCCTCTAATCAACTAATTAAGATTTGCCAAGTTGTTTAATGATGTCAGTCAGGTAATTGACTCGGAATAAGAAATCCACCTAAATACCTAAGTAATTTTGTTCTGAACTTACGATGAAATATGAAACTGAAAACGGTAATGTGGAAATTTGATTTTTTAAAAAACCATTAATAACGTAATATTTATAATTCTTGTAATAATTTCATGGTAATACAAATATAGGAGAATTTAAATAAATATATTTATGTAGACAAACAGAGACTATACTCATAACAGATGATTTTAATCCTCTACAACACTTTCTTAAAGAAACACTATTTTTATTCTAGTGGTTAATTCAAAACTTTCTGTTCCAGAAACTAACTATATTCATACTGCAAAACTGGCTAATGCACATTTTCAACTAAAATTACTAACGTTCTGTCAATCTGTGATAATTTGCAATACTTAGTCCAAACAAAAGATGTTAAAATAATTATGGAATACTGTGGCAATCATTTAGTTGGCATTAGAAAATTAATTGTATAATTTTTTATAAACCTAACCTAACTGTATACATTGACCTACCTATTAACGCGCTTTTATAATAAATCAAAATAAAATAGTGCGCCAATTAATTGGTGATGAATTCTTTGATAAACGTTTGAGTTTTTAAAATGACCGTATGTTTTTTTGGTAATTATTAATCACCAATAGTTTAAAAATATATAACCGTGTTTAGGCCACTGTTTGTGAAGTAGATTGTTATTACCATACATTAAATAGCTACGTATTTTTACAAAAATGGTTCAAATTAAAGTAGTAGTAAAAATAAGCATGGTTAGAAGATAAAGTAGACAATTAGAAAAGTTTTAGAGAAAACAAACTTTTGCTACACAACAGGTGGTGAGAGATAAGCATCCTTTTCTTCTAAATGTGTACATGTTCACAATTATTACTTACACTGCAACAAGCATTAGTAAATCTAATATATTCCTGTTACAGGTTCGTGATACTCGACCGCCGTTTAAAGTTTTAGAAATGTGTCAAAAGCTGTGCCTTCAGGACAGAACTGCGACGAACAATCTGGTTCGAACCTGTACGTCATTTGACTTCCAACCAGGAAGTCGAATTGCATCTTTCAGCGGCACAGTAGAATATGAGGAATCTACCTGTTACTTGACTAGAGAACAAGCCCATCCAGAAGGCATTGGCAATTTAGTTCTTGTGCCTAACAGTGTCCATTACACTGAAGTGTGTCTCTCATGTAAGTAAAATCAAGACGCACACATATAAATTATTCAGATACACATACATAACCACACCCACGCCCTTTTTTTAAAGATCTAATACTTGAATTGTAAATAGTATTGTATTTTCGGAGAGTTATATAAAACACTTCAACAAAAAAAAAATTACGATTTTAAAAATAGATTTTGAAACCCTGGACTTTATGTAAAAACCAACCAAAATGTTCAATAACAACTATTTAATAATATATTTAGAAATTCTTGTTTTCCTGTAAAATTAATTTAATATTTTGCTATTTAAGGAACACTACTTAAAACTCTTTATTCTAACTTGATTTAGACTCCTTACTTCTGCTTTTGTTGATGGTTGAGACAATTACAGAAATTTTATTTAGTTGGTTACCACAGGATAATTTTTAATACTTTTAAACATCGATTCGTTATGTCTTGATTTAATAAAATTGAAATTCAAACATAAAAATAAAATAGTCTCTTCCAAACATGTAATGCAAATTTATAATTTTAATGAACGTTTACAATGATTTACACAATTACTTTTCATTATATTGACAAGTTACTAGTTAATTTGAATAAAATGTATGTCTTTGGAATGCTGGCAGAAATTTCATCAATATAATTGTTGACACTATTATTTAAAGATCCTTAGAATTTGTTGTTGTTGTTTTTTGAAAACATTTTGGTGTTTTATACTTAAAATTACACATATGAAATGACAAACATATATAAATATAACACAATAAAAGTTAATACAGATGAATTTTGTGCTCATAAATATATTTCTGAAAGTATTAGGTGAAATTACTTCCTAGTGATTTTATTAGAATTTATACTTTTTCGCTCAAACATAAATATAAAGGATTACTTTATTGCAATCTTATTTATACAGAAATAAATCATAGTTATTTCAATCTTATATTCATTGGATCCTGGTTACTGAATATATTTAATTTATTCACACAAAATTTATTACTGCTAAATAGTAATTAATATTTTTTATGATTTTTTATGATTTTTATTCTATTCCTTTTTATTACTTTTGCTATATTTGAACTGAATTTAATTAATTAATGTTATAAATATTAATATTAATGTTGAAATATTCCCGTTTTAACTGGTTTGCGAAACCTTTTATATTAATTTTGAAACCAAAAATCGGCATTCTATGTATGATTTTCTCTTATATTATTACCATGAATCATTATTCTATTTTATATTTTTTGTTCTTTCAAAAATTTACTTCAAATAAATTTTGTATTGAACTTACTTATCTCTATCTTTTACAAACATCTCTTGACTAATTATTTATTTATTAAAAGCTATTTTTTGACTTTATAGTTCTAAATAGTCATAGTTTATATATTTATTAATTATTAGGGATCAATTAGTTATACAAATTTTACTTAGGCAAATACGAATGTATTATTTTTTAAAAATTTTAGAAATTTAATGAATTATTATATCGGTATTAAAATCCTGACTTAGAATTTTATAGCCCAAAAACTATCACTGTTCTCAGTGAGGGATTTAAGGGGGTGCTCAAGCCTCCCCCAAAAAATATAGAAAAGTGAAAATTTGTAAAATATAAAAACACTATAAATGTAAAATAAATTGTCATTTCTGATGTTTCACTCTGACGGAAGTAGATTTAAATCTACTTATTAATTAGTAGAATATTTTTTCCTGTGGCATTACAACAGCGTCGATATAGTAGCTGGGCTGGACTAACGTCGGCCGAAGGTCACTGAATCGTCCCGCGCTAACTAAACTACCACCTATCGTGCGTCTTCGGTTGCTAGCAGCCGCAGCGAGGAGAACAGACTGTGTCCCGATTCGCCATTTCAGTTATTTCGTGGAGTTCGTGAGTGAGTCATTTACACAATTGTCAATTTGTTCTTCTCTTGTTGTGTAAATACGAATAGTGCCATATTATGTAGTAGTTGTGTATATGTAGTGCCGTATTAGTAGATGTAGTATATGAATTGGTTTATTGTTAATGTGTATGGTAGGGCACAAACTGACTGTACAGTGGCTTCTATTTGTAGTATTAAGGCAACCTGTGTTACTATTTTACGAGGTGTATTTAGTCAAAATGTCTAATGTCAAAATTTCAAAACGTAAGCAAACAGATATTTTATCTTTCTGGAAAAAGAAGACTAGCTTGAATGAAGTGTAACTGTAATGAAGCAAGATGATTCGGGAGCCATTCAGGGAACGTCAAGTGCAAATCAGCCTCAGCCTTAAATGACTTTTACTGTAAACGAAACACGTACCTATCCTCAACCATTATTAGTAGAAATAACTCAATTACACGAGGTAAATATGATATCAGTAATTTTTGTAAGGTCAAACCATAATGCTGTCTCAGAAGATGAAAGGTACAATGCCGTTACAAAGACTTGAACTCCGCCTAAGACATATGCGTTTCCCTCGAACTCAGAAGGTGGTCAGCAACGTAAATTTAATAATAAACGGCTGAAAGATAATTGTTGGCTAGCATACAGTAAAAATGAGGAAGGAGTGTGTTGTAAAGTGGGTGTGTTGTTTTAGCCACAAAAAGCCAGTTGGAAGAAAAAAACAACTCTTGGAAAATTGGTCGTAACACTGGTAAAAAAAAAAAACACTCTCATGATCATGGCTCCACTGAGTGTCCCAGGGACGATGTCGAGGCCGTTGACCGTTACATCATTTTGCTACACCACCTAAAATTGTTATTTAAAATTTGATGTTTTTATTTCTATGTTTATTGTTATTAATATATTCATATATTTCTTAGTTGTGTATAGATATTTATTTTATTTTATTTATTGCAAATACATTTTTATATTTTAGTTTTCAATGACTTTTATTTATTGTTATCGTATTATTATTAATTATTGTTGTTTTAATTGTTATTTTATTTTATTATAATGTTGTTATTCCTTGTTATAATGTTATTTATTGCTTTGTTGGTATTTGGTATATTGTTATATACTTAATGTTATGTATTTGTTTCTGAGCAATTGTGTTTCTTATTTCTTGTAATATGGAGTATCTGAAGTTATTTATATTTTTTTAACCTAAATTGGTTTTTCGCTAGAGCGAAAAAAACTTATACAATCTGCAAGATACTATATAGCTTGGGCACCTGAAACCCTTACCCATCGACATCTACCGTTAGTGTTGTAAGACTAAGGTTCAGGTTGTATATTTGCTCTTTGTAGGTGTTGCTTCCAAATCAACTTGAAAAAAAGATTTTACCAAAATGAATCAGTTGATTTAACACTGAAGTTTTAGATTCTGTTTAAAGAAAATAGACCCCCTCCGAGGCAATACTGATGAAGGAACTCACAGTACATTTTGTACCAGTTAATTCTGAACGTTTTATATGATGCATTGGGACTCGATGAAAAATCACAGTTCGGCCTGTTACGTAGCGTGATGAAGTTGCAGGTTCTTGTCTAACTAAACTGTGACGAAGTGGCAATGGCAAACCGCCCCTACCCGATCTTAAACTGCCTTTTTTGTAGGGGGGAGGCTGGAGTCAGTACGAGTTGTCTGTCAGTCACTGGTTTTACAAACACAACTAACGAAATGAGCTATAAAATTATAACCTGTTTTTTACTGTGATTGTGATTCTTAGTTACTATTTCTATCTTACTGTGACTCACTGTGACTGTGACTTGTGACTGCCACTCGTGGTGTTGCTAGTGTGATCGTTATCGCTAAAGAGAATTCTGAAACAGTTTTGTTTGCAGTAGTTAGTTATTAATTTATAAAGGAATAATTTAAATCGATTATTTTTAGATGTTATTTTTAGTATATGTTACATAGTATTATTAAATATAGTCCCCGTGCCTGAAAGTGAAATATCTAGAGTGAACAAAAAACCAACAGGATACGAAATCGGAGCGTAGTTTAGACATTGTTTACCGAGGACGAATATGATACGGAAAGTTAAATAACATTTTTTTAATGATATACACACACACAAACGCTCACACTCACTCACACTCTCTTACATTTCCATACATTTACACACACACTCACACTCTCATTCATATATATATATATATATATATATATATGAAGTTAATATATTACTATTGTAAGTAATTTTATCCACCATTAAGTGCAATAATTTTACCTTGAGTGATGAGGCACCTTTCGGTCAATTGACCATTGTCGAATCACTCCGAGTGATTCGACAATGGTCAATTGACCGAAAGGTGCCTCATCACTCAAGGTAAAATTATTGCACTTAATGGTGGATAAAATTACTTACAATAGTAATATATTAACTTCATAAAGTCAGTGCAACGGAAAAACAATGGATAACGTTAAATATCAAGAATATATATATATATATATATATATATATATATATATATATATATATATATATATATATCACTTCACTTATGTACTTAAACAAGAATCTTACTTGGTATTTATGCGAGCTAACTTTCAACGGCTGGCTGTGCCGTCGTCCTCAGGCATACTCCTGTATGCCATAGTATGCCTGAGGACGACGGCACAGCCAGCCGTTGAAAGTTAGCTCACATAAATACCAAGTAAGATTCTTGTTTAAGTACATAAGTGAAAGTGATAAGTGTATACAAGAAAACAGTGTTGCATAAATATACAAATATATATATATATATATATATATATATATATATATATATATATATATAAATATAAAATACGTTTTCTTGTTTAATAATTTAAAACAACACAGGTTATTCAAATACAAGAATATTTATTATTTTAAATCCAAAGCTTTTCGTTGGCAAACAGTACCAACATCATCAGGAATGAAAATTACAATAATGTAAGCTATAGGCCTAGAACATATGTTTTTTTTTTAGAAATAGAATTGTTGCTAAATTTATACAAATTGCCAAATTTATTTTGTTGCTGTAACATTATAGACATTGAATATAGTATCAAATTTAGAATGTAATTGTATTTGTTCTTTTATTAATTTGTTATTATTATTGTGTTTATATATTTCGAATGCTTCATATATATTCATTCTTAATCCCTTATTAATTTCTTTTATAAGTCTCATATTTTCTATATTTGGAAATTGGTGCTTATTATTAATACAATGATTTGCGAAATTTGATTTATATATTTATGGATTAATGTAGGCATTTAAATGTTCTTTATATCTTTCTTTTAATTTTTTCTTTGTTTGACCTATATAAGCTTTATTACAATTTTTGCATTCTAATTTATAAACACCTCCTTTTTCATGCATATTAATTGTTTTATTATTGTTATTTATTATGTTTATTATTTTGTTATTAGTTTTGTATGCAATTTTGATATTTGTATTTCTAAATAATTTGGTGATATTTTTTATTTCATGGCCTATAAATAAAAATGAAGTCCATATTGTATTATTATTATTATTATTGCAAATTAAATTATTATTTTGTTTATTAAAAATATTATAATTAAGTTTGTCAACAGTTTTCTTTTTATAACCGTTTTCTAATGCAATTTGATAAATTATGTTTTTTTCTTTTATTTTATTTTCTTCATTCATGGGTATTTTATGCATTCTATATAATAAGTTATATAAAGCAGCCATTTTTTGATTATATGGATGATTAGATTTATTTGGTATAATTTGGTTTGTCAAAGTTGGTTTACGGTATATCATATATTCAAAATTTTTCATTTTTTCTTATTATTGTTAAATCTAGAAAATTTATTTTGTTATTTGTTTCAATTTCATAAGTAAATTTGATTTTATTATTAATTTTATTTATTTTATCCAAAATATTTGTTAAATTTATATTATTATTGTTTGATATATACATTCCATCATCTACATAGCGAACCCAATAACCATTTTTATCATATATTTTTATAATTTCATTTATTTTATTATCTAATTGTTGTAAAAATATTTCAGATAATATATTTGATAATGGCGAGCCCATAGCAAGACCATCTTCTTGTTTATAAATTTTGTCATTATATGAAAAATAATTTTGATTTAATATTATTTTGAGTGTATTTAAAATTTCTAATGTTAATTTTTTATCTTTCTCGTGTTCCAATTTAGATTTTATAATTTCAAGAGTTTCATTTATAGGTATGTTTGTATACATATTTTTTATATCTAATGATATTAATTTTGTATTTTCATTAATTTTAATTGCATTTAGTTTTTCAATAAGATTAATAGAATTTATTATAGTATGATTATTATTTAGTTCTATTTTTTCTTTAAGAATATTTACCATAATCTTTGATATTTTATAAGATGGAGCATTTATAAAATTTATTAATGTTCTTATTGGTTTATCTATTTTATGTAATTTCACAAGTCCATTCAATATTGGAATTTTTGGATTATCATTTATATAGTTGCTAATTTTATTTTTATTGAATAATTTATATGAAGATTTTATAATATTTTTAATTTTATTTTGAAATTTATTTGTGGGATCTTTATTTATTTGACAAAATTGATTATCATTTATGTATTTTTCTGTTTTTGTTATGTGCTCATTTTTATCAATAATGACAATAGCATTACTTTTATCTGCCTTTACTGTAATAAGATTATTATTTTGTAATTTTTGTTTTAAATCTTTGATTTCTGAATATTGTTTCTTATGTGTTTTATTAACTGTATTTTTTTTAATCAATTTTTTAATTTCATAAGCTGCTTCGATTCTGGCATTTTCTTGTAAGCTTGTATTTAGTTTACTAATAGCTAGTTCTGTATCTACTATAATATTATTAATATTATTATTTATGTCTGTTTTTATATTGGTTTTATTGTTTTCAAGTAGTTTTATTTCATTATTATTAAATCCAGTATTTGATAGATTAACTACATTAGGGTGAAAATTATGATATTTAATTTCAGGTACATCTTTTATTTGTTTTTCTAACTTCAAATTTTTAAGTTTTTTGTTTATTCTATTTATTTTTATATTTCTAATTTTATTTATAAATAAATTGATTTTATTATATTTTTCTTCCCATTTTATGTTATGCATAATAGAAGCTAATTTTATATGTAGCTTATATATTTCAATTGTTAAAGTATTTTTCTTTTGATACAAGTTTTTAATTTCATTCTTAACCCATAATTTTTCAGCTTGTTTACATGTTTTTTGAGCTATATTATTTTTGTTTTTTATTGTAATTTTTGCGTATTTGGGAATTATATTATTTATAATACATTGTTTATTAAAGTATATATTACAGTTAGTATTCATTAGTTGAATTTTACGTTTTTCAAATAAATTAATGTCTTTTGTTAAGGCAACATTACAATTATTAATAGAAATCATTTTAAAATATATTAGTATAGGCTAAGGGAATTGTATATAATATATCTTTTTGAATTTCGAATCCCATACTTTGAATGTCCAATATATTAATTTTCAAATTCAATCCTATAATTGATTTTCAAATTACGTTCCTAGTAATTTAATAAACAAATCAATTCAATTAAATAGTATATTCTATTAGAATTGTATAAATTTAGCAACAATTCTATTTCTAAAAAAAAACATATGTTCTAGGCCTATAGCTTACATTATTGTAATTTTCATTCCTGATGATGTTGGTACTGTTTGCCAACGAAAAGCTTTGGATTTAAAATAATAAATATTCTTGTATTTGAATAACCTGTGTTGTTTTAAAATATATATATATATATATACACACCCTCACACAAATATCTTATACGATAAATCACACACTAGAATTTTTCATTATATGAAACATTTAATTAAATTGTACAAATGTGTTTGCAAGGTAATTTAAAAGTTTAAACTATGTAATTCTGGTAAAAACTGAATGTTACTAGTAAGGTAAAGAGCTGTACTTTGAAAATTACTTTTGTAACGTAATAGTTTTGAGTACGTTAATTATAAAACATTCTGAATTATAAGCAATATTTATTTAGCATGTGACATATTTCCTCTTTTGTAGTCATTGTTTTAAAACCTCTAGCCATCTCTTACAATATTCAATACTTTAACACAATCTTTTTGAATTTCGAATCCCATACTTTGAATGTCCAATATATTAATTTTCAAATTCAATCCTATAATTGAATTTCAAATTACGTTCCTAGTAATTTAATAAACAAATCAATTAAATTCTCAATTTTATTTATATTTCTCTCAACGTATTTCTTTTAATTTCCATTCTAAAGAAAAATCATTTAAATAAAAATAATAGTTTCAATAATCCATTACACATTTAGTTATTTCGACTAAGAAATGGTATCAAAAGGTGGAGACTCATTCCTGGATCTTAATTGTTATTTCGCATTTTTGTTTATACTACAATACTTTGCAATATGACCTAGATGATTACAATTATAACATTTTACTGTCTCTTCAAGTCAACACTTTTGTCCCTATTTTTAAATTTACTTGGTTCGTTTTTGTTATTACCGTTATAATTAAAATCAGAATTACTCTCATGTCTCATTTGATCATTAAAATATATATTTTGAGCTTGTATGAACATGCTGTCTATATCACTGTAATTACATGGATTGTTGATAAATATACATTTGTTAAGGTTCTCTGGCATAACGCTTACTTCTATAATTTCAATTTTTTATAATTCAAAATAATTTACACAATATCAAGAGCACAGTGGTACAATTATTACAATGAAAATATTGGAAAGAGCCCCAATACCACAAAAAAATAATCAAAAATAACAAATTAAACAAGTTACTTAAGATTAAATCCTTATGTACATTTCGATGACCATGTCATCATCATCAGAGGGTCTTATTACAAAATTTCAATCTAGCAAACAAGAAGTTACATCACTTGTTTAGATCACTAGATCACTCTAGTTTGTAACATTTTGTTTGCTAGATTGTAATTTTGTAATAAGACCCTCCGATGATGATGACATGGTCATCGAAATGTACATAAGGGCTTAAGTAACTTGTTTTATTTGTTATTTTTTATTATTTTTTTGTGGTATTGGGGTTCTTTCCAATATTTTCATTGTCAAAATAATTTGATTGTAAAAGTTTACAATTTTCTCTCACTCTGCTAACATAGATTGACATTAATTCAGTATTACTTTGCGGTATGTTTACTATATCTATTTTTAAATAATTTATTGGTACATATAAAACTTATCAATAAATTTTCATGAAATAAATCTAAATGAACATTACAATCAAATGCAATAAATTTTCATGAAATAAATCTAAATGAACATTACAATCAAAACAAAACTCCTTGAATATGGCCTATAAATATTTCTAATGTTTTGTTATCGGTTAATTTAGTTTTGGTTTTAATTTTCAAAATTACATTTAAAAATTTCGATAGACTATCCGATTATAAACCATCGGCCACTGAAAACATGCTTAACTATCTTTTAAAGTACATCAAATAACATGTTTAAATAAGGATTACTTAATTTTCTGTACAAGTCCGAATTAAAAAAAATTACATTATCATACTTAGGTTTACCTATTTGTAACTGTGAATTTATTTCAAAATTTAAATTTTCTCCAATATTCAATTTAGGTAAAATTATGTTTGTCATTATATTTTCATTGGGGTTAGTTTGTTCAAAACATCATTTACTTATATTTCTTTTCCTTTACTACTATTTGACAATTGCTTTTCAGTTTCCTTATTAAGTTTTGATCTAAATTTGTTACCGACATTGCAGTGTCTAAATCATTTAACATATTAAAAAAATTTTTAATATCATCTGAAACTTTATTTTCCAGTTCTAATTTTAGTATACATATACAACGTAATCTTAAATGTATTAATTTAGTTTCTGCTCTTAAAGCATGATCTAATGTATAAAATTACCAGTAGAGTTTGTACCCCCATTTTATTGAGGCATCAACAATTATAAAACATTTGTTACACTTCATGCCTTATTGGGTCAGTTGCTTATATAGACAATGTGACTCTCTGCTCAAAAGTTTCGGAATATAAGACAGGTTATACTAATGTTATCATTTTAAATTTAAAAAAAGGTTTAGTTTGAAAAATATTAAATAATTACAATTAAAAACTGTATTTATTATAATTATAATAATAATTTAAATCTAAAAAAGTTCACATCTTTTAGAAATTATTAGACAAACTTAGGTCAAGACGCATACTGATTACATATGTAGATTTACTGATTTCAATCTATCAAAATACTTTCAGAAATTAAATTTAATATCCCTAATACTCACTTGGTTTACTTTATTAACATAATTGAATTGGAAAATATATAAATACAAAAGCTGCCCTTTAAATTAGAAACACATTTTCAATTCGTTATTCAATTTTGAAAAGTAAATTATAAAAACTTTTTATCAATCCTCTAAGTCTAACCCATGATAACCCTTCTATATCACAGCTGAAGAAAGACAATGCTTATACTTGAGTTAACTCAATCCCCAAGCTTATTCAGCCTGATAGATGCATTTTATTGGTTATCGAGCCTGTCTAATGATATCTCCGAAACAACATTTTTTTAAAAATTGGGCTGACTTTACGTTAATTAAAATAAAACAAGTATTTATCCAACATTATGAATGATTTTCAAAAGTTATTTAGCTTGTTGCACTTTCTTTATCTGCAAATTAAAAATATTAAATGTTAATAATTGAGAATTATTGTAGAAATAAAATTGTCTGCGTTTTGTAAGAATTACAGATAAAACTTCTCTTATAAAAATATGTATTATGTAGCTAGTAAATATGCTATTATTATTATGTATAATTTATTTTTTTCATTTCAAACACATGCATAATTCTATTGTTACTCAATATACTTTAGATTTACTTTTAAATCATTGCAAAAGTAGGACAATCACAAAATGTAAACACTATTGTAATACAGTCCAAAATTACAAATATATTAATTTGATTTCAGTATAACTTTAACACATTTCTTTTCTCACTATATCTTCATGACTTATTGTAACACTTTTTATTATGATGATAGATGTTAAATAATGCAGATATATGTTACATATAATACATAATTACATAATTAATACTTATTCTGCAAAGTTGTCGGCATTTTAATTGGATTAATAAGTGGTAAGTTTCAAGAAAGACACTTTTTAGAAAAAATACTAATCAAGAATTTATTCTTTAATAGTTCGAAATATAAACAAAAATTGAACTAAAGAAAATTATATAAGTTTAACATCTAGAGACAATCTTTCATATCTATAGTTATCAGGCGTAAGTTATAGCCTGAAATAATATGACATAGATTTTAAAAGATTTGTTTTTTTTGTTATAAGAGATGGAAATAACTAAAGAAAGACAAGTTGGTTTTGGACCATCGAAATAAAGTATTATTTATCAATCTTTAAAATATGCAATGAATAATTATAAAAATTGTATATAGAAGCTATATTCAGAATAGGTTACTTTGCACATTAAAATGCATACAATAAATGATTGCTGCTTGTTACAGCAAGTCGAATAGAGAAGGAGTGCCCTAATAGGCATTATGTATTCGAACGGCACGCTCGCAAGAAGCTAAAGCTTGCTGTAACGGACCTCAAAGAAGTTATAGCCGCTAACAGAACAGATTGTGAGGACAGGTAATACGCTCTATATAATACACATTTATTATGTTAGCAGAAGAGATTGTGAGCTAAGGAAATACACAATACATAAAACACAATTTTCATGTTTACAGAACAGATTGCGAAGATAGGTAAGTACGTTCTATAGGCCTATACACAAATACTATGCCAGCAGAAGAGATTGTTAGGACATGTAAAACGCAATTATATAATACAATATTATTATTTTAAAGAATCAGATTATGAGGACCGGTAATACAGGCTAAATAAAACACAATTATTACGACGCATAACAGATTTAATTTAATTTAAATATATAACGATTTCCAAATGTTTAAGTTACCTTTAATTCTGACATAATGACGTAGTAAAATATAAATATTTCCTCTCACACAATATCACTTTACTCTTCAAAGACATAACATAACTTCATAAACTAAATATGAATGTTCATTATGATCATATTTCATGATATAACCAAGCTAATATTATAAGAACCTTTTCCACGCTTTGACATGTAGAAGGTATTTGTTTTAGGAAGCGTTTGCTTTTAAAAACTATACTACAAATAAAAAATTTGAAAACGTTATCTACGTTTAATGTTTTATTTAATTTTACATATTTGATGTTATATTTTATCATCTCCTCATTAATTACATTTAAAACCATTATTAGAATATATTTAATCATTTATAAAAATTAATTTTAAAGAGAAATTTATTAATTTAAAGCAGTGTTAATTGTTTGTTAGAAATTTTTGCTACATTCTTACGTTTGAAGCCCATCTTTTGGTTGCTGGCGGCATCCTGCAACTATTAGCTTTAGGTCTGGATGAATGTTCTTCTCGTCGGCACATAATGTGCGTCATTCCAAAATACTCAACTAACATATGTTACTTCGTTAATAGCTTTTTAACGTACTTATAGTTTATATTTACAAATTTTTAGTATTTCCGGCAGAAGTTACGTTTGGCGGCAAAGTTTAGACGTTTATCTTGCAGTAGCAGCATGACAGGACTAAAAATGTATCTTGGCCTACCTCGGTCTTTTTGTCTCGATGGCAAAGATATAAAAGAGCCTCAAAGCAACTTTTTGTTTTTATATTTCTCACTTCGTGGGGCGTTCCAATACCAATTGAACTTGTTTTGACCGTCACCTATCTCAATATACTTTTCACATTATGCACTCGAAAACAAAATGCGATAGTTAATGCACGAAGATTCTTACGCATTTTATTAGTTTGTTCCCTTATTTACTGACTATACTTCACAATTTCAACACAGTTTAATTTATTCGTCCTGCCTTAACCTTACATCTCCGACAGTTTGTTGTTAATCTTTCAATTCTACTTTAAATAATATCTAAATCGATTATTACATTTATAACACTTTTTTCACATTTTGTATATCATTACAAAAAATATCTTTTTTGATAATTCATGTTTTTTACAACTTTTAATTTATTTAATAAAATAAATCATAATATACTAAAGTTCTACGCTTGAACTTTGTACCCGTTCAGTGTTTAACGCATGTAAAATCCGTCGCTCGTCCTTTCCGATTCAGAGTAATCTTGGCCTTATTTTGAATACAGTAATTCCTCGTTATTCGAGGAGGTTAAAGCAGCCGAAGCTCGAATAGTAAAACCGCTAATACTGAAACCAACTATATATGGAAAGCGGAAGATTACATTCCACATCAAAAGTGTTAACATTAATTACAGCTATTCTGTACACTTGAAACACAGTATGGTATATTTACGTACTAGATAATTACATACATAGTTTTTATTGTTTACTTACTTTTCATTCAATCCAAAACACAAAAATTCTATTAAGTTTGCGCGCTCACAAAAACAGACACACGTATTCATTATCTTCATTATTAAACACTATCTCCTAAATATTTAAACACCTAATTTTAAACAAATAATCTTCTAAATACTGTTAATTTGTTACCTTTGTTAACTTGTTATTTTACTTTGTGCACGATTTTTTTCTAGTTGTTTACACATTTTTTAATATAGCGATGCTTCTTCTTCCAGCTCTCTATTATATTTTAATGTCCATTCTAGAGAGTAACCAATTTCTGTAACGGTTGCAGTCAACTGTTTCACTTAACATAGAATTGCACCGACTTGTACGAATTTTACGATTTCTTCGTCTTCGTTATCCGAGATAAGCACAGGTTCGGTAAATAGCTCTCCCATCTATTTTTTTCGCACTTTACAAAAGAATGTCTACAAATCCTTCACCGTCATTTCCATGTGCTATTGAGGCAATAACAGTCCCAACGTTGTGAACACCTATCGTGACATCGTCCTGGTTAACACAGGTCTTGCCACAGTTTCTCTCAACATGTACCCAACGATGATGAGTTTAGTTCAACCTCTGATTCTTTTATTTTATAGATGCATTTAGCGGAGAACATTAAAAGGAATTGTCTTCGATTTCAAAAAATATTCCGCTTCTTTAACAAAAAAGGGGTGTCATTTTTTTAAGCTTCCCCGGTTACCCGCCTTTCTCTTTCATTTCCATAAAGCCGACAAGTGATCCTTGTCCTCGTCTTCAGTGCTCTATGGTTTAGGGATCTTTAAACTACCATTGGTTTCCTCATGTAACAGCTAGCACTACAGCATAGTAGGACAGTCAGATAATCCTTTGCAGCGTTAAACTCTAGAGGAAATTTCTCCTCCTTAGAGAAAGTTTGTGAAGGCATTCTTCTCCAAAACAGTCCAGGCTCATCCGTTTTTAAAACTTTATCAACAGTGTAGTCTTTCTATGAAATAAGATTTTTTTAAATGTGTTGGAAAAGCTTTTGGTCACAGACTAGACAAACCAAATCCGAGCCGGCTTTTCAGCCTCCAGATACGATTATAGGTGTTTGGATTTTGAAAACTACTAAATCAGCGGTAAGTAAACAATAGTGATGCTAAACGTATGTATGGAGCTGGACTGACTCTTCGTTGTTTGTTAAGGATGATATTGCCATTTTAAAGATGTCGTTATAAATAAGGAGTATCTATCTTTTGGAGAATTATTAGATTTCTTTGTTATAAATAACTGCAGTGCTGTAAAAATTAAATAAGACGAGAACACATTATCCTACAACCTGGACAGTAACTATACTGTTTTGTGTTTTAAAATACGATACGATACATACTAGCGGAAAGTGCTATAGTTCCCCAACTGCGAATAAGCGCAATTGCGGATACCAGACCAGTGAATAGAGAGGGTGTACTGTATTCAAGTTACTCAGATTACAAACTAAACTGATATCTAACTACATTTTAGGATTTAGGGCTACAGTACCTTTCAAAGACGTCCATTACATTTTTCCCATAGCTTCATTTATAAATTCATAGTCTCTTGAAACCGCTAACCCTGTTTCGCTTGAGTCTATGTGTGTTGAAATAGATAAATTCACAATGACAATTTAAAAATTGTTTATCTAAAGCGGAAATGGTTATCTACTGGAAAATTTTAGAGGAGACACTGACATCTTCTAACCAACAGTACCTGCTAAGACATAAAGTTAAATTATAAATAAAATAATAATGTTGGAATGTGTGTGTGTGTGTGTGTGTGTGTGTGTTTATGTACGTAAGTATATACTGATTTATATAACATAAACTTAAATTAAAATAACAAATTCTGTCTTACTTCTTTAAAGATAGTCATGAGTTATCCATGATTAAATTATATAATATTTATACTATTGGTAGGTGTTTGAACGAGTTCAACTTCGTATGCCGATCTGCTACATACGATGCAACAGCACGCAGTTGTTGGCTCAGTAGATTCACCAGACGTTCTCACCCCGAACTATTTGAAGATGATCCCAATTCAGACTATTTGGAGAACACTTGCCTAAATGGTAAAATATACCTACACTAATACATTATTTCAGACTTTTTATTGCACTTATACTATTGCTGTATATTGATGCTGATGTGCCCTTTAGCTGACCGAAGGTGTGATGGGCCGGTGATTTTCGTAAAAGAAGAAAACAAGCGCCTCGGAGGGCCATTTGAAGTGGACATCTACACAAACCTATCGCTGATGGAGTGTCAAGCCCAGTGTTTAAGAGCAGAAAAGTAAGTATAAGCTCTATTTAAGGAAAACATTTTACGAAGGATGGTTATATTGTCTATTAACTTTTTTAACCAATGATAGATACTTTTGCCGTTCTGTGGAGTACGATGAGCAAATTAGACGTTGTATTGTGTTTGAAGAGGATTCGATGTCCCAAGAAGACGACCTAAGAACCAGCAGTAGTCCAACGCACGACCTGTATGACCTCGTATGTCTCGACAGCCGTAAGTTCAATATGTAAGTTCTGTATTCGTTAATTACACAATCAATACTGAAATATAAAATTAGGGTTCAATAATGTTGCAGCAAAAGGAAACGAATTCCCCGAGAACTCGGGGACCTCGCATCTGTTTGCCGGAGGACGTAGGCCGGACACTGCGTTCCAAAGGTACCGAAACAGCCGGCTAGGAGGAGAATTCCATTCTGAGATAACTGGAAGGTCACTGAGCGAGTGCCTGGACGAGTGTTTGAGGCAAGCGAGCTTTCAATGCAGGTCTGCTGTGTATAGCGACAGGTACAGAATCTGCCGACTGAGTAGGTTCAACCAACGCGATGGGCATCGGATCATCTACGATGCCGATTACGACTACTACGAGAACTTGATCAGTTAGTCCCTAAACCTATTTAAATTACATTTTAAAGTGCCCCAACTAATAAATGGCAACTAAACGATAATCATTACATTTCAGATTATTATGGTGAAGGAGAAGCAGGAGGTGGAGGACCACACTATCGTCCTGATACGCTCGGTCAAGACACCAATTTCCCTGGTCATGGACATCACGGGCATCCTCCTTTTACACCCTTAGGTGGGTTGTCCCACTCAGAAACTCTGTTACCTTCATATATATTCTAGAACAGCAATGAGTCATTATTACATTTAAGTGTTTATACTCAAACTCAATTATTTCATTAAAATTTATAGAACTTTTCTAGCAAATAATACAATTTCATATTCGATGTTGTACACCAGACACTCCCGCCTTTGTTATGTATAAGAGAGTATCTAATCAATAATGTTGAAGCGTGTGTCATATTTTATATTAATACAGATAATAACGGCAGTAAAAATAATAATAATTACAACAGCAATAATAGTAGTAATAATAGCAACACCAACAACAATAATAATTACTCTTTGGGAATCAGAACAAAACAGTGTTATTAAAACACACACACACACACACACACACACAGACACAGACACACACACACACACACACACACACACACACACACACACACACACACACACACACACACACACACACACACACACACACACACACACACACACACACACACACACACACACACACACACACACACACACACACACACACACACACACACACACACACACACACACACACACACACACACACACACACACACACACACACACACACACACACACACACACACACACACACACACACACACACACACACACACACACACACACACACACACACACACACACACACACACACACACACACACACACACACACACACACACACACACACACACACACACACACACACACACACACACACACACACACACACACACACACACACACACACACACACACACACACACACACACACACACACACACACACACACACACACACACACACACACACACACACACACACACACACACACACACACACACACACACACACACACACACACACACACACACACACACACACACACACACACACACACACACACACACACACACACACACACACACACACACACACACACACACACACACACACACACACACACACACACACACACACACACACACACACACACACACACACACACACACACACACACACACACACACACACACACACACACACACACACACACACACACACACACACACACACACACACACACACACACACACACACACACACACACACACACACACACACACACACACACACACACACACACACACACACACACACACACACACACACACACACACACACACACACACACACACACACACACACACACACACACACACACACACACACACACACACACACACACACACACACACACACACACACACACACACACACACACACACACACACACACACACACACACACACACACACACACACACACACACACACACACACACACACACACACACACACACACACACACACACACACACACACACACACACACACACACACACACACACACACACACACACACACACACACACACACACACACACACACACACACACACACACACACACACACACACACACACACACACACACACACACACACACACACACACACACACACACACACACACACACACACACACACACACACACACACACACACACACACACACACACACACACACACACACACACAGACACACACACACACACACAGACACACACAGACACACACACACACACACACACAGACACACACACACACACACACAGACAGACAGACAGACAGATACACACACACACACACACACACACACACACACACACACACACACACACACACACACACACACACACACACACACACACACACACACACACACACACACACACACACACACACACACACACACACACACACACACACAGACACACACACACACACACACACACACACACACACACACACACACACACACACTGCAACAGGCCTTTTTCGCTCATCGTCTGTACACGACTATCTTTATTTTTACTCCTTTTACATCTTTACTCCTTACTTACTATTCATTTATATTCCTCATTACTTCAATTACTCCTTCTTCCTATTTTCCCTATTGACTTTCCACCTTCAATTCCCCCCCTTTATTACTTATTACTCCCTTATATTTCCCCTATTAATAATCAACCTTCATTTTTCAATAATCAATTACCTATTATTTTCCGAGACTCTTACTTACCTGGTAAGCATTAGGACCTACCTTTCCTAATAGCTAGTTCTCTCTAATACTTACCAGTCGCCCTGCAATGGTATAATGACCTAGGAGGAATTTCGGTCAGTCAACCGAAGCCTGGAACATCCCTGCCTAGATCTCCTAGGAATAATTCCTAGATTTCGTATGAAAACCAATACCAATAGAGTATTTCCCTATACTAGCATATTACTCTGGGTGGGGTGTCTTCTATTTGAGGTGTTTGGTACTTGGAAACCTTTTATAAAAACTATGAAACTGCAGGTCATTTAGCTAAACTTCACTGATGACTGCTAATTGGAAACTCACATTTTTTGTTTATAAGGTGGTAAAGCATGCACACTTTTACAGGCATTAACTATTTATTAACTTAACTTCATTACCCCTAACATAACATCATCAAAACAATTATATTTTCCCTTAAATATCTTTAGTAAATTTTGAATAATTTATTCGTTGTAATTCTTTATAATATTAATATCGTTCACATAAGAAATTTACCACTTGTATAAAAATAAAATTTAAATTAACTTCTTGCCACTCTTTGGCTTAATTATGCTTATAAACAAATTAAATTAACATTTTTCCTACTTTTGCCTTAATAATTTCCCAGTAGAAAAAGATTTTATATATTATGATAATAAACTAGAAATTATTTTATATGTATAACTTAGCTTTTATTTTACCTAAAACTCCCCTCATTAAATATTTAATTACTCTTATTCTTTACTTCTTATTTATTCCCCATTAACATCTTATTTTCTTTACAATTATATCCTATATTTCTGTAATTTATAATCATTCTATTATATCAACTAATTCTATTTTCCTATGCACATATTTGTTAAAAAGTTATTCATTTTTCGAAATGAAAATGTACTATATTATTTTATATTATAATTTACAAGAATCTACGTGAAATATTTTTCTTTGCATAACCTTTATAATTTAAAATATAATGAATTTCTTTAATTTCATATTTAAGTAATTTTCAATGAATTTCTAGTAAAGTTTAAATGAATTTTAGTAAAGTTTAAATGAATTTTACTAAAGCCAAATCTGTATCTGAAAATGTTTTTTGAATTAAACAAATTTATTCGAATTTATATTTTAAGAAGCAAAGTTAAGCACGACTGGATTGGACTAGCCTTTGAAGCAAAACGTCATCTTCAGACTCAGGTTTCTGCCAGCATGTGGATGCTGATCCCGTCTGGAATTGTTCGGAAAGTTCCATCTCTCCTGTTTCCTGGCAGCGAGTCCCTCTTCCTCAGTGCGTTGGCTGCATACTTCAACCTCTGCTTCTCTACGGATTTCATAGTTACGCGTGAAATATATATTATTAATTACTGGTTATCTTCTAATTTTGAAAGCCTCATATAGTTCGGGCCGTATTGACCCTGCTGCGATTATATTACAATGAGCATTATCGTACTAACGGTTTTTGTCCCTGGCAGGGCTAAGGATTACTCTTTAGCCCGTCAGGATGATGTTGAAGAAAATTTCAAATGACACCTAATTCTACTGTCTTAAGTCAACTGCTCCAGTCGCTAATCCAACTTCTCTCATCGTTAATTCATTTCAGAATGCCTCAATCGAACTGCCATCCAGAACGATCTTTTCCCACTCCTCACTTTATCTTTCTAGACTTTGCTCTTTTATAATTAGTTTATATAATCAGATTAAACACATCATTTAAAAATAACCTCTATGCAAGATAACAGTGTCTATAAAAGTCGCTTCCCACAAATTATGTTTAATATGTGAAAAATACAAACAAAACTAAATTGAGAAACACACTAGAATTTATATTAACTCAAATCTTGCTTATTAGTTAGAGGACTATTTTTACTGCCATCAACAAAGGTTAGGATAGATTTGTCTAGGAAAAAACGTTTAATGGCTTAAGCTGATCGCATAAGTCTGCACACGTATGTAATAACATGAGACAGAGTCCTTATATCATACACGTATTGTAGGCAATATAAACCACTATATTTCACTTCATCCAAAATCTGTTATCTTACATTGGAAAACTCTGTTTTCCTCCTTTCTAACCAAACCTATCATTAAACAAACCAAATTAGTTTGCCATAACCTGGTGTAAGTAAGTTTGTTTGTTTAAGCAGTATCAGTTGCTTATAGGTAAGTATCAGTTTTGTTTGTAAGTTTAAGCTATGTTTGTTTTCTAATTTTATTCCCTGTTTCTGATTTGGGACATTTAATATAATTTTTTTCTTGTTTACAGTTTTTTAAGTAATTTATGAAAATAAATGCGGCCGTCGTCAAATATAATGTGAAGTTTTGAAAATACTTATTTAATTTAAGGAAGGAGAAACTGGCGACAAATGTAGCGCAAAATATATTAAACATTGTCTCTGAGATTTCCATTTTCACGATCAAATTAAAATTCTAGGAGGAGGCAGTGGTAGTGGATACGGAGGTGGTTCAGGATACGTACCAGGTTCTGGTGGAGGTTACGGTGGAGGATCCTACAGTGGTTACAGCGGGACACATGTATCAGGACATCCGTACCCCGGTGACAGTTCAGGAGGATACTGGGGTCCTGTCGGTGGCCATGGAGCGGACGTGGGATATCCAGGAGGAGGAGTGGGTTATGGTTACGGAGGAGGGTATGGTGGAGGTTTCGGCCATATACCCGGTCCACCAGGCTCCGTAGATCCCTACTTACATGGAATCGATCATAGGCCGTTTTCGACTCGATGTGATGATATTGATAGTTATAAGCAGGTAAATATTTTACATAATATTGCAACTAAAATATATCATACATTTTTTTTAAATTGTGGTGATACCATGCAAATAAATTAAAGATATTTTCATGACTAATACAATATTACTTGTAAATACAATAAAGGCAAGAAAGATCATATAATTAAAATAAATGTATTTTTTCGCTCTAATTCACTTGCATGCATATACATCCATACAATAATATATATACATACACGCAAATATATGCAATCGAACGAGATATTCTTCTAAAATATTTACTTTTTAATCAATATAAATTTCACCGAATAAAATTTCACCAATAAAACACCGAAAATAACAGAAAATATTTATCACAATGTCTTGTAGCTTTACTTGAATTTAACATTAACATTATGTAGAGCATATTCACCACAAAACAAATAAAATTATAATATAGATGTCAGTCTTGTTTTAAATGTTGACTGGTGAATAAAGCTATTGATAATGGCAATATATTAAATTGATGAAAAGATTAAAGTCAGTATTTTGATAAACTCTCTTGATTATGAAATTAATATGATTATGTACCTCCATAAATAAATAAATAATTGTAAGTAACAATAAAAAGATATCTGAAAATCATAAACATGCTCAGTGTAGCGGTATGATTATATATATGATATAAGTTATAGGTATGATTTCTATTCATATAAATGTTGATTTTACAAATTGTGTGTTAAAATCTAGACATAGAAATAATGTTTAAGATAGGTAAAATTTTCAGATGATGTTGGTTGTCAATTTGGGTTACAATTTCGATACGATTCGTTGATTTAAATATGTTAGATTTATTTAATGAATTTCATGTGTAATATGTGCATTATTTTTACAAATTTTTATAATTTAATTGTGTGTGGTTTTTTCATAAATTTTTGAATATAAATAATGTGGAAATGTTCGACATGTTTGATGCTAAATCAAGAAGTAAATTTTTTATGTGTTAATGTAGAGTATAATTTTGAATTTTGAATATGTGAGCTTTCTGGTAAAATGTGATTAATTTATATAGGTAATTTTTCTTGTGGAATCAATCACCTGAGTTTCTTTTTCAGGAATAGTTTTGTGTATTTTGTAATATAAATTTAACAGTAAATTATAAGTTTTCAGGATATAAATGTATGCTAAGATTCAGTATATTTTTCAAAGGATTACATTTGAAACCAAAGGGTTTTAAGGGTTTAATGCATTGAAGTATTTAATTAAATATTTAATTACTAGCCAAAGTCATTATGAAAGGAATAATGAGGTTATTTATTAATTCTTTTGTGCTTTACAAATTCTGTCAACGGAAAAATGTAGTTTTGTGAGAAGTTTAAGTTTGTAAAATTGTTTAATCTGTACTAAAGTATAAATTGATATAACTTATATATATAATATATATATATATGGTGGATAAAATTACTCAAAATTGGTAATTTATTAACTTCATAAAGTCAGTGCAACGGAAAAACAATGGATAATATTAAATATATATATATATATATATATATTTATATATAACAGTGTTTTTAATAACCTGCAAATTGAGTTGAAATTTATTTGATAAACAATTTTCCTATACAATCCTGAACCAGGGTCATTGATCTGGGGTGCATTTTAAGAATTCATTCCCCGGGAAACAAAACCCAAAAGGATAAATCTCTGCGAGCTGAGGTTCTCTGGCAGATTTTGCCAAACGTTAATACATTGCTGACATCGTTCGACGATGATTGTTCAAACTTTTATCGGTTTTGGTCGTGGTGAGTGCGACGGGGAGGGGTGTGTGTACGGTAGGGCCATTGTGTTGCATCGGCAAACGCGCGATGGCAATATCCATCGCAACACAAACACAGCGGTGACCAAATCGGGGCATTCGCCAAAACATATCCCTCAACACGTTCACCCTACACATAAGTATCCATATTTTTGCGTTTTCCCGTTACTTGGACATAGTGATGATGGCTACTGTAGGTCAGAAACTCAACAGTTCAACCGCGGTCAAAATATGATTCCACCTGAGTTACCAGATTCTGGTACCTGTGGTGCGTCGTGCGTGATATGCCAGTGGATAAATTCCTGGACTTTATGTGAAAACCAACCAAAATGTTCAATCATGACTAACTATATAATAATATAAGTAGTAATTATTGTTTATTTGTAAAATTAATTATTTTATATTTGCTATTGCAAGAATATTACTTTATTCTAACTTGATTTAAACTTTTAATTTCTGCTCTTGTTAATGGTTGGAAAAATTATAGGAATTTTATTTAGTTGGTAATATAATTATAGGATAATTTTTAATAACTTTAAACATTGATTTTTTCTATTTTAATTTATATTTAATTGAAATTTAAATTTAAAAATAAAATCTTTTCTTCATAATAAGTTTTAATGATTTATAATATATTGACTAAGCGTTTACTATGTTTCAACAATTATCTTTCATAGTTTTGACTTGTTGCTAGTTAATTTGAATAGAACCTAATATCTTTAAAATACTGGAAGAAAGTTGATCAATTATATTGTTGATACTATTATTTAAATTTCTTTATCATTTGTTGTTATTTGACAACATTCGGGCGTTTTATACTTATAATTACACACCTGAAATGACGTATTAAAACATAACATGATAATAATTTATAGAAACAAATTTTGTGTGCATAAATATATTTATAGAAGTATTAGGTGACATAGGTTTATAGTTATTTTATTATAATTTATATTTGTGAGCCCAAAGATAAATCTCAAGGATTACTCTTTTGCAATCTTATTTTTACAAAAATCTATTTCATATTGGTTTCATTTTTATATTGATTTATTTTAAAATACAAATAATATTTGGAGATTTGGTTTTTGTGCCAAATCTGCTACTTTGGCCATCTTAACACTCACAATCACAGACACACACACACACACACACAAGAATAATTGGTCTTAGAATATTTTAATTACAATTTTAAACTAATACCAGATTTATAATCTTATAATCTAAAAGTAGTGGAGAATGGAACTTGACTCCACCTACCCCCGAGGAGTTCCAGAAAAGTGTGAAATTTATTAAATTACAAAAAATCATTAAAATTGGAGTAGTAAGTGAAAATCTATGGCACCAGAATTAGTTCAAGAGAGTAAAGTTCCAATCAGTAAAAACTACTACGATGCTGATACTGAGAGCAATAGGAGTGATGAAAGTCTATACCAAAGCTTGAATATACAACAAAATAATTTTAACAATGTGTGTAGGTTGGACAAAGGTTACGTGCCCGCCGTCAGTTCATAAGGCGCATTAGCAACTCTCCGACTCTGGCAGACTGTGAAAGATCTTGCAGCGAGGCCCAGGATTTTATCTGTCGTTCATTCAACTTCAGGTACCATTTAACTTCAACTCATTTAGCTTATTCTCTTATAGATATTTTTAAATACCATGTTTAGTATAAGTTTAGTGCAAAACTGTTGTTTTAAAAGTATTATAGCACAAATTGATTCTTAAAGATTGTTTCGCAACGACTGTTTCTCTATAACAAAGGTCTTCAAATGGCGGCCCGCGGGCCAGATCCGGACCGCGAGCTCGTTTTGAACGGCCCGCGCCAAATATTTGAGTTGTCTCACGACACAACTTTGCACACTGACGCAGGTGGCGTGACACCAAGGGACATGTGGTCAAACTAGTAGACTTTGACCGGTGCAGGATCTTTAACAACGCGCATTCGCAACCTTCAACTCGGTTCCTTGAGAGGGGAGAGAATGTAGGGGAAGCTATGAGCCACAATGTAATAAGAGAAACTGTATCATGATTAACAGTAGAAACCCGTGGCCTAATGGTTAAGGTACAGGCATAGTAATCGTAAGTTACGGGTTCAAATCACGAATTTCCATTTTAATTTTTTTCTTGAAACATTCTAGTTTTAATGAATCTTATTTGTTGTGATAGGTTAGGTTAGGTTAGGTATTATAAAAAAATTATAAATGTCTTTTGAATAAAAATGGCAAAGTTAAATTTAATTTTTACATAGTGAGTTTTCTTCCTTTTATACCTACCTTAAAATATACGTACGAAGTATCCAGTCAGGATAGATTTGGTAATAATTTTATTCAACATTAATATCTATTTTTATTAAAATATACCTACGAAGTATCCAGTCAGGATAGATTTGGTAATAATTTTATTCAACATTAATATCTATTTTTATTAAAATATACCTACGAAGTATCCAGTCAGGATAGATTTGGTAATAATTTTATTCAACATTAATATCTACCTTTATTAAAGTATACGTACGAAGTATCCAGTCAGGATAGATTTGGTAATAATTTTATTCAACATTAATATTTACCTTTATTAAAGTATACCTACAAAGTATACTACTTCCCCCTCTGCTGCAGTTAACCCTCCATCTGTGACGTCACGCGCATGCGCGTTGTTGAAGATCCTGCACTCGGGAAGATCTAGTGGTCAAACTGGTCAAACAATAGGTTCCCCCACTCTCCCTCCCCACCACAGCGTAATTTCCGCTACTTATGGGTCCCCTTACTTAACTAGATCTTCACGAGTGCAGGATCTTCAACAACGCGCATGCGCGTGACGTCACAGCTGAGAAGCGATGTAGGGTTAACTGCAGCAGTGGGGGAATTAGTATACTTCGTAGGTATACTTTAATAAAGGTAGATATTAATGTTGAATAAAATTATTACCAAATCTATCCTGACTGGATACTTCGTACGTATATTTTAATAAAAATAGATAGTAATGTTGAATAAAATTATTACCAAATCTATCCTGACTGGATACTTCGTAGGTATACTTTAATAAAAATTGTTAGTAATTCTGAATAAAATTCTTACCAAATCTATCATGACTGGATACTTCGTACGTATATTTTAATGTAGGTATAAAAGGAAGAAAACTCACTATGTAAAAATTAAATTTAACTTTGCCATTTTTATTCAAAAGACATTTATAAATTTTTTATAATACCTAACCTAACCTATCACAACAAATAAGATTCATTAAAACTAGAATGTTTTAAGAAAAAAATTAAAATCGAAGTTCTTGATTTGCACCCGTAACTTACGATTAGTATGCCTGTATCTTACCCATTAGGCCACGGGTTTCTACTAGTTTTGTTGATACTGTTTCTCTTATCACATTGTGGCTCATAGCTCCCCCTACATTCTCTCCCCTCTTGAGGAACCGAGTTGAAGGTTGCACAGCGCGTTGATGGAGATCCTGCACTGGTGAAAGTCTACTTCTTAACTTACCCGGACGGCTGGTCTAGCGACAGTCTCTTACTATCGGTGTCAGACGTCGGTGTCATTGTCACTCTTGAGCTATCTGCTGCTAATACATAGTGGACATTATTTCAGTGCCGTTGTCTGCATTTATTGTGTTTAACGTTTTGTCGGGTGTGTTGTAAGTTTTAAAAGTGAGTTGTTTAAGTTTGTCAACAGCTACTATGGAAGGTAAGGAAAGGAAAGTTGTCAGCGAAAATAGACAATTCCTATCAGAATGGACTGATAAATATTTGTTTATACTCCCAAATCGCGCTGGTGCCGTACCTGTATGTTTAATATGTCAGCAGACTATATCTGTTGTCAAAAGTGCGAACGTCAAACGTCACTTTGAGACAAAACACAAGTCTTTTGATGAAAAATGTCCAATTGGCAGCAATTTACGCAAGTCAAAAGTTGATTCCTTATGTGCCAGTTATTCAACTTCCACTCAAATAATGAATCGATCTATGACAGGGCAGGAAAAATGTGCAGAAGCGTCCTTGCGCATTTCTTGGACTCTCGCTAAACATATGAAACCTTTTAGTGATGGAGCAAGTCAAAAGTTGATTCCTTATGTGCCAGTTATTCAACTTCCACTCAAATAATGAATCGATCTATGACAGCGCAGGAAAAATGTGCAGAAGCGTCCTTGCGCATTTCTTGGACTCTCGCTAAACATATGAAACCTTTTAGTGATGGATAAATAGTTAAAGAATGTATGTTAGCGGCAGGGAGTGCATTATTTGACACCAATCATAATTGCTGTACTTCAGCTCTTAATAACCATGTTTTCTGTTTTATGAAGTAACAAACTGTTTTGCTTGGAGAAACTCCAGATAACAGTGAACTCAGACCTCATGACTCTTACGACTTTAATGTTGCTCTACTTCAGCTCTTAATAACTATGCTTTCGGTTTTATGCAGTAACAAACTGTTTTGTTTGGAAGCTTTAGATAACAGTGAACTCAGCAAACATGATTCTTACGACTTTAATGTTGCTCTACTTCAGCCCTTAATGACTATGTTTTCTGTTTTACGCAGTAACATACTGTTTTGTTTGGAATCTCTAGAATACTTTGAGCTCAGCCATCATGATTCTTACAACTTTATTGTTGCTGTACTTGAGCCCTTAATGACTATGTTTTCTGTTTTACGCAGTAACATACTGTTTTGTTTGGAATCTCTAGATAACAGTGCACTCTTACAACTTTATTGTTGCTCTACCGCAGCCCTTAATGACTATGTTTTCTGTTTTACGCAGTAACATACTGTTTTGTTTGGAATCTCTAGATAACAGTGTACTCTTACAACTTTATTGTTGCTCTACCGCAGCCCTTAATGACTATGTTTTCTGTTTTACGCAGTAACATACTGTTTTGTTTGGAAACTGTAGATAGCAGTGTACTCTTACAACTTTATTTTTGCTCTACTTCAGCCCTTAATAACTATGCTTTCGGTTTTATGCAGTAACAAACTGTTTTGTTTGGAATCTCTAGATAACAGTGTACTCAGTCATCATGACTCTTACAACTTTATTTTTGCTCTACTTCAGCCCTTAATAACCATGTTTTCTGATTTATGCAGTAACTTACTTTTTTGTATGTAAACTCTAGATAACAGTGAACTCAGTTAGCATGACTCTTACAACTTTTTTCTGCTATGTTTTTAATCAATATTTTCCAATTTAGTTCGGTGATACCAGAGGCAACTATGAATTCCGCGATCATGACCCTCACAACTTGATCTTTTGTTTTTGATTCAGACTATCTTACAAACTTATTATTTGTTTTAGGTCGTTTCATCCTGTCTTACTTCGAAATTCCAGTGACAACTGTGAACTGTTTCTCATGTTTTTTCCAACTTGCTGTTCTGCTTCATCGTTTTCACTAACTATATTTTCTCTTTTAGGCCACATCATCTTGTTGCGGTCGGAAATACCAGAAAAAACGCAGTCACGATGACTATCACAACTTGATTGTTTATCTGCTGAAGCCTTTTTACTATCTATATTTTCTCTTTTAGAGTGTATAATCCTGTCTCGTTTGGAAATTCCAGAGACAGCTGTGAACTGTACCATCATGACTTAAAACTTGATTGTTGATCTGCTTCAACCTTGTTACAAATTATGTTTTTTCTAACGTATTTTCAAGTTCCGTTCTGAAAATCCAGGAAAAAACTGTGAACTGACCCATCATGACTCTCACAACTTGATTGTTGTGCTTCAGGCATACTAACTATCTTCTTATCTTTTACGCCGTATATTCCTGTCCCGTTCGGAAATTTCAGAGACAACTGTGAACTGAGCCTTCATGACTCTCATAGCTTCATTGTTCTGCTTCAGCCCTACTAACTATGTTTTCTGTTTCAGGCCATATCTTTCTGTCCCGTTCGGAAATTTCAGAGACAACTGTGAACTGAGCCTTCATGACTCTCACAACTTGATTGTTCTGCTTCAGCTTTACTAACTATGTTTTCTGTTTCAGGCCATATCTTTCTGTCCCGTTCGGAAATTTCAGCGACAACTGTGAACTGAGCCTTCATGACTCTCACAACTTGATTGTTCTGCTTCAGCTTTACTAACTATGTTTTCTGTTTCAGGCCATATCTTTCTGTCCCGTTCGGAAATTTCAGAGACAACTGTGAACTGAGCCTTCATGACTCTCACAACTTGATTGTTCTGCTTCAGCTTTACTAACTATGTTTTCTGTTTCAGGCCATATCTTTCTCTCCCGTTCGGAAATTTCAGAGACAACTGTGAACTGAGCCTTCATGACTCTCACAACTTGATTGTTCTGCTTCAGCTTTACTAACTATGTTTTCTGTTTCAGGCCATATCTTTCTGTCCCGTTCGGAAATTTCAGAGACAACTGTGAACTGAGCCATCATGACTCTCACAACTTGATTGTTCTGCTTCAGCTTTACTAACTATGTTTTCTGTTTCAGGCCATATCTTTCTGTCCCGTTCGGAAATTTCAGAGACAACTGTGAACTGAGCCATCATGACTCTCACAACTTGATTGTTCTGCTTCAGCTTTACTAACTATGTTTTCTGTTTCAGGCCATATCTTTCTGTCCCGTTCGGAAATTTCAGAGACAACTGTGAACTGAGCCATCATGACTCTCACAACTTGATTGTTCTGCTTCAGCCCTACTAACTATGTTTTCTGTTTCAGGCCATATCTTTCTGTCCCGTTCGGAAATTTCAGAGACAACTGTGAACTGAGCCTTCATGACTCTCACAACTTGATTGTACTGCTTCAGCTTTACTAACTATGTTTTCTGTTTCAGGCCATATCTTCCTGTCCCGTTCGGAAATTCCAGAGACAATTGTGAACTGAGCGATCACGATTCTCGGGATTTGACTCTCAACAATCCCACTTATTTTGAGACCACTTTAGATTATAACTTCTACGAAAGATCAAGTGGCCGTTCAGGACCAGGAGGAGAATGCCTCGATGGTATGTAATTAAAAAATAACAATTTACCCAAAATTTTCTCTTTATCTTGAGATCGAATTTCAACCAGCTGTACAAAATACTGTCAAGTTTCCTGAATCTGCAATCAGTAAGCTGAGTTGAAAATAGAGGGTCACTTATTGTCTAAACAAATTATTTTACATAACTCCTATTGAAAAATACGTTGTTCTTAATTGAGCGTAAATATTTCCTTTTGATATAAAAAAATATTTTCAGATTCATAGGTAGAAACTAATTCTAAACTTTACCTAAACATTTGAGTAGATTTTTATATTTACTATGTAGCTGAGAGGTCTAGTGGGTAGAGCATTCAACTACTAGCCAAAAGGTACTGAGTTCGATCCCCGGTAGTGCCAGAGAATTTGTTTGCATTTTCAGTGTTCAGCCTGTGAAAATTAATCCTTAGGGGCAAATTTACTTGAATAATGGGTTGTTCGAGCTTAGTGCTGGCCACATTATCTTCCTTGAATACGGAATCAAGTAAGCCAGCTCTAACCTGTCTCTCCTAGATCATATAAAAAAGGGTCATTGTTATGTTTGTTTATAATTTACCCCAAATACTTGAAAACTTTTGTTTTTCAAAACTTAAAAATTACAGAAAAGTTTGACTATTCCTGGTGCTCTTGAAATTTACATATTCTGATTTATGTTCAAAATAATAAATTTTATAATTTTCTGAATTAAAGGGAAAAATGTTAGGGATAAGATAATACGACAGAAATATGTAAAATGTTAAAAGCTAGACCTTCTCTTCTGTTAGACCTATAAATTACTGTGATTTTAGTGAACCAAGTTTGCAGCGAAGATGGTATGGAATTTACTTTAAGGACAGCAGAGCCTTTCTATGGCCGAATATATACATACGGCTACTATGCCAGATGTTTTTACAGAGGAAATGGAGGGACGGCAAATGTTCTAAGGATTAGTGGAGCTCAGGGCTACCCGGATTGTGGCACGCAAAGAGTAAGTCACCCTTACGTAACATCTTTGGATAATTTCTCTTGTAAGTAGTTCTTACAATACCATAAAAGTGAAAATGTTTACAACACAATAAAAAGTATGTATTCATGTAGGTTTAGTTAATCTTCAGGTAGCTAGAATAAAACATGAATAAATATATCGTTTCTCTATATTTCAGACATTCTAGCAATACAAATTTCGTACATATCAAAGCACAAAAGCAAGTACTATTTTTTAAAGCACATTATATAACTTTAAGGTTTATTATTTATGAAGTATTTTTCCTGTAAAAACCACAACCTCAATTTTGCGACAATTAGTAGCATGACAAACGACAACTACTGCCTCCCATTAATTTCAATAACAGTAGACCAACTGGGCTAAAGAGCACAGATTGTGTGAATACAAACACTCGCTATTAGGGAACGAATTTAAGATGTTATTTTCACTTCAAACTTTATTGGTTAGTGTAGAATATTTATTGTTTCGATCAAATCACTGATAAATTTAATGTTAAACATTCATTATCCAATGACTTTGCTGCGTGTTACGAGAAGATAATAAATAATATTTAAGATTTAATCAATTTTAAAAAATATGAATATACTTCAAAGCAATATAATTTACAAAAATAAATAGAATTTGAAAATGTCAGTATTCTTTTAATATTTGTAATGGTTAATCGTTTTTAATATGTAGGCCTATGTATGTAGTAGAGCCACTAAGGATTACCTGGAAGTTTATTAAAAACAATGATGTTTGAAACTTAAATACATTATTAGCTAAAATGAGAATTTTTTTTAAATATTGTTACTGTCTTAAGATTATTGTAACACTGTTTAAATATATTGTATTTTGTTAAATAAATGGCCCTGACATTGTTTTGATGTCGAAATGTTGGGCAAAAAAGTTTCAACGTTAAGATTGTCTGTGATTTAATCGATAACTTAACTACTAATTATTAATTAATATTAATTTCTAATTATGAAACACCACAGAAAACGACTTCAATAAACCATAACAATTATTAATACTTGAATAAAAACTCATCGTCTACAGAACACCAAGAGATTAGACTTTCTAGAAATACCTTGACTTTCTCCGTGTGTGTGTGTGTGTGTGTGTGTGTGTGTGTGTGTGTTTGTGTGTGTGTGTGTGTGTGTGTGTGAGTGAGTGAGTGAGAGTGAGACGGTAAGAGAAAGAGAGGAGAGCGAGATAGAGAGAGTTTGTGTATGTATATATGTGTGTGTGTGTGTGTATGAGAGAGAGAGCGAGAAAGAGAGAGAGGGAGAGAGTTTGTTTGTGTGTGTGTGTGTTGTAACGGCCTTAAATTGGAAATTTAAGAGTTACAATAATCATTTTAAATTGAAACTTTGTATAAATATTGTTATTTATAAAAATAAAGAGTAAAGCCAAAATGTAGTGCCACAAGCATTAAATTAATTACTCTAAAAATAGAAATGAATAATTGACAAAGCCATTTGAAACAGAAGTAGGGTTTTGTAAAAGTAAAAGAGTTGGTAAAAGGTCTAAACCATGGTAGAGAGACCATCGACATTCGAACAGAAACAGAGGAAAACCAAAGAAAGAAGAACCTCAAAAATGCGTAATTAGAAAGTTATATCGTAATAAAAGTTTTATACAAATAGCTGTAGAGGTTTAAAAAGAAAATGAGACAGTTTTGAGGAAACGACGTAAAACCGCCCTACACATCACACCACCTCACGAGGCATCCCATTGGTTGAAATCGACAACGAAAGTCCACAGGTGAACTGCAGACTAAGATCTAAAATGGGAGCGTAGATCGTGTGTTCGAAGAGGAAAGACGGTGACTCCGCTCCACTTTTTCAAAATTCAATTTAAAAAGAATAAAAACAGAAAATGCAGTACTAGAAAAGTTCAGGGAGGAAGCTTTAAAACGTGATCTTATGGGTTTCAAAAAAGGCCCTTTTGGAGATGAAACTCCCCAAAAGCGGTTTGTTAAAATTAACATCATGTTGTGGTCGATTCGACCAAAGAGGTCTCACAAAATACCAAAAGTTTAAATAAGTGAAGTATAAAATTTTTAAAGATGAACAGTGACTAAATTATAAATTAACGGAAGTGAAATTTAAATGAAGTAAAACAGTTTGTTAGATAATACTTTTGATGAAGGTTAATTCGTAAATTTAGACTAAACGAAACTAGACTAAAATTAGAAAGAGTGACATGCTCTGTTTGGAAAATTATAAACGATAGACTTTTGAAAAAAAAAGAAAATTTGCTAAAAACTTTAAAGGGAACCGAAGCAAGAAGAAGCCATGACGCCAACTTAGCTAACCTCCAACAGAGAGAAGTGACAAAGAGGCAAGATGGGAACCCGTCAGTTCACTTTCAGGTTCTACAAAAAAAATTAAACGCCATAACAATTAATAACGAGGTGGCTTTGTTAAAGTAAAACAGATAATTGTGACGTTATTTTGACTTCAGGAATTAGTCAAAATGGTGGACACCAAATAGTAAAACAAGACCAAAAAAATAAATATTGAAACTAATGTACGAATTAAAAAAGTATATTTTGAGTAAAATTTAAAGAGATGGATTAGGAATAAATAAATATGACGTAAAAATTAGTCAATTTCAGTTTTAAATTGGAGTTAATTAGAGGCAAAAAATGATAAACATTAATGTAATACTTGCTAGGGTTTATGATTTTAAAATTTATGTAAGCATCAGAAATGTCCGATTTTAATTGTAATTGATTGAAAAGTATGTCTATTTAATAAAGATGTTTAATACAATGATATAACTTTGTTTCCAAATAAGTGAATTAAATGGGTAATAATTTTTGTTGTGAATGATATTTGATTTTTTCTTTTTATGTATTTGGTATTATAAATTTATGTTGGTTTTACAAAAAGCCTATAAGTTAGATTTTATTTTGGTTCTCAAATATGTGGGACTTCTGATTTATTTAATATAAAGGTTTTAATAAATTTAATTGTTTCGAAATGTGTTTGTTTTTTATGAATTATATTAATTAAATTTATGTTTTTAAATTTGCATTGAGTAGGATTGTGGGATAAAATATAAATTTTAAATATGCTTGTTCGGTAATAACTTTGTTTTTTAAAATATGTTAATTTTGGTTTCAAATGCTGGTTACTAAATATTAGTGATTTCATGACTAAATGGCCAATTTGCATAGGTTGAGGTAAAGTTGAATTTGAATTGAATTGTTTCTATTTTCTTTAAAATATTTTTGGGTCAAATCAGGGTAAATGTTGATTTAAATTTAGAATTTTAGGTATGTCTGTTGTTTAGGGGAAATTTTGTGTTTTAAAGATGAAAAAAGGGTTAAATTTAAATAAAACTTTATATGTAAATTAGTTACATGATTCTATAGTTAGGATGAGGTTGAAAAATTTGATTTTTGTTTCCAAAGTGGGGTTAAAATTCAAAAAATAATGAGCTAACAAATTTAGGAAAATATCTAGGTAAAAATTAGGAGTCTAAATTTTATATGGTACAAACTGTGCTGTTGTAGAAATTTGATTATAATAAAAATAAAAACTATGTTTTTTATTAACTTGCAACTTGAGTAATGATTTTATTTTATTTAAACAAATTTGTTAAAAAATCCAAATCATTTGGTCACCAAGCCAAGATTGTCTGTAAAAGAATTCCTTCCTCGGCTACGAAAACCCAAAGGGTTAAATCTCCGCAAGTTAGGTTTTTTTAAATAATGTCCAGTGAACGGTTCTCTGGTAGATTTTGGCATGTTGTAACACAGGTTTCGTCTTCAGGCCGGAAGAGCTTGTATCAAACCTTTTTTACCTTGTGGTGGTTACTCGGCGGACTGTGGCTTGCTAGCAGGAGAGGAAGCCGGTAGAAATCATATGGCAAAATAAGGAGGCTAGGAGAATAAGAGAAGCGGAAGAGAAAGAAGGGAGGTAAAACAAAAGGAAAGTGAGAAGGAGAAAAAAGATCACGAAGAAAGCGAAAGATTTGAAATAGAGGAAATGAGAATATTCATTGAAAATATCACGGAGAACTTTAAAAGTCACAAATAGGACATAAGTGAGCATAACATGAATATAGACACCAGAGTTGACAACGTATGGAAATAGAGTGGATGAGCTGAGAACCCCATCGAACAAAAATAAGTAGGACACAACCAGGACTGAGTATAGGAACAGAGGCCCAAGGACGTTTCTAAGGGGATTGACATTACCCTAGCAAACACCAAATTGAACGGTACAAACCATACATAGGCCCGTTAGTAATGGTTTTAAAGCCAGACAAATCATATACCGACATATAACTGACGTCTAGCTTTTGGAAGATACCTCTAAACCATGAAGGTAAATTTTAAAAAAATATACGGGATTCCTGTTCAACAATAAAGTTTATAATTTCAAAGTAGTGTTTTTTGACCTCCAAAATTCGTTGGCTGCATTGGTTAGGACTGTGGATTTGACACTAGGGCTGGAACTGGAAGAGAATGTGTTGGCATATGTGGACAACCTGTTGTGCTTATGTGAATCTTTTGAGAAGCATCTAGAGCATTAAAGAACTATCTTTACCTAATTCATGGAGGAGAGCTTGACCATCAATGAAAAAAAACATTTTACTGTCAGGACGAGGTGAAGTTTCTAGGGTATATATTTAACCAACAAGGCGTTAAGACAGACCCAGAAAAACAGCAAGCATGACTTCTCGGTTCCTAGGAACAAAAAACAGTTGCCGTCTGGGATTTGTAAATTATTATGCAAGATTCACCAACAAATATGCCAAAAACACGTCACCTCTATTAAAGCTCCTTAGGAAGTAACAACCTTTGATTTGGGATAAAGATATGCAAGATGAACTCGAAAGAGTCAAAGGGTTATTCCTAGAGGCCATCACAAATACACACCCAAAAGTAGCTCAGCATTCATATTTACAAACGGATGCCAGTCATTGTGCTATAGCCAGCTATATAAGAAGGACATTAATGGCGAGTTGAAGGATTCGTTAGCAGGCCGCTCAAAATGGCATATAACGTTTGCGAGAAAGAACTGTTCACGGCTTGAAAGAATTTCGGCTACTTTTCCTAGGAGACCTGTTGGACATCATAACAGACAACAAAGCTTTAAAATTCCTAAATACTTGCAATTTCACTAACTCGCGCATTACGAGATTGGGCTCTAGCAACCTGAGAATACTAACCAACCTTTATTAACTGTCCAGGCAAAGAGAACATACACTGCAACACAATTAGCCGGTGTATCAGGTGCAAAATAGGATCGGAAATTTATCAGGCAGTTATCTTGTTGAATCAAATTTAAAGTGTAGTGCCCAAATAATACAAAATTTAAAAAAACGAACAAAATGAACAGCCACATTTAAACTATATGTTCCCTGAAATTAATATTGAACCACTAATCATCAAGTATATTTACATACAGGGCGAAATAAATTATTCAAATTATTGGGTCAGCATAACTACATTAAAAATATTTATAATAAGGTTATGGACATAATATGCTAAGCAAACAAACAGATACTCACAAACTATAACACAGGAACCAGGGGAAATAGTGGCTGTAAGGCCCCTGTCTAGAAGCATGGGAGGTATGAAACAAATACTAGTGATCCTCGATGTGTTCTCAAAGTTCCTAAAGATATACGCACCTAAGGGCCCAAACTCTTACAATAGATCGCATCACAGACTATATCCTGCATTAACACAGGAACCAGGGGAAATAGTGGCTGTAAGACCCCTGTCTAGAAGCATGGGAGGTATGAAACAAATACTAGTGATCCTCGATGTGTTCTCAAAGTTCCTAAAGATATACGCACCTAAGGGCCCAAACTCTTACAATAGATCGCATCACAGACTATATCCTGCATTAACACAGGAACCAGGGGAAATAGTGGCTGTAAGACCCCTGTCTAGAAGCATGGGAGGTATGAAACAAATACTAGTGATCCTCGATGTGTTCTCAAAGTTCCTAAAGATATACGCACCTAAGGGCCCAAACTCTTACAATAGATTGCATCACAGACTATATCCTGCATTAACACAGGAACCAGGGGAAATAGTGGCTGTAAGACCCCTGTCTAGAAGCATGGGAGGTATGAAACAAATACTAGTGATCCTCGATGTGTTCTCAAAGTTCCTAAAGATATACGCACCTAAGGGCCCAAACTCTTACAATAGATCGCATCACAGACTATATCCTGCATTAACACAGGAACCAGGGGAAATAGTGGCTGTAAGACCCCTGTCTAGAAGCATGGGAGGTATGAAACAAATACTAGTGATCCTCGATATGTTCTCAAAGTTCCTAAAGATATACGCACCTAAGGGCCCAAACTCTTACAATAGATCGCATCACAGACTATACCCTGCATTAACACAGGAACCAGGGGAAATAGTGGCTGTAAGACCCCTGTCTAGAAGCATGGGAGGTATGAAACAAATACTAGTGATCCTCGATGTGTTCTCAAAGTTCCTAAAGATACACGCACCTAAGTGCCCAAACTCTTACAATAGATCGCATCACAGACTATATCCTGCATTAACACAGGAACCAGGGGAAATAGTGGCTGTAAGACCCCTGTCTAGAAGCATGGGAGGTATGAAACAAATACTAGTGATCCTCGATGTGTTCTCAAAGTTCCTAAAGATATACGCACCTAAGGGCCCAAACTCTTACAATAGATCGCATCACAGACTATTTAAATAATATGGTAGAAAAACCAGTTAAAACTCTTACAGATTTCAGCGCGCCGTTTACTCTAAACAGTGGAAAGAATGAGTCGAGGATGAAGGAGTCAGACACATAATTATCCCTGAGCGTCATCCCGCTGGTAAACGTCACCGAACGGGTGAACCGAGAACTTTGAAGAATTTCACGGCTCTATTGCAGTAAAGCACAGTTCTCTTGACAAAAATACTTGCGATACATAGAAAATACACACAACATACCACATGAAATCACGGGCAACACGCCGCGCCGGCAAGGATGAACAGTGGTATGAAACCAAACTATGTATGTCACCAAAGACTGTAAAATTACTATCGTGGAAACTAAGACGGAGAGTATTCAAAGTAGAGAGAGCACAGAAAGTATTCCAAAGAATTAGAACAACAGGAGAAAATAGAGCTGCTAGACAGAACCGAACTTGTAAGGAAACCATCTTTAACAAGAACGACCTTGTTCTTACAACGCGAAATAACAGATCAAACATAAACAAGAATTAAACCGAAAAATTATTATTATTATACGAAGGACCTTTCAAAATAACCAGAAGGATTGGAAGAAAAACTTACGAAGTAACCAATGTTTTATCCAATAAAGTATCTTTATAAAATCCGCGGGAAATACGATATAAGAGACGTCAATGAATTTCTGAGATAAATTATATAAATATAAAAAGTAAAGTATAATATATAAAGTTGTATCAAAATGTTTACCTTGTGGATCGGCGGACTGTGAATCACTAGTTTTAAGTGATCCATCGCAGTGTGTATGCGAGCGCGCACATGTTTATTATGTGTGTGTGTTGAGACGATCTACTTACCCAGCGCAAGCAGACTCCTGCTATCCATTTCCCTCTGGATACACATTTACCTGTTTATTTTAAAATACTTTAATTTTACTAATGTGATCT
Source organism: Prosapia bicincta (assembly GCA_036971475.1). Taxonomy (NCBI): domain Eukaryota; kingdom Metazoa; phylum Arthropoda; class Insecta; order Hemiptera; family Cercopidae; genus Prosapia; species Prosapia bicincta. Next base: position 43,453,800 of record JBAIZL010000002.1, read on the forward strand.
TACTTCCTCTTATTACTGCATTTAATTATTAATTCTCAATAATTATTTATTTATATTTTATTTCATTATTATTATCAAAACTCCCATTTACGTTCATAAAATAAAATTTATTTGAATCAAATAAAAAAACAATAATTTTGGTGCAAAAACACCTTCAAAAATTCCCAAATGATTTCAACTTGTTATACTACAAATTCATCTTAGTTGACTTTATATCAGCTTTAAATTTAATTATTTTTCAAAATAACTTTTTATAATTGTTTTACTCAAGTTCTTTTTTTTAATTTATCCATTTTTAAAATTAATTTACTGAATTATTTCTATTAATTATTTATTATCACAAAACATCACATATAAATACAATTTATTTTAAGTAACTACATTTATTTAATATAACAAAAACATGAAATAATGGCATATATTAACTTACATATATGTAAGTAACACATATGTTAATAACACATATGCAGTCAATTATTAAAAAAAAAATTTATAAATTTGTTGTGAATAGTGAGGATTGTGTTCTCTTTAAAGATTTACAGTACTATACTTATAGATAGATTATATACCTACTTACATGTGGTTCATGGAAATGCAATAAATGTAATACGAGGAATTAAGGAATATCTTTATATCTTAAGGATAAGACTAGAAATGGTAACCTTTTCATGATGCTAACTATACTTAGAGGTGTTATGTGTTTCGAGTTTTGAATGTTTTAAGCATGGGTTTTTTGTTGTGAATATTATAATATATTGTGCTCCATATTTGTTATTTATATATATCCATATGTTTTAAAAATAAAATTAATATCTTATTTTTCAACCTTTAAAAGTTCTGGATTTCATTTCTAAACTAGCTTTACTTTCTTTTTTCCCAGTACGGTGATACCATGACAAACATAGTGGTGGTACAGTTCAGTGATTACGTTCAGACAGGTCGAGATAAGCGGTATAACTTGACATGTTTATTCCGAGGGCCAGGGGAAGCAGTTGTTACATCCAGTTACATGACAGCAAAGTAAGTCCATAACATATCTATCAACCTGTTTAAAAACATTTCAACATAACCAATTCTTTCAATAAATATCATTGTATTATTTGACATCCCTGTGCTGTGGTCCAGAGGAAGCAGTTGTTACATCAAGTTACATGACAGCAAAGTAAGTGCATAACATATCTATCAACCTGGTTAAAAACATTGCCGCATAAACAATTCTTCCAATAAATATCATTGTATTATTTGACATCCCTGTGCTGTGGTCCAGAGGAAGCAGTTGTTACATGACAGCAAAGTAAGTCCATAACATATCTATCAACCTGTTTAAAAACATTTCAACATTACCAATTCTTTCAATAAATATCATTGTATTATTTGACATCCCTGTGCTGTGGTCCAGAGGAAGCAGTTGTTACATCCAGTTACATGACAGCAAAGTAAGTCCATAACATATCTATCAACCTGTTTAAAAACATTTCAACATAACCAATTCTTTCAATAAATATCATTGTATTATTTGACATCCCTGTGCTGTGGTCCAGAGGAAGCAGTTGTTACATCCAGTTACATGACAGCAAAGTAAGTGCATAACATATCTATCAACCTGGTTAAAAACATTGCCGCATAAACAATTCTTCCAATAAATATCATTGTATTATTTGACATCCCTGTGCTGTGGTCCAGAGGAAGCAGTTGTTACATCCAGTTACATGACAGCAAAGTAAGTGCTTAACATATCTATCAACCTGGTTAAAAACATTGCCGCATAAACAATTCTTCCAATAAATATCATTGTATTATTTGACATCCCTGTGCTGTGGTCCAGAGGAAGCAGTTGTTACATCCAGTTACATGACAGCAAAGTAAGTGCATAACATATCTATCAACCTGGTTAAAAACATTGCCGCATAAACAATTCTTCCAATAAATATCATTGTATTATTTGACATCCCTGTGCTGTGGTCCAGAGGAAGCAGTTGTTACATCCAGTTACATGACAGCAAAGTAAGTGCATAACATATCTATCAACCTGGTTAAAAACATTGCCGCATAAACAATTCTTCCAATAAATATCATTGTATTATTTGACATCCCTGTGCTGTGGTCCAGAGGAAGCAGTTGTTACATCCAGTTACATGACAGCAAAGTAAGTGCTTAACATATCTATCAACCTGGTTAAAAACATTGCAACATAACCAATTCTTTCAATAAATATCATTGTATTATTTGACATCCCTGTGCTGTGGTCCAGAGGAAGCAGTTGTTACATCCAGTTACATGACAGCAAAGTAAGTGCATAACATATCTATCAACCTGGTTAAAAACCTTGCAACATAACCAATTCTTATAATAAATATCATTGTATTATTTGACATCCCTGTGCTGTGGTTCAGAGGAAGCAGTTGTTACATCCAGTTACATGACAGCAAAGTAAGTGCATAACATATCTATCAACCTGGTTAAAAACATTGCCGCATAAACAATTCTTCCAATAAATATCATTGTATTATTTGACATCCCTGTGCTGTGGTCCAGAGGAAGCAGTTGTTACATCCAGTTACATGACAGCAAAATAAGTGCATAACATATCTATTAACCTGGTTAAAAACATTGCCACATAACCAATTCTTTCAATAAATATCATTGTATTAATATACATCCCTGTGCTGTGGTCCAGAGGAAACAGTTTTTTCTCCAGCTACGTGATAGTAAAGTAAGTCAACTAAAACTCCAATTATCCTGACTCCGACCATCCCAATCACAGATTATCCGAATCGCGTTCAGATTTTCAGAAACCAATTTAGACTGAAACGTACTGTGACTTCCAAAATAATTGTTCCGTCAACATATGCTATTAGTTTTTTCTCTCCGAAGCTAGTTTAGGTGCAGCGCAAATATTATTTTGATACTGAGTCGCTGTCTCAGTGCAGTTCTGTATAGTTGGCTGTCCTCCGACGTCTCGTGGCCGGTATGGCCCGACTGTTCTATTCGTTTGGATTAGTCAGTCAGTGTGTCTTTGTTTGGCATGGGTCTTTGTGAAAAATCTTAGAAAAAAATATAAAATCATAAGAAAAAGTTTGATCTCCAATTTGCAAGTTACATACAGTAATTACTAAAAATTCACCTTTTTTCGAAAAGGTTCCAACTATCCGAATGGATCAATTCCCAATTGGTTTGGATATTTGGAGTTTAACTGTAGGCCTACATTGCATTTGTACTTACTTGATTAAAACATTTCCTTATAACAAATTCTTTCAATAAATAAGGTTGTATAACTTGACAGGTTTATTCCTGTACGGCTACAAAGTAGGGTCGTAACAATCTATGACTTCAAATTTGTTTCTTAAAATTACATTTTCATAGCACCAAAATGGATGGTTCAAATGATTATTTTGCTATAAAACATTAAACCGTAAAAGCTACCTTACAAATCTATAGCATATGGATGTCTTGTAGGAGATGATTATAGTTTGGTTATAATTTTCTCTTCGAATCTTTTTAAAATTTTCTCAGTTTGTTTTCTACGTCAGCAGTTTTATGAGGTATTTAATTATTTTTTTTATGTTTTTATAAAGTAAATTTCATGTATATATTTTAACCATAAATTTGTCACACTTGTCTATAGTAGCACTAAATGATGACGCCGTTTCGGAAGATGTGTCCCATTACTAATTTAAACCGTAACTTACGAAATGTATCTGACGACATACATACTGAAGACAACGATTCTCTGATGCTAGTATGGGGCCATCTAATGTATCTGAAGCAGCGAGCACAGAAACAACTAGAGGGGACATAGCCCGGTGATACAGGGTCCGCCATCTTGGTGAGGTATCTGGCCGGCAAAACAAGACTTGACTACCGACTAAGTTTATTAGATGGCGCTTCACTCACACAGCGTTTTGAACTTGTTGCCATAGTCAGAAAATAATAAAAGATGGTTTCATAGTAATATATAATACAGAGATTACGATGGTATAAAATTGTAATTTTATAAAATAGTTCTCTTATCTTAGAGTGACATTTAATTAAAACCTCTATAAATAGAATTACAGTCTGAAATAAAAATGTCAGTCGGTGAAGTTTTTTTTATTAGATAAATGATGTCCGCGGGAAAGTTGGAGGTATGATTCCAAATTTTATTTCTTCAAAAAAATATATATTTCGCTGGCACCACCGGTTTGGTTGTGATGTTGGTGTATTTGAGCGGAAACATTAGGTGTTAGTGTCCGAGAGTGTGACTTGCTAACGCAAACGAATAACCCTCCTTGGTGCTGTGGGGTTACTCATGTTGAGTTATTTCTCTAGTCTATTGAATCTGTATCAAGTGTTATCTTAATAATCATCCTTACAAAATGTACATAATGAAGAAAAAATGACAAAAATACTTTTACAGTTTTGCCCTGTCGTAAAAATATGATTGCTTCTCTGACAACTACTGTCGCCAAATTTACCTTTTAAATGATAATGTCAACACTAAACAAAGACACCATAAGTACACAATAAGAACATTTTGATAAGTAGATTCCATTTTACAGTAACCCCCTTAATCCTTATAAGGTATAATCTTAAGTAACTTGTATTATCTGTTATTTTTTTATTATTATTGTGGTATTGGTTTGTTTCCAATATTTTCATTGTAATATATTGTACCAATGCGCTCTTAATATTGTATAATAAATAGTAACATTTATTACCATAAAATAATAATTACCATATTGACAGTAATATATGACTGACATTCAAATTGAACATAGAGAGGAAACATCTTTCTAAACTAAACTACTTGTAACTACTTTACCACTATACTGTACAAGTTACAATCAAGTTACTAAAATGAAATAGAATTGCTATATACAATAATAAAATATATTGGAAATATATTATATACATTTTGGAAATATATCTAATTTTTTCTGAATGAAACTTTGAATTAAAATCTGTGCAATAATAATCTAAACTCACGTTAAAATACTTTATAGGCTACATCCAGATTTTATAAGTAGGCAAAAATGACTCTACATCTTGTTCATAGAAACGTCCTGAACTATTAGGAAACAAATCTTGCTAAATGAATCTTTTTAAAACTGTTAATGTCATTTAATTTATGATTTGATTTCTTTCAAGTGAGGATTGTTCTTACAAGAACTCTTACAGTTGACCCACACATTACACATATTTTCATAACACCACTTGATCGTAGATAAGTCCACCTTTATAATGCCAATTAAACTGCTTGATGGCGCTTCTGTACCCTGGGCAATAACTGTATTCTTCACAAACTAATTTTTCAATTAGTTTGTTTACAGTGAAGCCATAAATATATTCTACTATGTCACAGGCAATGTCTCGTTTTAAGTCGTCGTCATTTACAAACATATTATCTTTATTTGTAGTAAGCAATCTTGTTCCTCGTCTGTGAGATAACGCCACAAGTAGTAAGCAGTCATGTTCCTCGTCCGTGAGAAAACGCCACAAGTAGTAAGCAGTCTTGTTCCTCGTCTGTGAGATAACGCCACAAGTAGTAAGCAGTCATGATCCTCGTCTGTGAGATAACGAAACAAGTAGTAAGCAGTCATGTTATTATTGTATACGGTTTTCATATTAAGCCTATTATTTAGGCCTAACAGGCTGTGTAACGCTCTCTACTAGGGTGGCCCACCATCTTGGTAAGGGGTAACCTCGCAAGCGGGCATTAGTCACCTAGCTGTTATGACCTCTGTAGTTAATTCTGTGCTTCATCGTCAGAAGCCTCTGATGGAGGTCGTAGCTTTACAAAGTTATACCGAGACTACCGCCACAGGAGCAAACTTCCAGCTTTAACTCTAGCGCTCACTTCTATTTTGACTTATGTGATGATTAGAATATTTTTTCATATTTTAAACAGTTGAACTAACTCAATTTGGTTTACCATGCCTTATAACTATTCGACAATGCATTTATTCGGCCTCTGCTTTTGTATTTGTAAAAACTGTTTGGTTACCTATAATTCCCCGCTTATTGTATTTTAATAGCATATCTATTAATTTTTTTCTATATTTGACCATTCATATATTACTTTATTTTTATACTTCTTTTGTTTAGTAGGCCTATGGTTATTTAATGTTCTTCTAAATCAAATTAATTAAGCCTTGTTTATGTTTTATTATTAATTCTTGTTCTATTACGATTATAAATTATTAGAAATATTACATCAATTACTTATATGTGTGAATAAGATATCATATATTAGGCTTTAATATTTAAATTGTGCACAATGAGTCCATTAGAGAAAATAAACAAATATTTTCTAATTTTTTGAATTTTATAAATTCACTTTCTGGGATTGAAAATTATTATTTATATATTCCCATAAATTTTGTTCCAATTTATAAATTTTCAATTCTATCCAATATTCATATCTAGTTTAAAATATGTAACAAATGGGACTTTCTCCTCTGCCAGCTTTCTCACGTCTATTTAGGGAGACTTGGAGACATTTAAAATCTTACAGGCAATTATCATTACATTAATTAATACTTTATTTGTTTATATTTTCTATTTATTCAGATACCTTTATTTTCTCTTTTATTTGAATATTTAAAATGGAATTTCACTACTGTTTTTGAAGTAAATATCTCTTGTGGTTAGGTATGACAGTTTTGCACCGGAACAAAATCACTTCAACCATCACGTCACGAGACGATTTCCATAACCTTGCCTACATTAAGTGATTACATATGAGTTCATAAAACAGCTGATGTTACGTTATCGGTTATGTTGTAGAGCAGCTGTCTTAACACATAGGTTTTATTACTTTATTTATTAAACATTATTAAGTTGAAATGTTATTATTAAAATTTTTAATCAGTTAATAAATATATCAGTTTATTTTTATTTTCATAAATTTTACTACAATTAATTCAATACAGTGATAGTGGGCTACATATTTTTATTCCAAATTTTTAATAAGAACTTGCTGACACTTTTTGTTAACCGATTTCAACTAAATTCTTTAAATACAATTTTTATTCAATAAATTTTCCAACAACTAATAAAGGTTTTGTAATAACTACGTTATTTTTACATTAACTAAATTAAATAGATAATATTAAAAATTCTACTGAGTACATTCTCCAAATGAAGTATTCACTTTTGTCAGCCAGTCTCGCTGACTAATTTTCATTATTGCTTACACTATTCGTATCCCTTTTCCCTAAACTCTAAACAACAAATACATTTATTATTTAAGTAAAAAAAAACTGCACAATTTATAATCCAATTAAATCTTATAAGAGCATACAAAACACACTACTCACAATCTCACAACTTCATGTTTTAACCGTGCTTCGACAACACACATTGTCTTCCTAAGTGATGAAGATTTTCTAGTTAGTTCATATATTTATCACTTATGAAAAGAATTTTTTTAGTCGAAACATGAGTCTATGTGTTGTGAATAGTAATTATGTTATATAATACTCCTCTATTCTTGTTTGTATAATGTTTTTGTTACAAACGTTTCAGAGTGTCTTTTATATTTAAACTATTTGGGTGACTTTCCTGCTGATAAATTCCAAATAAATAAATAATTTGAAGTTATAATTTAGTCTCGCAGCTGGTTTTGCAGTATAATCACCACACCATTGCTCCTGCTTAGTTCAACGAATTTATTCAGAAACATTTCCTGCCTGTTGGGACTTAGCGTTCACATACGGGTAGTGAGAACGATTAACTGACAAATGTTCAATCTTGAATTTATTTCATTACACTGCACTTGATGGACAACCTAGATATTTCTAACGCGGTTGAATTTCCCAGAATAAGAACAATCATTAAGTAGTAACTAATATCAGAAACCTTTTTATATATAAAGCATATAACAGTTTGTAAAATATTTATAAACACGATTTTGTAGTTAATTTTAATAATTATAATATGTCTCCTGTGTTTTTTGAATTTACTTCAATGTTTTATTTCTCATAACAAAAACAGCACAAATAACACCCACAAACATATATTTGTAATTGAAATATTAGTGGCAATAGTGCATACTATAAATTTATAGAATAGATCAGTAAAGATTTTATTTATTTTGTTATTTTTATACTTCTGCCATTTTTCAGTTCTGGAGGGCCTATCCCGATAGAGTACTTGCCTGCAGAAAACACATTGAGCTCTAGAGTTAGGCTGCTCATTTTATTCCAAGATCGACCGACAAACACGATTGCAGTGGGAGATCCTTTGACATTTAGATTAGAGTCACAAGATGGCTACAGCTACGCCACCGACATATTTGGTACCAATGTTATTGCTAGAGACCCATATTCTGGGAGATCAGTTCAACTCATTGACAGACAAGGGTAAACATACAACAAAAATATATTAAAACTAGTTAAAATTCAACTAAACAAAACGTACGCAACTGTTAACTAACCAAACTACGCGACGTTCAACTAACCAAAGTACTCGTACTTCAACTAACCAAAGTACTCGTACATCAACTGAACGAAATATTACGGTATATCTTATTGCCGTTCCATCAGCGTTCATCGCACAACTTGAAGTTAAAATTGATAAATGTTAAGTAATATTTCTGCAAATAACTAAACTTCGTGTTGGATGAAAATGTAATTTAACAAAACGATAAATAATATGATAAAAGTGATTTTAAAAATTATTAACACCTAATTGGTAAATCGGAAATAATCTTTGTCTTTCCAAAGTAGTTTTAACATTTTTTTTTTTATAATACTACGGTTTAAGTGTATCGTTACTTAAGTAAATAAGTAGCAATATTTGTTAATTTGATTATATCGTAGATCATAAGTATCTTATTATTGTTGTAAATATTTCAACATCGATTTAAACATTAAGTGTAATTACAAAACAAAAAGTAATATGATCCAGTGATTATTTTTAAAACGTTTTTTTAACAATTCTAGATTTAACCATATACTGAGACATAAATACTAACGTAATGAACAAATAACCCCTTTATAGCTATTTATCAAACTAAAAGCATGAATTCATCAATGAAACTATAAATTAAAATTAATTTTTATGAGTATGGAAACTATCACGTTTGATTTTAACAAAATGTAATATGTAATCATGTATAAAATTATGTGAGTTTAATTGCAATTTAAAAATGAGTCAATCAAGGTGGTATTATATGGTAATAATTAAATACTTTTATCCTGGCATTATGTTATAATTAAAGAATTTTTTTAAAGCAGTTATAAATGTCCTGTCCATATTTTCTCAAGTAGGGGAAACGTTTTATAGTCGTGAGGGCTCAGTGCTCTTATGAAAGCTTACAGTTTATTGCAGCTTTGAACCATATCTTTTTGTTTTATAAAGTATTTTTAAAAGCATGATTTCTACAGTCTATCAGACAATGTGAAATTATTGCCAAACAAAAAGGCGTAAGAAATAAAATCATGTTTACTTACTACATGCGTGTCAATGGTAAAACAACTGTAGTAAAATCACGGTTTTCACATGTCTAAACTACTGAAATTAGTTTCTTTTATTAGTTGTATTTACTGTGTTAATTTTAAATGTGTGGAAAAACAAAATCGTTAATTTTGTGAAGTAAAGTTACTATAGTGTCAAACAGACAAAAATGATAAACTTAAACTATAACTGTTTGAATACCTAAACTCACCAAATTACCTTCTTTATGTATTCTTAGGAGGCAATACAACCTAGGCAGAACTGCGTTTGAAATATTAATTTATAAATTTCATTTTTAAGACTATTTAAATTACAACTTTTAATAATATTTACTGTTTCTTTCATAAATGTGTTTGACGGATTATTTCTTAATTTTATTAACATATCTTTTATAAACAAACTATTAACTTTATTAACATAATCTTCCTTATTTAAAATTTCAATTGCATTTACTTTTTCTACTTTTAAATAATTACAATTTGAAGTTCCTAAACTTTTTATCACTCATAAATCTTGGTTATATCGGGCTACACTATTATTTTAATGATAAATTTTCAACAATCTTCATTTTACAAGCTTTCCTGTCTCAAATTTTATCTGTTTCATTTAAACATGTTATCCCTCTCTCAATAATTTCTATTAACTTGTCAGTACCTTTCTATTATTATTACGAAAAGAAAATTTCAAACCTCAACTTATAACTTCCATTTCCGACTGGGTAAGTTTTATATTTGTTTCATTTTTTACCATACCTTGTTTGTTTCTTTTGGTTATTAGGTCTATCTGATAAATTTCTCATTATTCTGCTTAGTTTTCTTTCAAATTCTTCAACTTTGCTCAAATATTAATGTTCCTTAACTACATTAACTTTTTACAAAAAGTCTCCCAGTTATCTTTATTTTCGTTTGCTTACTGTAAGACTTTATCCACTCTAGAATGTTTATGTCTATTCCTTCAATAAATTTAATAGTTATGTTCTTTTTTTACACCTCTCAACATATTTTATATTCGCTAAACATGTTTAACTTGTAAATTTATTTTAATTTTTGGGATTCAATTACATTGTTCTAAGGTGAGTATACATTTGTTTAAATAAAACAGATGTAGGTGGAGATGAAATTGTGACAAAATCTGGATATATTTTATGACTACCAAATTAATAGCCCTAACCTATTGTATTCTACAAGGGTTTCCAATGTAGTCATGTAAAACTGTAAAGGTAAGAATGTCCATATGTCCAATATGGTAATATTGGTAACATATGATAATATGTAATGTTGTTGTTAAGGGTATGGCATACAAGTCATGAAAGTAATAGATAATATTCAAATTGGGATAGTTCTACTTTTGTTTGCCAATTTTTAGGACAGGATTTTTAATCGTGTATTTAATTAAGTGTGTTAATGTTTTTAGCAGTGAATTTGATAGGTTAGGTGAGTAGGACTACATTTTGTATTACTATGAGGTGAAACTAGTTGTTTTTTTTAAATAATAGAAATATATATATACAGTATATATATATATATATATATATATATATATATATATATATATATAAACTAAGAACAAGTTCCCTACCTTGATGAGAGGTAATATATATAAATCCTCCAGTTGGTAAAAATTGTATCTTTGTAAATAATGTAGCTGTAACTAGGTTGTGCGATGAACGCCTGCGGAACGGCAATACGATAACCCGTAACATTTCTTTAAGTTCAAGTCCGTGCACTTCTGTTAGTTAAAGTCCGTGCACTTCGGTTAGTTGAAGCCCGTGTTACAAAATATATTTAATTCTACTGTCACTTTACTTATCCTTAATACTTGAGCCTTTTTAAGTGATTACCATTTTGGTATCCTAAATACCTGATTGTAAGTATATCTGGAAAATTATTTTATTTTGATTACCTCTATAATGTGTTTTGACCATATAAGTTCACACTTTGTAAGCCAGCTTAGTTTCTGTTGACGAGGCTATTAGTTATATATAATATCAATATTGTTATAGAGTTTGATTAATATCGTATGTTAACGGCTGAAATCATGTGTACTGCTAGAGTTAGTACCGTATTTAAATCGTAGAAAATGATTAGATTATAGTTGAACCTCATTATAATGGACCCATTCAACTGTACTCCGCTTATAACTGATCCCATTCAAACGGAGACCACTTATATATAACGGACTCCATCTTCCAGCAACATAAACAGGAGTCGGACATGCTGAGTTGACGCGACGCCTAAATTATTGCCGGCAGGGTCGTTTACTGTCAAGCTGCATTCCTTCAAGAATTTATGCAACAGAACTGTAAATAGTATATATGTACGCCTTACCCAAAATGTCATTACTGAAACAAGAACTCTGCTTATTAAAGTAACAAAAATACGCTTTCAAGCTAAAGATTTTGTAACGTTTTTATGTTATTTAGTTTAGGTGTAAGTTTTAGAAATTATTTTTAAGTTCTAGCTTACAGTTCAGGCGTAATAATAACCGTCTGTCTGTAACGCTCTTCAAATCTTGAAGGTAGAACTACGTTACATTAAGATACTTTAAAATACAAAGTTAAATCATTTAAACTAGCAGAGTCTCATTAAATTAATTTTTAAGGCTTATTAACTTGAAATGCATGGAATTGTGTGCTGGTTAAATAATTACTCTTTTGAAATTCAATTAAAGCAAATTCACTCATTTTATTTAACAAAAAAAAAAAAAAAATATTAATTATAATCATGATACAAATTTCTAGACATTGCTTCAGTTACGGATTATTGAACATTTAATATTTGACTTATGAATTTTTACGTATAGCAATCAATCAATGAATCAATCAATGGCTGAAAATGGATCTGTACTCGAGTTTGCTTGCCTTTTTTTTATAATAATAAAAT